>WBMV01000267.1:1677110-1842072 GCA_013396655.1 Campylorhamphus procurvoides | reverse complement strand
GGGCTGGGCGAACGCAGCCCGGAGGCGGTGGCGGCTCCTCGGCGTGGTGTGTGAGGGAACGGGGGCTCACCGCGGCCCGGGCGGCGGGACAGGAGCAGCAGCAGAAGCGGGTCCGGCGCGGCCCGCCGAGCGCGGCGATGGCGTCCATGCTGCTGCAGGGCTGCGGGCGGCGCGCCTGCCGCCTGCCCCGGGCCGTGCGCCGCCCGCCTCAGCACGGTGAGGGCTTCCCGGCCTGCCGGGGCACACACCGGGGCACCGGGTGGCGGGGTCTGCGGGACCCGGGGAGGCCGCTGCGGGAGGGGAGGGAAGGGAAGGAAGAGCCAAGGCCGAGTGCCCGCGGCGCCCATTCCGGCCCGGCCCAGGCTGCCCATCCCGGCCCTGCCGGGGCGCCGCGGCCTCTCCGCGTGTGCTGCCCCAGCCAGGGCGGCTGGGACGGGATGCTCTGCCCTCTGTCCTCCGCATGTTGGCCATTAAACGCCAGCGGGCCCGGGGAAAGGGAAAACACGTGCTTTCTGCTAAGGCGCAGGGGCGCGTCGGTGCGTGTCGGCCCTGCCGGCCGTGCCCTGGCTGTGCGGGGGGGTAGTCGCTGCTTCTTGTGCTTCTTCCCTTTGGGAAGGTACAGGAGGCTGTTTTCTTAGTCTGCACCAGGGAGGAAACGTGGGCTCGCCTTCTTCCGCGTGGCTTTGGGAGCATAGGGAAATAAAAAGGGAAAGCAGTGTGGGACACCGATTAATAACCGAGATAACTGGGCGGTTTGAGTCTCTCTGGGCGGTGAAGTTTCATGGCGTGGAACAGCTGATAACTTGAGACGTGGGCGAGGCCTGTGGCTGCTCTTTCAGTCCCGGGGCTGGGATGGCAGGGGGTTAGTTAGGAATGAGTGTCACTGCCACTGTCACTGTCACTGGGCTGCTGTCACTGAGAACAGGCCAGGTTCAGGCAAACCCCATGAGCCTCAAGGGATGCTTGTTCATTGCGGTGGCCAGGCTGTCCTCTTGGCTACCAGGAGGCACTCAAGTGTGGTAGCTGCTTTTATATGATGGGGGTTTTTTAGCTGCTGTTGTAGAGATACTTATTTAGATTGAGCTTGTACAGTGACCTCAGCAGAAAAACTGTGGTAGTTCAGCCGTCCAGCTTTCCTAAAACTGAAGAAAGACATCCATTTACCTTCAAGTTATATGGGATTAGATTTGATGTGGTCGCATAGTGCTAGTGGTCACTCCAGTTCTACGTGTTACAAATCTTAGAGAACCTGTGCTGAAATACTGCCATAGAATCAAGCAATTAGCGTGCTGTGGTGCACTATAGTTATGATACTATCAGTGCTTTTATTTGGAGTGTTAATTTATTGTCAGTGCATTATTGTAAGGTGTAATTTTTTTTATATAGTGTTCTGCTTTACTTAGCTCATCTCCTTTGCTTTACGTGTAAGTAGTCTAAGATTAAGTTAAAGCTAAGTGCTTCTAAGAATCCTAAATGTTATTCCTGTCAAGATCAGACTGTTAAGTACTGCAAGCTTACACTTCTCTAGGGACTTACTTCATGTTTGCATTTTATTTTTAAAATATTTAAATATAGTAACAATACACAGCTATCCTACGTTAAAAAACTTTGGTTTTGATGTTTCATTAAATTTATGAATAAAGTTTATCATGAGATCCTTTTTCATTAGGATTGTGTTAACATACAGTTTTTCTGTCACTACTGACTTTCTTTCTTACAAAGCTAATGCAGGTTTCTTAAATGAACAGTGCTGAGTATGTTTAAGCAACATTCACCTTGTTCAGACACTTCTGAGTGACTTTGTTACCCTAAAGCAAGGATTGTGGACATTGTTCTTTTATTTCAGGGCGGGTTTGCTCTTAGGTACGTGGTTATAATGGACACTGCAAAATAGAAAGAACTCCTGTTATCAGAACTGGTAAAGTTGGAATTAACAGTTTCTGTGTGCCTGTTCACACTCTGAGTAGCTGTACAACAAGAAGCATTTGAGTCAGTATGTTTTCTTATGACAACCCTGGAATTTTGTTCTTTGACCCCTTCCTTAACGTTTAATAAGTCTGATTGGAAAGAAAGTTAGTGAAGTGAAACTGTCTTGCTGCTGTGGAGTTTTATCTAAGAAACTCCAAGCCAGTTTTGATCTTCAGGTCATCCCTGTTTGTTCTAGGGACACCTGTCCGTAGCAGGCAGTGTCCTCTCCTGGTAGGACTCTGGTCATTGGCATTTGGGTTTTGTGTGCTTCCTGGCACTCAGGTGAGACAAGCAGATTACCCTGCTGTGGCTTACCTGTCTAGACACTGAGCACTTATCTGCTTTGCTCAGCTCTTCCTTAAAGTCAGGGACATCCTCTGAGGTGCCTCTTGGGTTTAGAAATTCAGCTGCTGTTCTTTCTGTAAATACTGGGGAGTATCAGAATGCCTTCACAGTTTCTCAAGGCTTGCTTTTTGAGACAGAAAAGACAGTTTTTCCTTTGGCTCTACTTGCAGTGGCAGTAAGTGCCTGTTAGAGTTTTATATAACTTGAGATGGGTAAATCCTTTGACTTGATAATGTGATAGCTTTTGCTGTAATTACTTCACAGCCCACTTAGCATGGGACATGCCTTGATTATTGAAATTTTCCTCAGATAAGTTAACTTACCTTCTATACCTTCTGATTGTCCCACCTGATTTTGCGGTATCTTTTTTCCCCTAATAATTAAGGTATTTCATATTTGTTTGCTGTGTCTTCTCAGATACAGTTGTCTACTGTAGGTTCTGTCAGGCCATATCCTGGCTTTGATGGTGGAAAAGTGTACCACTAAAATAACCTTTCCATCCTGCTGTCTCTTAGGAATGACCAGAAATAGTAGGTTCCAGATGGGAGAAACAAACCACATCATACCTACACCATCCAGCCTTCCAGTTTCATTTTGGTTGCAACGAATTCTGAAAAGATTGGCCAAAAAGAGTCAAGGCATTTGGAGTCTTGCTTATGTGATTTTCCTATAATCTCTCCAGGAGTCTTTTTGCAGTTGATAGTGGCTACCTATTGAGTTATTGTAGCTAGGTGTTGATACAAGATTTATTTTTTTAAAGTTGCTTTAGGGAGATTATTTCCTTTCCAGTGGGCTCAGGGATGATTTTCACTGATTGTAGGTTGTGTACAGCCACTAGGTAGCATTTTATGTTGCTGATGCTTCTTCCATGGTCAAAAGGCTTTGAATCATGGCCCTTTATTGAAGCCGGTGAAATAACTTAGGTGGTTTATCATTTGATTATTTCCAGAGAGAATGCTGCTTGTTTCTGTACCTGGGTAGAGGGTGCCTCTATATAGATGTCGACCCTTCTTGTGGACTTTATTAGCTATTACTAGGACTGATTCTGAGTTAGTATTTTAAATAAACTTAATTTTGAGGAACATGGCTTTTTCTGGAGAGCTGATCTTTCATGTGCTTTGGGTCAGGCCCTGACCTTTCACAATGATTTGTATCTTTTGCAGAGGGATCACTGGGTAGAGCTGTTTTTACCAGGTGCTGATCAAAATGGACAGCAATGTATTGAAGTTATGTGGTTTCACCTCTAGTGAAGTGTGTTTAGGTTCTTACTAATGTTTTATTTATTGTTTTCATCCTAAATGTTTGGCAGGTGCTCCATTTGGATCATCTAATACTGTGTTGTCATGGAGCTATTAAAAAAGTTTTTCTACAATTTAGTTGCTTGCTCCAGGGACTTGGAAATCTGTCTTCAGGCAACTGAACAAGAGCAAGCAGTACCTCACACATCCACAGATGTGCACGGACAGCCTGCTTGAACGCTTGTGGACATCTCAGCCACCTTACAGAATTGCTTCCCACCTGTTTCCTCTTTTTTTATTCTGCAAATTGGGATTACAGATTGAGAGAAATAAGAGCAAGGCATGTGCTTTGACTTGTGTTCGAATAGGATGAGGTATTTGGGCTTCAGCACTTCATGTGGTTATTGTCAAAAGCAAACCAGAAGTCAGTCTTGGCTGTTTGTGATGCACCAGCATCCAGAGTCTGAATGTGCTGGCAAACAGTGCACAGGGAAGCTGCTGTTAAGCAGCATCTTTTCTATGCTTTCTTTAGTAGCCATTCCTATGTAAAGGTTGGTCTTGTAAATCATGTGCTTGTGTGCAACTCACTGTAGGGATAAATGTCCTCCTGAATTTCAGAATTAGTGCTAATTACTGGTATTTTTTTCTAGGTAACTTGGGAGATCGGGCATGTCTTAGCTGTACATCCCTGAGGCTGGCAAACAACATGTGAGTAAAAATGAACATTTTTCTGAACTCAAAACTCTACAAAACTATCAGTTAGTATACTGTCATAGAGTGTAAGTTTAGATCTAAACAAAGTGCTAAAATACTAGCTTCAGCTTGTGTTATTGACAGATTAAAGGAAGTCTGAGTATTACTCTCTTCACCTGCTTGGTTGTGTGTGGGAGAAAGAAACTGAGCTCTTCCTTTTTTCGCCCACTTCTTCCCTTTTTGTTTCACTTCTAACGTGAAAGCAGTAGAATATTAATCTTTTCCTTGGGTGATTCCAGGTGTCATAACAAGATATGATGAGATTCTTACATATTTTCTTTGTGGAATTCCAAAGAATAAACATTGAATCACAGCTAGTTTGAAAATCATAGTTGACATTTAGGAATGTAGATCATTTGATTTATATCTCTCCTAAACCAAAGAAAGTAGTTTGTTGTATGTTGCAGCCTTGGGTGATGGTGTCCTCTCCTGAAAATGAATCCAGCTGTTACATGTCCTCATGGAGCTTAAGGAGTGTAATGTTGGCAGAATCCACTCTCTGTTCCTGATTTGGCTCACAAGGCATACTTATGGATATGAATTTCCTAATTTTGGAATTAGGAAATTAATGTTCCTTTCCTTAGAACATTAAAATATATGTTTTGTAGTTCATTTATAGTCAAACCGCACAGGACACAGTGACTATTCTTGGGACTTCCTGAGTTTTCATTTTAGCATAAGGATCTGTCTCTAGTGACAACCATCTAATGCAAAACAAACTAATTCTTTTTTCAGGCATATTAGTTCTATATCACTTGTTGTAGAATTAATTGTGATTTATTTTTAAAATACATAAAGCATTTTCAAATATCTATAAACTTCTTAGTATAAAAAGACTTTTAACAGAACTCTTGTAAGACCTCTCTCTTGGATATTTGGAAGCACGATTTTAAGCCTGTTAGGCTGGAGAATGACTTGTATGAAGACAGACAGAGTTTGTGTTGTTCAGGCTGGAGAAGAGAAGGCCATAGGGAGGCCTTGCAGCACCTTCCAGTAGCTGAAGGAGACTTACAGAGAGCTGGAGAGACACTTCTGACAAGGGCATAGAGTGATAGGACAAGGGGAAATGGCTTTAAAGCAAAATAGTGTAGCATTAGATTAGACATAAGGAAGAAGTTCTTTGCTGTATGGTGGTAAGGCCCTGGCACAGGTTGCCCAGAGAAGCTGTGGATGTCCCATTCCTGGAAGTGTTCAAGGCCAGGCCGGATGGGAGTATTTAACTCTGAGCAATCTGGTCTAGTGGGAGGTGCCCCTGCCTATGGCAGGGGTGTTGGAATGAGATGCTCTTTAAGGTCCCTTCCAAGTAAAATTTTTTTATTATTATTATTGATTTTTTTTTATTTTAACCCAAAGCTGCTGCTGTTAATGTAATATTATTGCTTCAAATAAAACAAACTAGTGCCTGTACCCAAAATGATCCGGATCTGAAAGCTGGGAGCTCTAGTGATATAAGTACGGAGGACGGACTGGGATAAAAGTTATCTGTCTGACCTCCTGCTTGGGAAAGTGTGTTCAGAGGGGCACATTTCTTGCAAAATTTCTTTTCCCCTGCAGAATCAGAGCCAGTCCCGCTGACAGAGCTCTCTTTCTCTCTGCATGCAGAAGAGTGTCAATGTGCGTAGGTGGAACTCAGTCTATAGGCCTGGAGGTCTGCTTTAGGGAAATGCTTGAGTCAGGATGGATTGATTTATGCAAATGTTTTAATCTGGTTTTGAATATGTACTTTATTTTCTTAAAAGAACTGTAATTCTCGCAAGTTAGTATCTGTGCAAATGTGTACTTTCCTAGCTAATCAAGAGATTGTTCTGGGTAACTGTTTCAGCAGTTGTCTGACCATTGAATGGTCAGATGCTTAAAACTTTAAATTAGAAAATAATATGTCTTTAAAAAGTAATAATTCAGTCTTTTTTTTAATAAAGCTCTATTTGAATAACATTAAATAGACAGAACCATTAAAGTAATTTAAAATTCATTGGAACATGTGATAATTACGTTTAAAAAGTGATTCTGGCTGAAAATTGAGTGAGGGAGGCTAATACTTTTAAGTGTTCAATAAACCATTTCTTTTTTCTTAAAATATTACTCAGACTTGCAGAGCCTTTTGCACCTGTTTTCTGATCATTTACTGAAGACAAAAACACATTATGATTTTGTTTTGGTAGTACAAGGGCACCATGAAGGAACACCCAGTCATTTGTGTCCTGTACATGACTTAATGCTGCCATTTCAGTCTGAGGGACACCTAATGGAACTCATTGATATAAAATATTTTATCAGCTATTTTATTTCTGACCTGTCTTCTTATAAAAGTGTGTACAATCTGACTTGGATATAACTAGTAGTTCTGTGTGTAAAAGGACTATTTGAGGTGTTTGAGCAGTGCTTCCCTACTAACTTCAGTCTACATTTATTTAAAAAAACCAAAAAAATTCTGAACAAGGTAGGAGAGTGTTAGGTCTTTGTGCCCCAACTCAGTACCACAATGGAAGTTTTTGCAAAAGTTTCTGCTGAAAAAGGAGAACCAAATGCATGGCAGTAGTAAGAGAGCATATCTAATGGAATCAGATTTCTCTAATACTGCTTCTCTTCATTTGACTCAGCACTATCCCAAGTCCACAAGCTCAAACAAGAGAAGTATTAGAAGGATTTTTATGTTACGAATTTACAGAATAATTTTCAAATGTAGCTTTCTAAATGGGAAGCACATCAGGTGGCTACTCTTTATTTAACTGGGGTAAAATAAACTATCTTTTCACAGTTGTTTAATGGAAAATTCCCTGCATATCAATTTTTTTTTTTGTCATGAAGTAAAGCCAGGTGTTCTTTTCAGGTATGGACATTGATCTTAAGAATCAAAAGGTTGGGTTTTTTTCTTAAATACATTGTGGATGTTTTTCAAATTAATGCATTTTATAAATACATAAATATATATAAATATACAAGCATGTGTGTATATGTATATAAATAGCTTATGATCTGTTGGTAATTCTTGAATGCATCTTTCTTTTGAAGGACTGTACACTTTAAATATTGCACTAGTGTTCCTCCTGTTTACGCATACTCCAAAAAAGATCACTACTGTTGTTGGACTAAAGGATCTGGAAAAATATACTTTACTCTTCCGAGCTCTTCTGGCTCATGGACGCCACTAGCAACCCTGGGTGTTTTAGGTCCCCAGTACCTTCCAGTTAGATGGTGGCATTCTTCACGTCCCCTTCAAGATGACTCCATAGTTGAAAAGTCACTGAAGTCCTTAAAGGACAAAAACAAGAAGCTGGAAGAAGGAGGTCCTGTGTATAGTCCAACAGAAGTGGAAGTCGTGAAAAAATCCCTTGGGCAGAGGGTTGTGGATGAACTGAAGCACTACTACCATGGGTTTCGGTTACTGTGGATTGACACCAAAATAGCTGCAAGGATGCTCTGGCGAATACTGCATGGAAACACTTTGTCTCGCCGAGAACGGAGACAGGTACTGAATAAATACCAATTGCACTTGAGTGTCTGCAGTGATTCCTCCCTTTTAACTGAGTTAGTTCTTTCTGTTGTCTTGTGTTCCAAGAATTAAAATTGCTAGGTGTGTTTTCCTCCTCCTCACTATGTGGACACTAAGATTTTTGGATATTTTTACTCCAAAACATTTCAATTGTGTTCCCTGTTACTGAAGATAAATTTGGTATTTTCTAGTTGGAACAGCAGAGGATTCTTCTGTTGTGTCACGTGGACAGCAGTTGTGGTTTGTTCTCAAGTTGCTGTCCGTGTGCTACCTCTGTGTATCTGGTCACTTTCTCTGCGTTTTCGTTCCAGCTGGAAGAAGAGAGGGAAAACACTTCTAGTAATGGTTGGATTTGTGCCAGTTCTATTTCTGGTCTGTTGCTTACTTGGTTGTTTCTGTTTTTTTTGAACAAGATAAATGCAGCAGACTGAAATGCAGGGTTGAAAATGTACTATCTCCGTTATAAATATACCTGAAATAATTTTAGTCCAGATATGTTTGTTTTCTTTATGGCACATATCCTACATGTATGAAACTGTAAAAAGGCAATTGATAATTTTAAAAAGGGAGATGCAAAATGTGAGTGCTTTCAAATTTGGATAACATACATGCATTTCAGTAGTAATCTCAGGCTTTGGATGAAGTAAATGAAGGCTTATTCAGTTAAAATGAAAAATTATATTGATATTTACAAACATTTGATGTGAGCTCATATATGAAAGATTGTAAAATAATAAGCTGGTACAGTTAATTCCTTTTTTTTTTTTAAGAGTGCACTGATATTCAACTTCATCAGCTCATTAGGAAAATATTAGACATGTTGATTTGATAGTTACCATGTTACTGTTTTTAAGAACAAGATGCTTAAGCAGTTTATACAGATTAAAAATTCAAGCTTGTCTTCCTGCCTTTTTTAAATATAAAAAAATCATTTCAGCTGTTGCTGAAAAAAGGATGTGCTGGAAGAAATGCTGGAGAGGAAGAAGTGTGTGTACTCTGCAGCAGGAGTGAGCAGTGCTGCTCCTGGGCGCAGCCTGGCTCTTTGCAGTTTGTACACTTGTACACAGTGTGTTAGGTTCACATCTCTGTCCTCAAAACTTCCAGCAAATGATAAAAAATATGAGTATTTGCTCATTGTTTTAGTAATTTCCCAATAAAATTAGGTACACGTGAATATTTTCGTGTGTAAATAAATCCCATCACATCCTAATGCAGTATGAAAGGTTTTTCCTATATTGACAAGGTTAAAGAAATACCAGAAATTGTTACATGCACATGTAGCGGTTTTTAGCTGTGGGTTCATGTGGTCTCTTTCTACAACAGCACTGGCTGATGGTCTCAGCATTTTCATGCTTCTTATTTTTGCCGCCTTCCTTACGCTGGTACAAGAATATGCTTGGCAGCTGATCCAGCTGAGATGTTGCTCAGCAATAAATATAACAGTCTGCGCTGACGTGAGAGGGGATTATGGAGTGCCAAGAAAGAGTAACTGAGGATAGGGGAAGGTGAGGACTGCAGGACTTTGTGAAGCAGCAGTTCTGGCTTGTGCTGGCTTACTGAGAGCTTTGGGAAACTTGGAAAGCCAAGTGAGACAAAGTAATTCAGGGTTTAAAACAGAATCAGAAATTCTCCAGAGGGAGGAATGGAGCCATTGATTTTCCTGCCTGTGTCATGTTCAATGAGCCATTCTTCGGAGAAATTATACAAACAACAGTAATATTCCATCAGTAGGTGGATTTATCAATATGATTGCCCTTTGATCATAGAACTGCCTTCTCATATTTAAGTAATGATATGGCATTTGGCCTTCCTGGATTCACTTTTTTTATGCAGATGTGCAATTTCTCTTGTTTTAAATAAAACAGAAGCTTACTTGTTTGCAGATGTAAATTAATGTTTACACTGATGTAGCCTGTCTCTTACCTAATGATGTGTATATGTATATGCATGTAATTTGGTGTAGGAGATGTAAAGAAAATAGTTTTAAGAACTGCAGTAGTATTAGTTTCTCAGTTTAGGTTTTGTTTTCTTTATTTGGAGGAAGAGGACATCCTGTCTCTGGAATGAAGGCATGGTGGGCTTTAGAAAACCCAGTCAGTGAAAAGCAAACCAGCCTGCAGCTGAACAAACCCATTTACTTGTGGGATTTTTTTAAACCTAATTTCAAGTTTGTTTCAAAACAGTTTGGTTTTTTGTCAGTTCAGCCTTAAATTGACTCAATAGCATACTGACTGATTTTAAAAAGTCTTAAGATTTTGATGCTGAATTTTCTACAACTTTGCAAAAGTTGCTCCTGAACTTTGAAAAATATAAAATAAGAATTGAAGTACATACTGCACTAAATGTATTAAGCTGCACATGAACTGACAGTCTGAGAGAAATCTTATCTTCATGCAGACTGACAAATGAGTTATTTCTGCCTGCCCTTTCCTTCCTCTTTGCAGGCAATAATGGAAGGATATCCAAGTAATCTAACCACATGAACAAGCAATTGCAGCATGGCTAATGCAAAGGGAGCTGTTGCTTATGTAAACTAAAAGTCAGTTCCAAAATTCTGCTCATATAATTGCTGGCAGGGTTTGGATTCGACAGGGTCACATACCTGCATTTAGGAAAGAGGGCAGGAAGAAGTAAAACATGCAAAATACAATACTGGCTGTTAAAAACTAATTGCTCTCTTGCTGGTTCCTGCAGTGAGATGACTCAGGACATGGAAGTGAGGTGGCAAACCCTATGGAGTTTGCGGCAGGTCTGCCAGTTTTACAAACTCTTCCAGCCTGCAGAAGAGGGAAAAGTGGAATCCATGAGCTGTAGCAGCAGATACAGAGTAGTCACAAGGTTTTGATACTGTGCTGCCAAATAATGTGTGTGTAATGGTACACCATTGTATTAGGTTCCTGCATAAAGCTGTTTTCCTTGAGTCAGCCGAGGGTGCAGTTCCATGATTTATGTAAGATGATCCAGGACAGTGCTGCTGTGGGAAAAAAAAAAATCCAGTCCTGCTTGGTGCTTAAATCAAGTTTTCCAACATCCCCTGCTGCCGCATCCCCCTTGGTTTGTACAGATCATTTTTCACTTGTCTGTGTGTGTGTATTTGTGGGTCAGTTTTAGCTGGATCAGTGGTGTGGCTGCTAGTGCACCTTCATGATTCTTTATACCTTGTCTCAGGTTAGCATTAGACTAGCCTAATCCGGTGGTAAAACTGCTTTCTTGGATATGGGTTTTGTGGAAATGCTTGCACGCACTGTCTGAAAATAGAGACTGGATTAAAATAAGAACTCTGTACTCTAGAAATTTTTGAGTTTTTGGCTTTCTTTTAATTTGTTCTTCCAAGTTTGAAAATTTTCTTACAAATCTTTTTTTCTTTTTTTTTTTTTTTTCTTTTTAACTCCCTGGTAGTCATTTGCCTTCTATTGTTGGAATGAATGGAAAAACCCTTGAGCCTCTAAACAATGGACCAAAGCATCCCTTCTGGGACACTGAATTTTCTGTATAAAAAAATAAATTGAGCTTTGGGTCTGTGTAGCATATGCATTCCTCATACAGTATTCAATATTCTGACTGGTTTTATGTTAAGAAAATTCTGAATGAAGTTCTACAGGTTTTGTGTTCTAGCAAATCAGTCCTAGGGATGTGAGGTCTTTGGTGGGTGTTGTTGCTTTCCCCTCAGTTGCCGTGAGCTGTGGGGAGGGGCTGGAGGGGGAAGCATGTGTCTGCTTTCATAAGAGCATTTTTAGATTGCCAGTTTTTGCCACTCATAGCTGTGTTTATCAAATCCTGATGCTGAATGACAGTGCTGTGGCAGTAGTGTGCCATAGTGCACATCTGGCCTTTGGTCCCTGATTTAGGAACAGTCAATATTCCCAACAGCCAGTTAGATCCTTTGTAAAATGAGGTAGAGTCAAGCAAGATCTGCACTCCCCAATATAAACCGAGTTATTAAGCTTTCAACAATTATTGAAAGATTTGATTATAGATTGTGCAGTCTAATATATATATATATTTGTGAGTGTACACAAGGACAATATTTCATGCAGTTCAAAATTCAGTAACCAATGCCTCGGCCTGCTTCAGAGGATTACTGCTCTAGAAAAGCAGTGATGTAAAAAAAAGAATCTACCAAGCTGGGCTCATTACCCTGGATTTAAATGTACATTACAATTGTTATAAGGCACAGGGGGAGGGATCTTTCATTTTGTTCTTGATTACTTAGTCCATAGTAGCTCATGCATGTAAGAAGTGGTGGAGCACAAATAAAGATGCATAAAAGAAGTTAAGCAGCTTTAATGACAACAAATGACCACCTCCTGTTTTCAGGTGCTTTTAAGAGGTTTAAATGAGATACTTGTTCAATAATCCTATTGAGACACAGTGAGGCTTTTGAAATACTTTCTATAGTGTTGAAAACTGATGAAACTCTGGCACTCTGTATTATATAGCAACTTGAAGAAAAGCATGCTAAAAACTGACTTTGCAGATTCTCTTTCTGTGTTATTTTAAATTTTCTTCGTAACAAATATATATGTGTAAGCCTAACTCATAATTGGATGATCATGTCATGTATTTTTAAAATAAATATTTAAATTTTAGCTCATCGATACATTTCTCTTTTTTCTCTTCCAGTTTCTTCGAATATGTGCCGACCTTTTCCGCCTGGTCCCTTTCTTGGTTTTTCTTGTTGTTCCATTTATGGAATTTTTGCTTCCAGTAGCTCTAAAGTTGTTCCCTAATATGCTTCCCTCTACATTTGAGACAAAGTCTAAAAAGGTAAGCAGATCTGAATTTATAATCCAGTAATATTTTTTTAAAAAGTTAGAAATTTCCTTGGTAAAAACATTAGAAAAAGTCTAAAAACTAGGTGGGATTTTTTTTCAGTATTATGGTAATGCTTTTATCTTCCTTATCTTGTTTTGAAGATCTTGCTGTTTAACGTATAATAATGTACCAGTACCATCGTGGTATCTGGTCCTTCAGCAGGTGCTGAGTTATCAGGGCTGTAAGCCTCTCTTGTCTTTTCTGCTATCCTCATCTCCATTTTTTATTCAGAAATTAAAGCTATGAGACTTTATTTTTCTAGTTTGTATTCAAATAAACCTTGTAACATTTGCAGTCTTTATTCTTGTTACAAGGTTTTTCTTATGTATACTTTATATTTAAACATCTTCTTATGCTTTTCGTGTTTAAAGTTTATTTCTTTTAGTTAAGTTTTCTCTGAATTGTTCAGAGCTTTGTAAAATCCCACAAAAAAGCCCCACAAGTTCTGACTTTCAGGGTACAAAGTACTTCCATGAGGTTTGTACATAGGGAGCTCCCAGTCAGTCACAGATGTAATTAATCATGATTGTGTACTTGAATCTAAGTAACCATTCATTTCTAATTCTGTGATAAATTCTCTTTGTTTGGACAAGATGTAGTGTAGGATTTCTGTGCTGGATACAAGATTTGGGAACTACCCAAGCCAGCTGGTTAGTTTCAGTCTTTCAGGGGCTAATTTAGAGGGTGCATTTTAGTTTTATGAGATGCAACTCATGGCATTGCATCTCATGCCTCATGGAGCTTGGAGCCTATTTTTCAGTGTAATTTGGGGATCTTTGGTAAGAGTGAATGCTCTCTTGGGATCTATGTGTTACAGCAGAAGTCCAGAAGTGCTCCACATAACTTGTGTGGCGCAGAAGAAGTGATATTTTGTGCACATGTTTCTGGAAGGAACTTTTAAAACCAAATATTTTCTTAACAGGAGGAAAGATTGAAGAAAGAATTGAGAGTAAAGCTTGAATTGGCTAAATTCCTTCAAGACACCATTGAGGAGATGGCATTAAAAAATAAAGCAGCCAAGGGAAATGTTGCAAAAGATTTTTCAACATTCTTTCAGAAGGTAAAATATTTTAAAAAGTTACTTACCCTTGCCACAAAAAAATAGCTTGGTGTTTTATTTGGACTATGGTAATCATGAAGATACCTTTATTCTGTTGGATTGGAAGAAACAGGATGTAGAATCTTTCTTAGGATAAATTTCTTTTCTGTAAGTAGTACTTCAGTGTGATAAAGTTTTCCTGTTCTTAACCTTGGTGTCCTAGCTGGTGTTTTTAATCTCTAATTCTAGAAGCAGTATGTTTCTGCTCATATGTTTCTCATTCTCTTATTGTGTTAATAAGTTAATTCTAACATGAAACATTGTGTGCTCAGTGGTTACTCATGTAGTTTTTGACCTTTTTTTTTTAAACATTGGGTATGAAAACTGGGAGAAGGTAGTTCTTTCTTAATTAACTCAGAAAAACTTAGTGGGGGAGAAAGTAAATTTTTTTTTAGTCAGATCTAATTCTGCTTACAAAACCAGTTTTTAAATGCACGCTTGCCATGCTGCTGAAATCCTTTTGGTCACTCCCTAGGATGTTGTATAATCTGAGTTTAGCTGGAATGTGGTTGCTGTGGTTGGTGCAAAATTTTTCTATTCATGATCAGTTGCTGACGGAGAGACTGAGTGTCAGACATCTGCCTCCATACGGGGTGGCCTTTAGGTTTAACAGTGTTACCTTTCACAAAACTGTGGGTAGGGGTAAAGTAGTTCCCAGAGACAAGAAAAATACTTTCTTAAATCTTCTCAGGGTTAGGATTTATCTCAGTCCGCTCACACTTCTCATTTCTCTTAATTTTGGGGCTGTTGAATAAGAGTTGGAGTCAACAGCATCACTTTGTTGAAAGTAAGGCTGTGGTTCCCTCCTTTGGGGAGAGCATGTATTTGCACAGGAAAAGGCACATAAGCCTGGGGATTTCAGACC
Organism: Campylorhamphus procurvoides; assembly: GCA_013396655.1. Lineage (NCBI taxonomy): Eukaryota > Metazoa > Chordata > Aves > Passeriformes > Dendrocolaptidae > Campylorhamphus > Campylorhamphus procurvoides. Next base: position 1,827,496 of record WBMV01000267.1, on the reverse strand, counting down.
TGAACTTTACAAGGTCTATCAGCTAGCTTAAGATTTTCCTGCTTGTCAGAGTTGGAATGGAGTTTTAAAGGGTGGGGTAATGAGATCATACTGATAGTGCCATGTAGGTTAATAATCGTAGTGGCAAATTTTGCCAATCAGCAGCTGCTTGCAAAGTCCATGTACTTTGAAGCTGCTATGCAAGTGTCTGTTTCTGTTGGTTTTAATCTGCAGAACATTGTAAATCGTTAGTTCCAGCTGTTAGTGGCTGAAGCACTGGCCCTGCAGACCCTGGGAACATGCCACTGACATGCTTCATGTTTGGAACATTTTGTTTTCTTCTGAAAGAACTGCTACTGAGAATTTATGTTTGGCCGTTAATTTCTGTGGAAATAAGTGACGTTTCATTCCACACTTGCTGGAGGAAGTCCCAAGTTCCTCTGATGACTAAAAAGGAAGTTTCAGGCCCTGCATTTCTTACGTGTGGGTGTGCTTTTTACAGCTTTATATTTCTCGTTTGTGCCAGAGACAAACTTCATTGATCTCATTTCACTGTACCAGATAATAAATGTCAGAGCAAGACGAAACTTAAATGTTTCTCCCCTTTTTGCTGTTCCTTTACAGCTTTTTCCATATTGATGCATTTGATACTGCAAGAACCATTGATTATAGGCTTAACGTGTTTGCTGTAGGATTCCAGAATTTCTCTGTGTAGCTTTGTAGCTAGTGATGTACTAGAGAGCTCCAGTTTGTACTTTCAAGAAACACTTGATGGCTCTTCATCTTTAAACAAGGAAGAAAATTCTTCCTCTATTTTAAAGCACCATTTTTGGTTCACATAGTGAAGGCATTGGTGAAATGGAACAAGGCCTTTGACCTTCCTTTCTCTGAGTTGGTTTCTCTGCTACACAAGTATCCTGGAGGTTAATGGACTGGAGGCCATCATGTCTTCCAGATTTTTAACTTTCCTGTGCTCTCAGTAGCTGTTCCATAAAGTATTTAAGCTGGCAAGTAAAACCGGTAGGCGTGATACATCAGGATGTAGAGGTAATGTTAGATTTTCAGACCGTCGGTTTCTGATGCAGTGATATAACTAATAAGCTTTTGATGGTGTACTTTAAATAGAAAAATCAACATCTCTATAAATGATAATGCTTTACTATGACCTATTGAGACTAGGGAATGATTTTTCTTCTGTTTCTTGGAACTGTTATTTCTGCTTCCAGTAATTGGATTTAATGACTGTGAAGTACCCTTTGGCAACACATCACTGAAAAACTTAACTTTGCGTTTGTACAAAGCAGTTACATAGAACCTTTCAGTACAAAGGATATAGAGTCCTTTCCCAAACAGTGGTTTATATTTTGGAATACCTTCCAGTGCAAGAACAGTTGCAGAACAGCTAGGAACTGAAAGCAAACCAGTATTGTAACAAATGAGGAAAGAAGTAGGTAGGTAAGTGTCCTAATCCAAGTTTTTCATAGGGACACCAGCGTTGCAAAATTTTTGCCTTTGGATATGCGTTTAATTTTACCTTCACAGGGTGATGCTTTTAATGTGCTTGTGTTTAGTAAGTGTGGTACCAGAATTCTGTTTGCCAGTATGACTTCTCTAGCAACTTCTTATTCACTCAGATATATACACATGTATTTTGAGGTATCTCATGGCAGTGCCAGCTCAGATAGATCTGCATATTATATATTACAGATGCATCTGATTTTTGTTTTGCTAGTTTTATCTTAAGTATATTATGTAGTGTTGTTGGAAACTGTGATACTATCAATTTTTTTGCCCTTTGTAGTAAATAAATTGTTTGTTTTTTAAAAATTTCTTTCATTACTTCTTTGTGTGATGTTTCCTATCCCAAATTTGATGCAAAGTGCTTGACAAATTCGGAGAATGTTTTATTCAAAATAATAGCCAACCCTAACATTTGCTTTGAGAAACTTTGTGTGTGTCTGTTTTTTCCTTACAGATCAGGGAAACTGGTGAAAGACCCAGTAATGAGGAGATCTTAAGGTTCTCTAAACTGTTTGAAGATGAGTTGACACTGGACAATCTGACCAGGCCACAGTTGGTGGCCCTTTGTAAATTGTTGGAACTTCAGTCAATTGGGACAAATAACTTTCTCCGCTTCCAGCTGACTATGAGGTTGAGAAGCATAAAAGCAGATGACAAGGTAAGATCATTCTAAATAGGCACTGGATAATAATTCTGGCACATAAGACTAATGAGTTTGTGTGAATATATGTATGTTTGTTTTCTCTTGATACTTTCCCTTTTTTATTTTGTCTTATTTTTTGAGCTCACTTAAACTGAAAAAGCTCCAAGAGCCTTAAAATCAGAAGTGTCCCTATTTGTAAAGAAAACACGGACCTTTTTTTAATCTACCATTAATTTCATTAAAAGTAATTATATTACTTTAAAAACGTGTCTATGAAAGTGTAAGTTGTAAGGGAGCTGATAGAACATCAACTTGGACCTTGACATGGCCCTTATAGAGCTGTTCGAACAGCGGAGGCTGTTTTGTGTTACCGCAGCAGCCTCTAGTGGCCATTGCAACACACGGGCCGTGCAGTGGTGGTGCTGCCTCTGTTTTGAGCTGTTGGTACTGAAATTGACTGTGTGCGTCGTGCAGATGATTGCTGAAGAAGGAGTCGATACCCTGACTGTTAAGGAACTGCAGGCAGCTTGTCGTGCTCGAGGGATGAGAGCTCTCGGTGTGACAGAGCAGCGTCTCAAGGACCAGCTTAAACAGGTAAGGTTTTGCAAGACTGAATGTGCAGGCCTAGTTGCAGTCGCTAGCTCTGATTTTTATTCTGTTGTAATTTTTATTTATTTATTTATTTTTAATTCTGTTCTCATTAAAGGCTTGGTTAAAACAGTCTTTCTCCTTAATAAACTTTCATCATGCATACTGTGTAATTATGTAGTAGCTGTGAGTTTCTGCCTTTTGCCTGGGCCATGACATTTTGATGATGCAAATAGATGCTTAGACGTATCCAAAATATGTTTTCAGTTTTGGCAGTTTGTCTTGTTAATTGTCTGTATTGCTCTTTAAAGAAATATTTGCCAAGTAGGTCAGTTCTTTGGCTTTTGGTGTTGCCTGGTTTAGAGGAAGATGTGCTGGAACAAGTCCAGGGGAGAGCCAGTAAGTTAACACAGGGCTGGAGCACCTCTGGTATGAAGACCGACTGAGAGAATTGGTGTTGTTTAGCCTGGAGAAGAGAAGGCTCTGGGGATCCCTTATAGCACTTTCCAGTACCTAAAGAAGGCTTCAGGGAAGCTGGAGAGGGACTTTCCACAGGGATGGAGTAATGGTTTAGTGGAAGGTGTTCCTGCCATGGCAAGTGGATTGGAACTAGATGGATGATCTTTATAGTCTCTTCCAACCCAAATCATTCTGTGATTCTAAGATGAATGTGAACCAAGCCACTTTTTCAAATATTCATTGAATACTTCTTGAAATACTTGTGCAAACAAAATACTTATTCCTGGATTTCAGTGCAATTGCTTTAATTTTTATTATATCCTGTAGTTCCTATTCTAGGATATTGACTGGTAAGTAGTGGTTAAAAAATTTCATATACTTTTTTGTGTATGCTTGACTTTGTCTGTAAAAAAAGTCCCGAAGTTGAAGATTTGTTTTCTGTATTGCATTTATAGTGGTTAGATCTGCACCTGAACCAGGAAATTCCTACTTCGTTGCTTATTTTATCCAGAGCCATGTATCTTCCAGAGACCCTTTCTCCAGCTGATCAGCTCAAAACAACACTTCAGACACTGCCAGATAGTGTTGTAAGTATTGATGTGCGCAGTATGTAACCAGCTTTCAGTGTCATCCCTGAGAATCCATTCAGAGAAGCAGATGTTCTTCCTGATTCCTTTATTTTCCGTGAAAAACTAAACCATGGATAGGTGTGAGTGACCTTCAAATGCAGAAGTTGTGTTATATGCAGAGTGATATGAGAATAAAGCAAATACAAGGCAATAGTGGGTTGCATGACAGCAGACAATAATAAGATAAAAAGATATAGAATACAGCTTCTACTTACACAAAAACAATGGGTGCTCTGGGCCATGGAAAGACATTAATACATGAAAATAAGATATATTATATTGTTATACACAGAGAAAAATTACCAGAGTAGGTTATTAGTTGCCTTAAGAGAATGAAGAATGTTTACAATTTCAGGGTAGAAAGTGCACGATTCCACCAGAAACAGAAACTTTCTTTAGAAAACGTTCTCAAGAAAGAGAGTCATCTTTTCCTGAGAAATGCAAAAATTGGGTAACATCTGGGGGTTTCAACTTGATTCATTAGCATACCTGTACTACCTACTTCAGTAAGAATATCTAAAGTTCTTACACCATGCAGACATACATATATGTGAGTGTGTATGTATATATATATATCTCCACACACACACATTTATTAGACTTATGTTATTTTTAGACCAAAGAGGCCCAAGTGAAAGTGGCAGAAGTTGAAGGTGAAAAAATAGATAACAAAGTCCGGCTGGAAGCAACACTTCAGGAAGAGGAAGCCATCAGAAAAGAAAATGAAGAAAAAGAGATGGAAAGATTATCTGAAGCTGCAGAGAAAGCCAAAGAAACCGTTGAAGTTGCAGCTGCTGTAAGTTCTGCTCACAAATACTGAGAAATAAGTGTCAGTGATGTTAAAAATTAGCATGTTATGAGTTATTGCCTCTGCTCTGGGTGTTGCCTGCAAGAAACTGGACTTTATATCACATATGGAACTGCAACACAGAAGAGTTTACTGTAAAATGTTGGCTTGGTCTTACAAATCTGTGCTCTTCCTTCTTAATAAGAGTAGTAAGAAAAGACTTCTTTTTCTCTAGGAAAGGTGGTGTTTTGTTTTAGTTTATTTTCTGCATCCCATACTTTAAATGTTCTTATCTTTGGCTCCTTCTATTTGTCATTAACCTGACAGTGTCATTGTGTAATATTTGACTATAAATGCTGCTGGCCTGCTTTCCTGGTGAATTGAGCCTCAGAAGCTCAGAATAGTTCACTGGGTGAAAGTGGGTATGTTAATGTGAAACCACTCACTATGTTGCATTTTTTAAACATCTTCTCATAAAAATGCATATGTCTACTTTGGCAGCTGTTTCTATTTTGAGAAGCCATTCTTTAGTGATGCTAATACAGATAATTGTTTGGGGTTTTGTTTAATTGAAACTTAATGACTGTTTCAAATTTAGAAAGAGGCAGAACCAGCAGTAGATCTTGAAGCAACTGCTCTGCAAGCTAAAAAAGTCCAGGTGGCTGTGGATACTGAACAGGAACTGGCAAGGGCAGATGTGGCAGTGCATTCGGAGACACTGATAGATACAGCACCAGTATTGGAAGGCATCAAGGTAATCTGGATAACTACATGTTTTTGTACTTTTGTATGTAAATATTGAAAGCATCCACATAAGAACCATGATAAGTTACTTGTCTGTCCTTCACTTTTAACCCTGTCACTGCATTCTGTCAGTTAAAAACAGCTACTAGGTAGATGGAAAATTCTTAAACCACCAATGCAGGAACTGAAGTCATCACAAAACACCTCAGAGTATCTCCTTTATCTGTCTGCATTATTGAAATGAATATACCCATTTTTGGGGTCATTTGCACTGGCTGTAGATGTAATGGGTCTGTGCATGTTTAAACTGTGTATAGTTAAGACATGAGGAGGGAGAGGGCGAGAGTAGTTCAACGTGAGTCTCTCCTTCTTTTTAAGGGTATGGCTAATACCAGAGCATTAAGTAAGGAATTAAGTTTGGACTAGACTGTACTAGATTTGTATTGACTTCCACTTCTAAACAGCTGGTGAGCAGTGTATGTATGTTAAAAAACATTTCAGTGTGCTCTTTTTCTATTTCTTCAGTATAATGTGGAACAGAACTTACCACCATTAAAGTAATACATTAATTTTTAGACTTGGCATGCTTTGTTGTGATCAGAGCATGCTCTTTTTAATCATTAGCTACCTGGCTGATCTCCTTCTCTCCCTTATTGAAGATAGGAGTGATATCTGCTTTCTTCCAGTCCTCAGGAGTCTTCCCTGATGACCATGTCCTTTCAGGGATAATGGACAGTGGCCTCTCAGTAACATCAAACAGCTCCCTCAGCACTTGTGCTTGTATCCCATAAAGTCTTATGGACTTGGATGTGTTCAGTTTGTTTAATGTTCTCTAACCTGATCCTCCTTCACTGATGGAAGGTCTTACTTTCTCCAGACATTGTTATCCAAGACCTGGGATTCCTGAAGGCCCTTATCAGTAAAGAATGAGGAAGGCATTGGCAGCATGTGTTGGATTTGCAGGGCCAGGTTTTGGTAGCAGGGGTGGGGGGCTTCAGGTGTGACTTCTCTGGGAAACCATGAGAAGCTTACCCCATGTCAGACAGAGCCAATGCCAGCTGGCTCCAAGATGGACCTGCTGCTGGCCAAGGCTAAGCCAGCCAGAAATGGTGGTAACACCTCAGAGATAACATACTTAAGAAGGAAAAAAGTTATGGCACAGGTGTAATTGCAGCCAGAGAAGAGAGGAATGAGAATATGCGAGTGAAACATTGTCTCTTGTCTTCCTTTTGTGCTAATGTACTTGTAGAAGCCCTTCTTGTTGCCTTTCACATCCTTTACCAGATTTAATTCCAGGTAGGCTTTGGCTTTCCTGAACCCTTCCATGCACGATGGGACAGTGTCTCTGGATTCCTCCTGGGTTACCTCTACCTGCTTCCAACTTTTCTGGGCTTCCTTTTCGTGTTCTAGTTACACTTGTGTTTTATTTGTAGCTTATTTTTGTCTGTGAGGTTTGATGTCAGGATTTTTCTCAGTCCCAATGTTACTTTGCAGAATAGCAACATTAATTTAAAATGGGTATTATACGTAGAAAAATACTTTCAATTTTTCTTGACAGCATCATTATCTACCTGCTGTTACCATAAAATTTTTTACTTCAGAATGCTGCCAAGAAGGTTTTAATAGTAACACCCAAATGGAACTAATGTGTGTGGAAATGGGTATTGTTGAGTTGGCTGCCTCACTGTCTGCATAGCTGGGTCCATGAAGTGCAGCCATGAGGAATGCTGTGGGAGGGAGGCAGGGATGATGTTGTTTGGAAACAGCAAGGGTGTTGGATGTTGCCACTTCTGGCATAGCATTTTTATCGCTGCCTGTTGCGACACCAATGGCATGAGAATCTATTGACACCAGGCCATGAGTAGGACTTCCTCAACAGTCCAAACTAATAAGAGAAAACAAGAAGTAAAGTTAACATGACAGTTCTTAACTGAGGTTACAGTGTGACCTGTCCCCTAAAGATGCTTCCAAAGATTTTAAACACAGTGAAATTCTTCCCTCCTAGAGGAAAAATGTAAGACTGCCAGCTTCTTGAAGGTGACTAATTTTATTTGAGGCAGAGAAATTTGTTTTCAAACTGAGTGGCTTCTTTTTTTTCTTTAATTTTTTTTGCTAATGTGAACTATAGGTATTGTGTTAAAATCAGAAGTGAGGCTGATGCCCAGATATTAGCAGTACACTTAAACTCTTTCTGAGTTGACGAAGGGACTGGATGCCTGTTCCACAGTTGGTTCTTGAAAGCACGTCATTCTTCTGCTCTGTGTTCCTTGCATCCTTGATTGCACCTGTCTTTCTGTACTAATGTGCCTGTTCAAAGTTTAGCCATTGAAAATGAAAGCTGGTGTCTGGGTAAGATTAATACACTAATTGTAGGAAATATTATGGGATTTTAGGATTTTTAATGAATCATGTTGAAGTCTTACTTTTTCAGTATCCAATTGAAGGGTAGTTTTTTATTCTCCTCTTTTCAAGAGACAGGTAAGCTTCACAAACTATGGATGTTCATGCTCATTCTCACAAAGTTTGCTGAAGATAACTTTTCTACAGCTCAACTTCCCAAATTTAACAATTTTGTTTGGTGTAATTTATCTTTCCTGAACATAATTAATTGTTTCTCAGTTTTTTGAATCACTTAACCCAACAAAGAATGAAGTAAAACATTTTTAAATCAGATGAGTAGCTAAAGAATTTCCAGTAGTCAAAATACCCATAATCATTCACAGCAGCTGAACTTACTACTGGTGCACTTCAAAAAAATATGTACCCTAACAAACTAGTTGCATTAGCATTTAAAATCTTTGCTTTAGCCTCAAAATACAGATCTCTGCATTAGCCTCAAAATTGTTATGATAGTTTGACTCCAAACATGGAAAAAGAATCTTGAGTCTCTCTTTTCTGGTAAAAGACCCAAAATCTTTGAGGAAATCACAAACGTGCTTCTCACTTACTTGTGTATGTTTTCTTTTACAGGGTGAGGAAATCACCAAGGAGGAGATTGATGTTCTGAATGATGCTTGCACCAAGCTGCAGGAACAGAAAAAATCACTGACAAAGGAGAAGGAGGAGCTTGAGGAATTGAAGGGTGACATCCAGGAGTATAGTGAGGTGAAGAATGGGGCATGAAAGTTCTTTTTCTGTTCATGTTTAGTTTTAGCAGAAATGATCTACAAATTCAAAGATTATCTTCATTGGTTATCTGTTAGCCTGAAGTTGGTAGCTGAGTGAATGACCTTTGTATGAAACAATGCAGAGCCTCCTTTTTATAACATGGTCAAAGCCTAGTTGTTATCACTGGTGTAGGTCCCAGCAGATCAGCATCCTGTTCCTTTATTCCCAGGGTGACTAGGCTAACATGAGCTGACTGCTGCATGCTGCAGTTCTTCCTTATCAAGTGTAGATGTCAGTATTACTGAAACTTCAAGTAAAATGGATCTTATCCGGTCTTATGAAAGATGTGGAAAATAACATTTAAAGGGTGCATGAAAAAGGCAGCAGTGTTAGAATTTATTGGTCTAATTCCAGTCTGGCTTTATATGTCTTTCATTTACAAATGGCTCCTGTCTTGAAATGCTGGTTGAAGTCTGGAGTGTCTGTTGTTGGGAATTCAAACTAACAAATGCTTTTCTCTCTCTTGACTATTTGTTTTAGGATTTGCAAGAGATAAAAGAGCTCTCTAAAACTGGCGAGGAAGAAGCAGTGGAAGAGTCAAAGGCAAGCAAGAGATTGACAAAGAGAGTGAACCGAATGATTGGTCAGATAGACAAAATTATTGTTGAGTTAGAGACAACTCAAAAGACAGTGGATGCAAAGCTGGATGGTGGTGATATTCCTGCTGGGTAAGTGACTTGGGAGCACTGGATGTGTCTCTGGGTGTTCACCGTCAATCTTGCTTTTGTCTAATGTGTGGTTAGAAAAGAACGGGTAAATAACTTGCTGTTTAGAATGTTGAGATAACTGATTTTAAATTCAAAATTAACAAAATTGTGCTGCAGATTTTTTTAAGGTTAGATGTGGTTAAAATTAGAAAGGAAAAAGAGTTGTATAATTCCCCAGATGGTAGTCCTGAGGGCATTCTGAAAGTCAAAACGTATCTTACCATCTTGTTCACGTCTCTGGCCCTAATGGTGATAGAGATGAAATCATGCCTTTAGTCAAGCTCCTCACGCAGTAGGTTTGCCCTGTGTCATTGATTGAAAAGATACATAACAGTGTGGTGAGCATGCTCATGTTTGTTGTTCTTTAGTAGTAAAGATGTTAGTGAGGAGAAAAATTGCAATGAAGTCTGTGGTATTTCTGGAGAGAAATGGGGCAAATGGATCTGATGGAAGTGAGGAGATCATTTTACACAGTCCCTTTCCAAAAAAAATTACTTCATTTCAATTTTTTTACACACTTAGAGATTTTCAAACAAAAGTCTTTCCTGATAGTTTCATTGCAAAATTCATTTAGCAACACTTGGAGAGTCTTTCAGCTATCCTTGTTACACAATCATATGCTGCCTATTACAGACACTGAAATACCTGAAAAATGTGGCACAAACTCTCACGGTTTGTCATCATGAATGCTGTATTAATCTAGTTTATGCTTGCACCATTTTGTGTGATTCATTGAGAGAGTATTCCAGCTCCCAAAGAGCATAACTAAACAAAACCAAGGATTCTGCTTTTGTTGCTTCTGAACTTTGTTTTTTCCAGTCCCCAGGGCAAACGGTCGTTTGTTTCAGATTTTGTGTAGTAGCATTAAGGCAGCCGTGTGAATGGTGCTACAGAGAAGCTGTTGATCAAAACCATCTGAATTTGTAAACTAACAATACAATGCAGAATCTGCTTGTACTGAATGTAATTATACTTTGTAATGGATGGTTTTCTGGATCGTTTTGTAGGTGATTGTGGATGATTGGAAAATTATTAGTTTAAACATTGCTTAGTTGTCAAAGGCTTGTCTTCTAACCTTCAAGTTGGTGCACTCATTATCAAGTCATCAAGAGTCATAGGAATGACAGCAGTCCAGGATATTTGGTGGCAGCTTGAGAAATGCTCCTTGAATAAAAGTCAGTCTGTACCCAGAGGACCTGGGACCACACTGATAAAGCCCTTCTGTTTAGTATTTATTGGGTTCACTATCTCCTGGATTTCAGCTGGGTCTATAATGGAAGATGGTTCTTCAAACTAGCAAAATGCATAGGCAAGCAGAGGCTTTAGTTTGAGATGAGTGCGGAGACAGTGCAAACATCTGGAACCTCTTAGTCCTTTCTTCTGTGAAGTCTGGTCCTCGATAGGAGCTAACTTGTTCAAGTGATTGGTTTTTGGCTTTTGTTTTCCTGTGATTTTCAGTAATTTTCTGTAGGCCAGCCTCTAAATCTAAAAGGATGACAAATGCATGGCATTACCCCACATGGTAAACGTGGGCTGTGGGGCAAAGAGCATTAGACACACAGTCCGGGAAGCACAGGAACTGTACTAAACTTTATTTCAAATGCTACTGGATACTTGTATTTGTGAAATAAAACATGTGGAAACTAAAAGCACGAGAATCAACTCTAAGATAAAAATCTGCTTGTTGATCAGTAACTCATTTTTACTTTTTTGCATTCTGTTCAGGATTATAAATAATTATGTAATACTTCTACAAGTGTCCTGCAGTGTAGTGACTTTCAGTACTGCTTTTGGTTAACTTCCTTGAAGTACCTGCTTGCCATGTGCAGTTTGTGCTTTCTCTTCAGGGGGAATCTCATCAGCATTGCTGAACTAATCAATGCAATGAAACAAATTCAGAAGATTCCAGAGGAGAAGCTAACGAGGATTGCAGAGGCACTAGATGAAAACAAGGATGGCAAAATTGATATAGACAATGTTGTTAAGGTAAGTCTGTGGACTGCTTGAAGGAGATAAGGCTAACCATCCTTCAAACACTGGGGCTGTTTTGACTTAAATTCATAGGCCGTCTTTTATAAGAGTCTTTATGCCAGTGAAGTTTTTGGTAATGTATTGTAATTAGATCTTACAATAGATAGTAGCATCTTGAGAATCTATATGGCTATCTTTTTTGGGGAGGAAAAAAAAAGTTTTTATCCCATGTCTCTTATCCACATTACCTTTAAAGCTGTAGGTTTTCCTGTATGTCTGTGAAGTCTGATAAATTATGGTAATTTTGTTGCTACTTACAAATGGGAGGGAGTAGAAGAACTACTTTAGGAACACCACTGTTGGCCAGAGTCTTGACAAAACACCTGTAGATATATTTTATATCAACACGAGATAGTAGCTTCTCTTGCCTACTCATGTGCCTTGGTTATTTCCTTGAGACCTGTATTTCCTATGCTTGAAAAGCAACAATCAGTTGTATTTTAAGCCTTCTGTAAATGACTTGTATTTGTTGCCTGATTTGTGCTGTGTTCTCATTTTGCAGAACATTCTCAAATTTTCTCTGCATTTCACCTTCATTTTCTTGTTTCTTTTTTACTTAGTAAATTTAGATATGTCCTGAAACTAATTTCCTTGCAAATCATTTTCCTACTCAATACAGAAATAGCACTGAAACTAAGGCCAGCTAGAAAATCCAATATCAGCCTCTTGAAACACACTTTCCCTCTCTACTGAAGTTGTCCCAGTGGTGATTATCTTCTCTGTTGCTCTAAACAGCCGTTGTACATTTAGCAACACGGATAAACTCTACTTCTGAATTTTGCATGTATTGCAGAATAATTCAAGGAACTTGAGGAGCTATGCCAAGAATACACTGGGACAAAAAGCTATATGAAGGAACTTGGAATCATCTACTAAATGATTTTTTTCATTTGCTTTCTGAAAGGCCCACCCCCCTCTACTCTAAAATGTATGCCTATTTAGTGCAGGAGATCTTTTTTGATAAAATTGAGTTTATAAATTACTGTCTTAAATACTGTTTCAGTAGGTACTGAATCTGGGCTTTCCACTGGAATAGATTAAATAAATGAGTCTGTTTTACTAATGCTTTAAAATGTGAGTCTGTGTGTGCTGCACACACAAAAGTCAAAAGTTCTGCATCATTTGTTATACATTTTAGCTTTTTTTTACTACTCTGAATATGTTTGAGGTCCAGGTTGTGGTTTAAATTTGTCTTTCATGGAAGAAAAAAGTGCTATTTTTCTTGAACATGAGAACTGAATACTTTTGTTATCTTAAATTGTATGAAACTGCCTCAATCATGTGAAAGCTGAATGCTCCCTCTATTTTATTTTTTTGCTCATCCAGGTAGTAGAATTGATTGACAAAGAAGATATTGATATTGGCACTGGTCAGGTTGCTGAGATTATGTCACTGCTTCAAAAAGAAGAAAAACTGGAAGAAAAAGAGAAAGCAAAGGAAAAGCATGATAAAGAAGCTGCAGAAGCAAAGAATTAAGCTTCAGAATCTGAAGCTAATGCACTTGTAACCAAAATCTTGTATATCTTTGTGTCTAATGGCTACATATTACTTGAGCTTTGTGATTATGGGAAGTGTTTTGAGCTGATTCTGGTAATAAATCGTAGATATGTTTTCTGACATATGGAATGAAATTTCCGTTCATCAAAGAAGTGATTTACTGTCATTCCATACTGATGAAAACAAAATGTGCTTCTTTAGCAGTGCTCCTGCCCACAGAAACATGTATTTGCACTCATTGTTGTGGTACAGTGATCCATTAAACTTGGAAGTTTGCTGTATAAATTAAGTGTATCTATCATGGAAAAATGTTTCCCATTTATTTTCTTCCATCAATACATGGGGCCCAACCTTGCTCTGCTTCTACCTTTAAGCTTTTTCAGAATTCAATACAAACTTTCTGTTCTGTCACAATATTACATATTTTGGAACCTTTTAGTGAAGATTCTGTGGCTTCAGTAGTAGCTCTGTAGATTGTGTTTTTTTTAAGCTAAATATCACTAAGCTGTTGCCTCACTGACAGAGAATGTGTCATTCTGGTCACTTTTATGAAGTCGTGGTTATTATTTTTTTCTGTTGAAGGGAAAAATCATATTTTTCCCTAGAATGGAAACATGGCATGAAGTTTGCTACTTATGGGTGCCTTAAACTTCTTAAGACTAGGGACTAGAGTGTGTTGCTTCTACTCAAAAGTCCATGAATTATTAAAGCATTGGAATCACAGGAGCCTTTTAAAATAATTTCAGAACACAATCTGTCACATGATAAAGTGAGTTAAAGTGTTTGTCTAAACAGCAAAATGAAAATAATCATAAGGGGAAAATGTCAGTTGTGATCTTGCATACGTTTTTAGAAAAATGCAGTTATCTCTGCATGCTTGGTTTTCATCTGATAATTATTTACACCGTAACTAGTTCTCTTACCTCTCAATTTTCATCTCAGGTATAACGCCATGAACCAGCCATAGTCAGAGTACATCAGTATGTTCATCTCATGGCTTTGCTTACTGTGCAGTCAACAAGTTGTGTCTGGTGTTGCCAGTGCTTTGATTACACCATTTGTTTTCTAATTAATTGCTTATAGTCACTGTCTTTAACTGTGTGACTAAATACTGGCAGTAGGTCAAAGTTGGCTCATTGATGTTCCTTCTTAGAAGTGAATTTTGAAGTTTTAAGACTAAAATACTAACTCTGGGATGTTTCATAATTCTTGCTAGCCTAAGTTTTCCACTTTTCTTAAAATCTGCTATGAAATACACATCATGTGGCTTGAACCAGCAGGGTTGTGGTTTGTTTTTTTTTATTCTATTTTTATTTTGCACCCAGAATTATAAAGTGTATGAACATTCTTTATTTTGTGTACACTATAGAGACCACATCTTACAGTAGCACTGTACGCGGTCATATGGAGGTGGGCAGTTAGTACTTAATGCTTTTAGTCATAGTTGCATATTTTCATAGAAAATGTTGACTCCCAGGCGTATTTCAGCATAATTCCATGTGCAGTATTTATCCAGATTGGCTAAATTATTTGTATAAACTTATTTGAACTTAGTGGAACAAAAGAAGTTTTGACAGTCTCATGGCTTGCATGATGGACCATTGTATTTAGTTGTTTCCAAAGCAATATGTACAGTGAGATGTACAGTTCTAGAAAATGAGTCAGTGTCTAGTTCAACTGTTGAGTTCATATTCTGTACAGTTTTCAAAGAGAGCTGCTTGGAGCAAGAGCCTCCTGAGAATTACTGTAACTGTATCTGAAGTGTAGAATTGCTGTGACAAAGCTGAAGTTTTATGTTGGTACAATCTTTGTGGTTCATGTTTCCCTAAACAAGGGGACTCTTCCTCATAAGTCAAGGTTAACTTGAAAATTTCAGCATGGAAGGCACTTCGTAGATTTTTGAAGATCGAACTTCACTAGGTGCTTTTTTTAGGCCAACACTTAGATAAAATTGCAAGAGTAAAACTAATTTCACAAAAATACAATCTAGAAATGAATTTTACATTGTATAATTTACAGTTAGAACGAGTGGGCTTTGAAGTATGCTAAATTTTGCAGTTGTTTATTTTCAATTTGATAACAATGTATAGCAATATTACTTGACATTCCTGAAATATGGTAAAGATACTTTAAAATTGCCTGCTACCTTTCATGGAATATCAAAAACCTAAGAATTGTGTGCACTTGAATGCAGATTTAAAACAGGGAAGTAGCAAAAAAAGCTGTTTTCAGAGATTCATTGATTAGAGTTTTACAGAGCTTTAACTGTCCTTACAGTAAATCAGCTGACTGTAGTATTTGGGAGTTTAGGACAGAAGCCATTCTGCGTTTACTGTTCACTTAAATTTTCTGTGGTTTAAATAAGAAGGGAGCCAAAAGCAGCTGATTTTTTTTTTTTTAATTTTAATGAAGAACATCCTGATGAAAATAATTGTCATACACTCATTGAGCATTTTTAGCTTTTGGACTTGTTTGAAATTTGGCATATTTTGAAATCTTCACAGGTTACATAAAATTTATTTGTCACTCACAAATGCCAGTTTTCTGCTGTTACCGAAAGCGTTTAAAGGGCACATCAACCATAGCAAAGGATTTTCATGGGGAATATCTTCCTTACACTGTTGAAAGGCAAACCCATGACAGCTGGACGTGAACAACACATTTTCTGAAAGCTTTACAAGATTAGGAAGCCCTCGGTGATCCACTTCTACCCAGTTTTGAACCTTCCCAAGCAGCTCTGTCCCAGTGATACAACTCCAGCGGATCAGTGGCTTGAGGACTGGCTTCAGATAATGTGCCTGGTTGTCTTTTGTGTTGACCAAAAAAAACCAGGAGCTGCAGTACTTTCAGAGAAAGGATGACTTGCGAGTGTACAGTAACTGGTGAGAACTTATTCCTGAATGAGTATTTAATCAGGAGATGTAAATATTTCTTCAAATAATTAAAGGATGTGTGAGATTTCAATGACTGTGACTTAAAACAGGCAAAGCCTCTGAGCTCAGAGTTAGGTAATTGGTAAGACCATTGTCAGGATTCTTACAAATAAGACAGATTTTGACTATAAACTATTCAGGGGCTAAAATGTAAAATGCAAAAAAAAAAAAAAGCTTTTTTAAAAATTCATTTAGCAACAGGAAGAGAAGTAGAGTAGCATGTAATTTCTTTTTCCCTTTCAAAACAAGTGGGTTATAGGACATATTTTACTGAAAAACTTGTTCCTGTTTCATCATAGCTCAAAAGATGGTTTTTACAGAGATTTTTGTCACTGGCTACCTGCTGTGAGAGTAAATCTGCCTGCAGGGTTAAGTATCAGAAAACTGATTCAGTAGGAGGTTTTCAGCAGGACTGCACGCAGGCAGAGAATAATCTCTTGCCAGGATAGTACCTTACACTTAAATAGGTTTAACTGGGGGGAAAAGTTACATTTTTTATAAACTCCAAAATACTTCTTGTAACTTTATATCTGCATACCGTGCTAATTGTTTAAACTTTAGCTACTTCAGCATGTATTTAAATACTTTTAAATTGTTAATATAAAAAAATTGGATATATTTAATTAAAAGAAGAAGCCCATATTCTGTTCTTTGTATGTATTATGAGTTTTGCTTTTCAGTTGATGAATTTCAGCCCATGTTATAAATTTTAAGTTGAAAATCATTTGTCTGTGCTCTGACCATACAGGTCCTGTGTTTGCCATAATGCAGTATAAAATTTTTATGTTAATTGGAGCTTGTGTCCTTTGTTTAGTTATAATAAAATTATAATTTTGAAACTTCATCTCTCCATTATTTTTCTGTTGCTTTAGATTATTTAATTTATTGTTGTTCAGATGAGATGCCAGACATGGAGCTGGATACTGATGATCTCTGGGGCGCTGGTGGGTTGTGTGGGATGGGGTGGGGTGGTAGTTCTTGCAGAAATTCTAAATGTGGGGCTGCTTGCCTGCTGTAGTGAATTGTGCTAAACCTTTCTTTCAAAGTATTGTATTTTAGGCAGGGGAAATGGGGAGCACTGTAGTCTTTACTGCACAGAACTAATAGATTAAGTTTTATTCCAAACAGACATAGCCCTAGGAAGGATCCTTGTTTGGTCTCGCCCAAGTTATGGAGAAAACATATCTGAAATAGTTTCACAGTTTATTTTGTATCAGGCTGTGCCCCTTGCTCCTAATATTGGAAAATTCTATGTATTCCTCTATAATCCTAATATTCTTCACAAAGCATACAGCAGACTTTAAGTCACAGGAACTGCAGAATATGCTGAGTTGGAAGGGACCTACAAGGATCATCGAGTCCCGCTCCTGGTCCTGCGTGGGACCATCCTAAGGAGTCACACCATATGCCTGAGGGTATCATCCAAATGCTTCTGGAGCTCTGCCAGGCTTGGTGCTGTGACCACTGCCCTGGGCAGCCTCTTCCAGTGCCCAGCCACCCTCTGGGGGAAGAACCTTTTCCTGATATCCAACCTAAACCTCCCCTGACACAACTTCAGGCCGAGTCTTGAGCATTGGCAACAATATTCCTTAAGCTGTTCATGATTTATGGTTTAACTTGCCACCTGGCAGCCAGGGTGGGGAAGCAGAGAGCCCCTGAGCCAGCAAAGTGTCCTGTGCGTGTCTGGTCCCTTGGAAATGGCTGAACTACCTCAAACATGACAGATTCCTGCTGTTTCAGAAGCTTCAGCACTCGTCTTGGCCCAGCTGTGGTTGCCACTTGGAGAAATGTGCAGCACAGAAGATCAGCACTCAAAGGATGGGAAGGTCCTGGTTTGTGGAGCTGTGTTGGTAAAAGTAGTCTCCTGGCTGCTTTTGAACAGGATTTGGGAACATGCAAATGTTGAATCTGTTCTCTAGTGTTGAAGTGTTTCAACAGGGGGCTGAAAATAACCTCCTGCCTTGACAAGCTTTTAAAACAACAACAGATAGGCTAGGTGGGATTGCAGGTTTTTGCTTGTTTCCCTTAAAACTAAATATTGAATTAAAAGCTTTAAAAATGGCTTTTACTTTGAGAATTTCCTTTAATGACAGACTTATTTAGGGTGAATAGGAGTGCTGAACAAGTGTGGTCAAACTGACCAGCAGAGAAACTGGAGTTTGTGTTTGTGAATTAGATGTGGACATTTGCAAGTGCCCTTGTTAATATTTACTGGTGTCCTGAGTGCCCAAGAAAGAGACTGACTTCTGGATCCAGTGTTATCTTTGCTGAGATATAATCAGTGTTATCTTTGCTGAGATATAATGGTTATATCAGAGAAATTGCATTCCTTTGTGAATCTTTATTACACATTTATAACAATTATGTCTAGTTATTGTTACAGTCTAAAGGAAAAATGGGGGTTTTTTTGGCCTCTTTTGCCTTTTTTGTAGGAAGGAATCAAAGCAGTGTTACCCATGACTGCACAGGGTACCTGTCTGATCTGGTTGGTGTGCAGGCACAAGGCAAATTCAAATCTCAGAGAAACTAAGGCTGGAAGGCACTTCCAGAGGTCATCTGGTCCAGCTGCCTATTCAGAGCTGGTTTCCGAGGGCTGTGTCCCATTGGGGTGTGAGTTTCTTCAAGGATGGGGACTCCACCACTTCTTTGCACACCCTCTAGATGGACCTCTGCACCACCTGTGCCAGTGCTTGATTAGTTTCTGGAATAAAAGAGGTTCTTTCTTATGCTTCCCTTTTGATAGATGAGCATAATATTTTATTAGAGATGTGAATTTGTGCATTGTCTGCAAATATATACAGAGGGAATGGCAGCTGCTTGCACTAATAATAGATAATGGAGATATAGCTGTGACTTGACTGTGTGGAATCTACTTTTATATAAGGTTGGGCAGAAAGCTGGTTAGGAAAACATCTGACTTCATGAAAACAGAGTCTGAAAAGGATTAAAGTAGAAGTTTTATTGCAAACTATTTTGGTGAAATATCGCTTAAAGGGTGAACACATCTGCATACTGGTGTGGAGAGATGAACAGTCTTGTGGTTGTTTCATCAACCTGAGGCTTGAGAAATGTGTGTTCAGTTAATGCCTAGACTGTCAATAACACATCGCTTGGCTCTTGTGCCACTGTAACATAAAACCTCCTTGACAGTGACTGGGCAGACAAGAAGTTCTCCAGAGCAGAATCTCCCTGTGCAAGGTCCTAGTACAGAATGTTGTAGCTATAAGGCTTTTAAATACCTAATGCAGACAGTGACAGACCATGCCAAGCAGTTTCTCTGGCTAAAGATTCTTAATATTTCACTGCTGATATATTGAAAAGTGTTTCTGCTATTTTCTTGAATTATTTCTCAATGCTGACTGATGTGAGCAGGAGGATGTTTATAGTGTGTTTCCAATTCCCCATACTCTGTGCTCACTTCCATTTTTGTGTACTGTTGGATATAAATCTTCCTCAGTAGTTAAATATCCTTCACAGGTCAAAATTCTTTGGGGGCTCATTAGCATGTACAATTTTACCCTTGCCAAACCTTCTGTGGTTTGCAAGCATCAGTTTCTCTCATCTAACTGGCGTAAAGGATTTCTGCTATGCTAGAGATGGATCTAATGCAGATTTGGCGCTTTCCGTCTAGTATTTCTCTCTATGTATATTGGCAGAGCAGCCCCTCCATGAATGGCCTGATTTATGTCTCAGGGAATGCTGCAGCCAGCCGTTCGAGATGTCAGATCTCCTGTGTGTGTTGGGAGCGGCTGCAGATTCTCCCTCCCTCTCCTTTTGTCTGAGCTCCAGCCCAAGAGCCTTCCAAGTTCCTTCCTAGCTGCATTTTCAGGTCCTTGATTAAGCCAGATCTTCAAAGTCTGTCCTAAGAAAAGCTTCTGCAAGGAGCTGAAGGCTAACTGGGAAATGTGCAACAACAAAAAAGTAATGGCAAAAAAAGTCTTAAGAATCTTAATAAATTAAGCTGAGAATTAACAACCTGTTATGCAGAAAACCTGGGGATGTCTGCAGCCTGTTCTAGGCTTGTAAATGCAAGAGTTTTGTTTTCCGCAGATCTAATTCCAAAGTAGTGAAAAAATCAGCAGGTTTTTCTTCTCCATCCTTCCCATCCCCCAGCCTTTCCCTTTTCCCTATCCCTTACTTAATATGCTGGACCAAACAGGGAGGATTTATGGAGTCCTTGTTGCACTTTGGTTTCTCAGAGTCTTGCTTTGCACTGGTGGAAATTGAGTTGAAATATAGTGACCTTTTATCTTTCCAGTGAGCTTCTCCCCACTGGATGGATTTCAGTGCTAGGTCTGTGTAAATTCTAGTCATTATCAGCTTTCATCAAGCTCTGCTCGCACCTTCCTCTGTCACTGCACCAGCTCCACTGTGGGCCCTGTGCAGTCTCTGCTCCTAAGAACAGGATGGCTTTTAATTTCCCTATGAATCTTCTGTGCTCTTATCACAGGGAACTGTGCATGCTCTTCTATAAGCCACAACATTTCAGTGGAAAGTATGTTCTTAGAATGAGTCTTCAAAATCAACAGTGACACTGCGAGGAAGGCATGCACATCCCCGTATTTAGACATACCTTCTGCAACCAGAGTTACCCATCAAATTCTGTGATTAACACTGTGGTCCCGTAGTGACTCAGTATGATTTGAGGTTTACCCAAACCACTCAGCATCTTTTTCCACAGAAAATCCTTTGTGCTCTGAAGATTAGAACCTTTTGAACACCTAGGTTTTGAACTTGCAAATTCAAGAATTGACCAATGTCAACCCAAAAGCCCTCTTCAAGTAAATGACAGGGGATGAAGCATTAACAGAAAAACCTTATTTGTACCTCTTTTCTACCTTTGTGCTCAGGAGAAATGTGACATGGAAAATAGCTCACCTAGCCAGACTCATGGAGGATCTGTGAATGGAAATATGTGGGGAGAGGTGATGGTAGCATTTTGGTTGTGCTTTCTCCCCTGTAATTCGCCCTTGAGTGACCAGGCTACTATAATATTTGTTTAAACTTTGTGAATATGAACCTACCATTTGTCAAGAGAAATATAATAAAAATATGGAGAAATATATAAATACAGATGCAGTAATATGTGTGCCACCAAGCCTGATACTCTTCCTGGAGCTGGAACTTGGGTGCTGGAGGAAGCGGGGGAAAGGCTTTACGACTTCTTTTCAACATTTAATAAGTGATGCCACGATGGCTGATGAAGCAGACACATCCCTTGCGCTTTGCAGAAGAGCGGGATAAATTTGCTGTGTCAGAGCACTAGGACCAGCATCCTGCGGCATTCCCAGCCCAGGAAGGACTCCCGAAGCTCGTCCACAGTCAATGCCGCCTGTTCCCGCTGGATGGCGCTCGCCTCCCGCCCGGGATGGGCTCCGAGCGCATCCCTGCTCCGGTCCCATCCCATTCCCGACTCTCCCGCCCGGACCCGCCCGGGATGGGCTCCAAGAGCATCCCTGCTCCGGTCCCATCCCAATCCCGATTCACCCACCCGGACCGCATCCCTGCTCCGGTCCCATCCCATTCGCGATTCCCGATTCCCCCACCCTGTCGGTGTGTCCAGCTCCTTGTCCTGCACTCACGGGATCTGCTTCACAGAGTCACAGAATGGCTTGAGTAGAAGGGGATTTTAAGGATCATCCCGTGCCAACCCTCCCACCGTGGGCAGGGACACCTTCCAGTAGACCAGGTTGTTCAAAGCCCTATCCAATCTGGCCTTGAACACTTCCAGGGATGGGGCATCAACAGCTCCTCTGGGTGACCTGTGCCAGTGCCTCAGCACCTCCCTAGTATCACAATCATTTATGTTGGAAAAGACCTCCAAGATCATCAATCCCAAAATCTAACCAATCACCCCCTTGTCAACTAGACCACAGCTCTAAGTGGTAATAAACTTATGCCTTATATTTAATCTAAATCTATCCTCTTTCAGTTTAAAACCACTACCTCTTCTCCTGTTGCTACAGGCCCTGCTGTAAAGTCTGCCCTCCTCTTCCTCATAAGCTCCCTTTAGTTACTGGAAGTGCTGCTGTGAGGTCTCCAGCTGCAGCTCTCAGCCTCTCTCCAGAGCAGAGGTGTTACAGCACTCTGGGCATCTTTGTGGCCTCCTCTGGACCCACTCCAGCATGTCCATGTCTTTCCTGTGCTGGGGAACCACAGAGCTGGACACGCTACTCCAGGTGGGGTCTCGTGAAATCGGAGTAGAAGGATAAAACCACCTCCCTTGCTGGCCATGGTGCTTCTGATGGAGCACAGGATAGGATGGGCTTTCCTGGTTGCAAATGCACATTTCTGGGTCGTGCCCACCGTTTCCCAGCTTTTTGTTTTTCAAATCTTTCATTCCTCTCACTGAGGATGCCATTTTCTCAAGGGTTCCATATGGAACTGTTTCTGCCCTCAGTTCTTGGTCCCCCCATACTCTCTCTTCTTGTATTTCATCTCTCTGTTTGTCAGCAAGATAACCTTTCTGTGTGAATTAGAATAAATCTTTGCTATCTGGTCAAATGACGTGGTATAATCAGACACTGGACTTCCCCAAATTAATCCCTCTTTAAAACACAGCATCATTTCTAAGAAGTTCTCCAATCTTAGTTTAAAATTTGACAGTGAAAGAAAATCCACCACAAACCTTTGGTGAGCTCTTGGACTCATTTATTGCTCTTGCTATCACTCTGTGGTTTGTGGACGTTTTCTTGTGGAGGAAGCGAGAGGAGAAAGAGTCTTTAAAAAGAGAAAAATAAATTAACGCCCCACCCTTGGAAAATCAAATAGCAAAAAGCCAAACTGCCTCTAGTGAATTTGTCTGATGCCGGTTTCTACTCATTTGGCTTCAGCTGGCTCAGTGGAAAACATTTTCTTTGTGGGGTTGCTATGGGCTGCACTACCATGGGTAACTCTGGAGCTGCTCAGCTCTTCCGAAAGTGTCCTGACTCTCATCAGTGACCTGTGTCCTGCCCTCCCCAGAGCTCCTCCCTCCATGCTGGTGGTGCATAACATTTGCTTATTAACTCTTCAGTACTGACACTGTGAGCAAGGTGTTCAGCTGTGCCTTGTGGGGGTTTGTCTGTCTTGATTGCAGAGCATTTGATGTGACTCCACACCCAGAGGTGACATCCAAACCCCTCTGAAGATATGGTCCTTTTGTGACAGATTAAAATCCTAATCTGGGTTTGCATCTCCCCACAGAGCCCAGTGCTTTCCTGTTGCTGTAAAAGCAGCTGTGCTGATGTGATCTCTTGTGCAAAGGTAGATTCAGCTCATCTCGAGGGCTTAACAAATGTATTACTCAGTGCTATAAACACTTCATTAACAAAAACAGAAAGTCCACTCTCATTTCTTTGCAATGAGGCATTTTTGGAACCAAATGCTCGGTCAGTTCAGAGTAGGTTACACAGATGTGATTCAGCGGTTTGGAAGCAATACTTCAAATAAGTCAGGTATGTGACAAAAAACCATAGCTTGGTGAAAAAGTATGAATCAGAGAATCAGAATAATTCAGGCTGGAAGGGACCCCCAGGGCTATCTGACCTTCTGCTTAGAGCAGGGCCAAATTTAGATCAGGGTTCTCCTGGCCTTGTCCAGTCATGTTTTGTTCGTCTGGATGGGGATCACACAAATTCCTGGGCCATATGTCTGACCACCTCCTGGGTGATAATTTTTTCCTAAAATCTGGTGGGTGTGTCCTATGTCACAGCTAGTGTTTGCTGCCTTTTGTCCTACTGCTGTGCAACCCCAAGAAGAATTTGGCTCCATCTTCTCCACACCCTCTCATTAGGTAGTGGCAGATTGCAATAAGGTCCCCCTGGAGCCTTGCCCTCTCCAGGTCAGCAATCCCAGCTGGCTCAGCCTCTCTCCAGACACTTTGTGGTCCAGCTCCCAGGCATCCTGGTGGCCTCTGCTGGATCCACTGTGGACAGTTCACATCTGTTTCACGCTGAGGAGCCCAGAACTAGACCCAGCATTCAAGGTTCGTCTCACCAGTTCTGAGCAGCGGGAAAGGACCATCTCCCTGGGCTTCCAGACAATGTGTTTCTAACACAGCTGTTGGCCTTCCTTGTTTCAAAGGCTCATTGCTAGATCATGGTCAACTTCTCCACCAGGATCTTTACTGCAAAGATGCTGTCCAACTGTTCAAGGACCATCATGTACTGGTGGATGGGGTTATTCCTCCCAGGTGAAGAGCTTTGCATTTGCCTTTGTAGCATTTCATGTTGTTCCCATTAGCTGGTTTCTCCAGCCCACTGATCCTCTCTGCACTCAGCTCTCCCTCCCCTCCCACGTAAGGACTGCTGTGATCACAGAGCTGAACACTCCACTGAACAAGAAAGGGTGAAAGGGGACAAGGAGGTCACACACTTAATGCACAATGTGGAATAGCTGAGTCTCACTTGCCAAATCCAAGGGGTTATTCAGGGTGAAACCAGTTTAATGACAGGCATGACAATTTACGAAATTATTATTAAGTGAAAAAACTACCATGTGGTGTTACAGAAGGTCTGAAAAAAACCCCATTAATAGGCTGTTGGTTCAAATGTGAAAGTGCTAAACTCATCAACTATGATGTGCTCTAAAAATAGAGACTTGAGCCTCTGCAACAAAAAAATAATGCTTCCCTTAGGAAGACTTAACCATGTCTAAACAGAAAGCTTTCTGGCTGATGTCCAACAACTGCTTTTTCAAAAGTCCTATACCTAACTTTCTTTTCACTGCTTTCTGGAGGGAAGTTTCTTCCTCTCCTCCCCTCCCCACCCCCATTTCTGTTAAGCAGTGGTGTGTCTTCAGAAATGTTGTAAGTTGAAAAGTTTGTGATTTTTGCACATACTGATCCCACAAGACAAAAATGACCTGTCCATTATTTATGCTACATGGGGTAAAACTTTAAACAAAGAGTTGTTCTTCAATTCACCTTCCGGTTGTATGTTTTCTGTCCTACAGGTTTTCTAGATGTGAACTATAGCAATGTGGGTTTTTCAGTTTATTCGACAGAGCTGATAACTGCAGTTTGGAAGTTGCTGTGCAGAAGAGCTGGAACTTGCCAGACCTTTTTCCAAAGTCAGTGGGTTATGGGGCTTTTGTTCGAGCTATAAATATTGTTGGCCCCAGGTCTCCCTGCCCTACATCAGAGATTTACATACTGCCTTGATAGTTCAGAGCTGAAAAGGGATCCACAGCCACAAGGACTGTTGGGTTGTTTGCTTCCCAGAGGTAGCTAAAGGTTATAAAAAAGTTGTTAAACCCCAGAGCTGCCTGAGTCCAAGCAGAGCCTGAATGCAGGTGAGGATTCCTTTGGAATGAGCATCACCAAGGCAATCAGGTGATTGCAGATCACGCTGAGAGCAGTAGGTTAAAAAGTGTTTTCAGAGTGTAATGAAACAGAATATAAAATATAATGATATCAACGAAAAATACATACTGAGTTCCACACTCCCTGGCTCCCAGCCCCGGAAGACTCAGTTTACACAATGATTTTGCCTATAGCTGCTGTCGAGCTACCAAGTCTTTACATCATGCTGTAACCTCTTGAGTATCCAGTGTGAGCTGAAAAGTAGTTAGCTGGAAATTAACTCTTGAAATAAACCCCCAGGCAGTGGTGGAGTGTCCCTGCCTTTCTGTCCTCCACCAGAGGTCTAGTTGTCATTCCTTGCATAGGATGCACAACTCCCTGGAGAGGAAATGTTACTTTTCAGGAGTTAACCACAAACCTACCAGCAACAAGACAGATTTTACTGAGGATGTGAGCAAGAAGGTGTGATCCA
Organism: Campylorhamphus procurvoides; assembly: GCA_013396655.1. Lineage (NCBI taxonomy): Eukaryota > Metazoa > Chordata > Aves > Passeriformes > Dendrocolaptidae > Campylorhamphus > Campylorhamphus procurvoides. The sequence continues at coordinate 1,802,055 of WBMV01000267.1, read as the reverse complement.
GTGCACAAATTCCAAAAGAGGAGGCAGCAGCTGGTGCGGCTGCAGCGTGACGCAGAAACATCTGGAAGCTATGGGAGACTTTCATCCAAGTGGGACAGCATGATGCCGTGTGTCTGCCTCCAAAGAGCTTTCTGGGCCAGTTTCCTAAGAAAGCTGCATGTGAGATAAGGGAGGTGGCTACACTGGGTGTCAATGAGGCTTGAAGTGTGTTGGAGCCAGGCTTGGGCATTGCCCTTCAGCCCTAATACCAATGAACAGGAGCAGCTCCAGGTCAATGAGAATCATGAGCGGTTGGTTGCTGTGAGGAATAGTTAATGGCATTGCATGGCTTTAATACAGAAAATATAGGACTGAAATCAGGGAACACCCAAGTTTGGAAGCATTTCCTGCACGGGGCCCAGTGCTCCATTCTCCTCAACAGCTGCCAGGATGAGAGAAGAGCAACCAACTTAATTTTCAGTGAAATTACCAGAACAGTGGGGTTTCTGCAGACTCTCACCAGCGCCACTTGATGCATTGCAGTTTCTGGTGTCGGCTGGAGGTTGCTAGGCCTGTAGCTGGCAGCTGTGACAGCTGCTGCATCTCAGCAGTTGATGTGTTAATTTAAACCAACACCACTCATGCCTCAAGTTATTGTGCCAGACTACACCATAGGAGAATTTGGGATGAGACCACAGCACCTCTCTCACCCAATACCCTGAACAAAGCAGGTCCCAGCAAAACCAGTTTGCTCAGGGCTTCATCCAGCTGAATGCCACAACCCCTCTGGACAACATATTCATGGCATTTAACCACCTTTATGTTGACTTCTTTTTCTTTATATTTACTTGTAATTTCCCAAGTTGCAACTTGTGTCCATTGCCTCTCTTGTATCATGGGGCAGACAATACTGTTAGTTATTACTTATTACCCCTCAATTAATAACTTGTTTCTTCATAACCACCTACTGGACTCCGATGTGATTATGTTGCAGAAGAGAAGGACACACACCACTTCTGCTTTGGCCAGGTTTGGCACTGTAACAGGACTCCTGTACCAGCTGAGCTGCTGAGCTGCTGCTCTCCCCTCACACTGGAGCCTCTCCCGCATATCCCTGCTCAGCAGCCCTGGGAACAGCTGCCTTTTTGCAGGGCAGTGGAGTCATCCCTGTTCCATAGCTGGTGTGCAGTGGCTGAAAGCCTTCTGAGATCCTTGGGGATGAAAAACTCTGCAAAGACTGGAGTTGTTTATTATGAAGATTACTGAAATAAAACTTTAAAATGCCTTAATGTAAGGAGTTCATTGGAAATTTTACAATTTGGGGTGTTTTATGAGGGGAGAAGCTATTTCCAAGAACCACATAAGAGTAAGTCCCCCTTAGGACAATGCAAAAGGAGAGTTCCAGTGTATTACAAAATTAGCATGGCTGTAGCTTTCTAAGCTTTTAAGATCCCTTGGTATCAGGGGGAAAGGGGAAAGGAGAGTCACGCCGCCAGAACAGGAATCTGTTTCTATTGGGAAACCATTAGAAAGATGCAATGCAATGGCTGGGACCCAGACAGAATTTAAATGTCATCCCTTTTCTATAAATAATGCATAAGCATCATTGTATTTTTTAATGCAGAACCCCGAGGAAAATAATCGCCCTTGATTGAATTGGGCTGTAACATTTTGGACTGGAATTCGGAGGTCCCAAGTTCAGGGGTCCTGGGTGGTGTGTCCCAGCTGCTGGGTGCTCTCTGCTCCCATTTGAGCATCTTGGGAACAAAGGGACAAGGATCCTATGCCAGAAACAGATCAGAGGCTGCAGCTTGTTGCTTTGAGGATTGTCCCAGATGTACTGCAACCCCCAACAGGAAAATGGGATGTTTACTGTGAATAATTTTTCATCTCTGGACCCTGAGTGGAGTATTTACCACCCAGATTCAGAGTCACAGGGTTGCCCTGCACACTGTCCTGTAGGCGATGGGACAATGGAGAACAGCCTCCATGGTCTTTGCTTTGGGAGTTTGAGAAACCTGGTTCCAAGGAGGTGTGAAATTCTGGGTTTAGTGATAAAATCATGCTAACAGAAGTGCTGGTGCTTTGTGCCACATCAACTTAACCCACTTGTCCTTGAAGCTTAGAGCACAAGGTCTGGCTTTGCCCTCTTTCCCCTTCAAAGACCATTCAGATTGTTTTTGTATGAGTTTGTGCCAGGCATGGGAATTTGCCTTTGGCTTGACAATGCTCAGCTCTGCTCTGTTGCAAACAAATAAGGAGCAACTGCTATAAGTTTTGCCCTGTTACAGTCTCCCAGGTGTTAGAAAATATCACAATCCATTTCTGCTGCACACTGAAATAGAAGGTTTGGCCCTCGTTCGGTGTTTATGTGTGAACAGACAAGGCATGAGCAAGGACTTGAGTCCAAAATACAGAGAGTAAAGCAACTTGGCAAGTCAAAATACAAGCAAAGGGGCAAATGATGTGTCCCATGTCCCTGTCAAGTGTCCCATCTCATAAGAGGCACTGTCCTGCTCATCTCCTACCTCACTGCCTTTGAATTGCTCTACATGCAATACTTTTCTATGGAAACTGATTTATTTACACAACCTGCCCTCTCTGTGCCTGAACTAGAGAGGAAAACTGATGGAAAAGAAATGAAGTGGTTACTAATTAGCAAATGGTTCATTAATAGAAGACATCTGCTTCATGTTAGGCAGGGAGAGATGAAGAAGGCTGAATCTTGCATCCCCAGTAATTGGCTGGTTATGGAGTCTGCATTAAACTGGAAATCAGGCTCTTTTTAAGATTGCCTTTTTCCACCCTGGAGATGCCTGTCTATGAGGGCTGAGTGCTGGGAATACCAGTGAAGAGACAGAGCATCACACAGCATAGGGAGTTTGGCTGTGAAGGATCCCCATTCTTCTGTGTGGGGGTGATTCACCCTGCCCTACAACCCGGCTCTGCCTCACCCAAATTTCCAACCTTGCTATGGGCAAAACCAGATAGGAGGCTTCTGGATTTGGAAGGAGGAACTGAAATCACCCCTGCAATGAATTCAATCAGCTTCAAGCCCAGTCTCTGAAGCAGTGATGGGAGCAGTCTCTTGAATCAGGTATCCAAAACCCATACCAGGACACGCAGATCACTCCAGGCAGGTGATGGAGCTGAGAGTTTATTTGGTTTTGTGAAATTTGGGTGCAAGATCCACACTACTGGAACAACACCAATAGCAGAATGACCAAACAATTTTTAAAACCCTTGAACAATTGACTTCCTCAGCCACCTGGGTGCTTTGGGAAATGCCCATCACTGCACTGGGTGAATATTTCAAATCAGGATCAGGAAAAGGTACCAGCTCGTCCAAAGCAGCAGTGGCTTTCTCCTAAAAGGCAGGGAAGAGGAAGATGAAGAACTTCACATGAAATACTGTAAAACTGAAATACTACAAAATCCAAAGCTGAGATTGTGGTACTTAGCCCAGAAACAGTGGGCAGGACATATCTGTGAAGTTTTGTAGTTTTATTTTCTGCTAGGGGATTTGGAAACTGTGTGTGTGAAGAAGCAAGGGTGTCAAAAAAAACTATTATCAACAGTGCTTGGGAAAATGCAAGCTATTTTTCCCTGTCCATAATTCTCTAAGTGTGTCCCCTTACCACTGATTTTCCCAAACTCTTCTCAGTTTTCTGTCCATACTTCTTGCCCTTCCAAATCTAAAACACTTCCAGTATATAGGGATTCAGTGGTAAAAGAGTTACCCAACTAAACCTCAAAGTGATTAAAAATGTTTAATATAAAAAGCCTTTTATCCTTGAAAACCATGGAACTGGCCACAATCAAATCCTCTCCTATCAAAGCAGTGATATTGTCCCGGCTTTCAGGAGCAGTGGGATGGGTTAGTAGATTTTGGTATCGTCAAGAGCAGCAGAATCCTGATTGCATCATCTATAAAACTCCTTTCCCTTGTTACCACGTGGACTTTCTGCCTATGGATCAAGAGTATTTGAATTTGGGGGCTTGTTAACCAGGCAAAATTGTCCAGAATATTCTATTTTTGCAAGAGCTCCTTTGGAGGTGCTGCTCCTCCAAACCCTACGGAGGGAGTGTATTCCAGAGCAATTATTTCACTCTGGAAGACAGCAGTAATTATTCCACCCTAAAATAACTTACTGCAGAAGACAGTCTGAGCAGGGAGCTGTTCCAGAACAGGGACTGTGGAGTGGGTTACTCTGCAATAAATATTCTGGTCAAGTTCCTCCTGCCATCAAGGTGGGAACACACCTGGCACCCGCAGCCTCTGACTCTGGCTGTGTGGCTGCAAGGACATTAACCCTGCTGCCTCCTGGGGTTTCCCCCTCTGTCACACATTATGTGCTGTTCTATCTCTGCACAGGCACACGACCCTCCTCCCCCTCCCTTCCCACCGAAAAGGTGACTTGTTTTGTCAATGTTTCTTACCCTCTTCTTGACCTCTGCCCAGTTGGATGCAACCCCCTTTTATTGTACCTGCATCTGGGACTTTTTGTGGGTGCTTCTTGGATTCCCCTTCTCTTTTCCCCAGCCGGCCGATGAGGTTGAGCCGCAGCAGGAGCTCTCAGCCCCACAGTGATGCAGTGGGAGCATCTCAGCCTGTCATTACCCCATGTTTACAGTTGTCTCAGGCAGCTTGCAATCGGCATGACAGTATTTTCCTGCCCTAGCCGACTTGAGTTAATTTGGAGCATAAGATTTCAGGAGACAGTATCGAGTCCTTCAGTGAAATCCAAACAGACTCCAGCTGCTCTGTGCTCTATTAACCCTCTAATTTTGCAATTCTGTCCTAAAGAACCAGGAGGAAGGGCAGAGAAAACTGGAGGCTGCCAGAATTTTGATTCCACAAAATCAATTGCAAGCTGGAGGGGGTGTAAGAAATATTTTCCTGGAGCAGGGCAGCAGGTCGGTGAGACAGATTAGTTTACCTCTGCATGCCACTTTATCCATAATTAGGGGTTGGTGTTTTCTCCACAGGGCAGGTCTATGTGTTCCCTTATGGGTAGTTTCTGAAACACCTCCTGATTTTGGCCCTCAAGTTTTTAGCTGGTATCAGCTTCCAGGGGAACTTCTGTTCCTCAAGGGTGGCTTCTTCAAAGCAGTTACATGAAAAAGTAATAATAATTAAAAATACCATCTCCTCCCATTTTTCATTAACAAAATCTTCCCAAGAACTAATACTGAGAAAACCATTTGATACCCTTTGGGACTTTGCAAGCTGTTGACTTCAACAGTGCTGTGGGACACAAACCGAAGTAAAAATCTTGCTCAAAATATTTCATATTCTTTTTTTATTATTATTATTATTGTTATTATTCTACGCTATGTTAGCTCCCTGTTGGTCTCTTAATAGATCCTGGTCATGTTGTCCTCCAGGTGTTCAGTGATTTCTCTTCGCTCAGTCATTGCCATGTTTCTTCTTCCCCATTTTATGTGGCTTCTGTGCTTGGAATGGCCATTGGTATTTCCTGTTCACCACATGCAAGTGTGTCCTGGTCTTCAAGTTCATGACAAGAAACCAAACCAGAAAGAATCATCTCTATGGTATAAAAACTAGCCAGTTAATTGCCTCACTGGGATAAGAGAGGAGCTGAGCAAGCTAATTTATGTTCATTTTTCAGCAAAGAAGAGATTTCCCTTCCCTAACTACCAAGCTGCCTGGCATTGGCCCTTTCCTGCTAAAATATCCCAGCTTTGTGCTTGTGTCCTCCCTGCTGGAGAACCCGCAGCCCAGTGTGGGTATTTCCATGCAGTGTCTGTGGCTTGGCAGCAGTGAGGACATGACTAAAGCCAGCATCTCCTCAAGATCCTGTAGGAAATGAGACACTTGCAATTGCTTCTGGAGAAGGGCTGGGACGTGGTTGCACGCTTTGGCATCAGCAGGGGCTGTTGTGCTGACCTCAGGATTTTCTCAGTATAGTTCGTATCAAAGCATGGAGGGAAAGAGATTAAAGCTAAAACCTTGGGAGATTACTTCTGGGAAGCAGCTACATTCATTTTGCTTTCCTTCCAACTGCATCATCTCACCAAAATGTCACATGGGCATCTTTGCCACCTACTGCCATGAGATCCCCTCGGAAGCCAATTCCCTCCTGCTGCTCATTCTCTCTTCCTAAAGCAAATCAAACCAAAAAATCAAAGGACTCCCAAATCAAATGAAAAAAAAATCCAACCACCCCAAAATGCAGACTTCCTCTTTATTTTCCCACCTCCAACATACAGTTTTAAGATGAAAGACTCCTTCTCTATGTTACTTTTCAAGAAAACAGTTTCTGTTAGGATATTTCCCTATTAATATCTGTAATGCATCTTAACACAGACTTCTTTTTCTCTTCAAAAAGAACAGCAGATGTTAAAAAATAATTTTTTTCCTGTAGAAATGCTTCTGATATATTTGAGTAGTAAAGGATGAAATAAATTCCCATGCCAATGTCAGAAGAGCAAGACCTGGGATGGCTTTAGCTGTCTCTAGTTCTGGGACTAACACTCCATGGAAACTTGCTTAGATGAGACCCTGTACCAGAAGAGAAGGTCTCACTCCCCTGAAGCTCTTGGAAAACTCAAACTTAACTCCCCTGCCTCTCATTTTTCCTGCCCTCAAAGCACAGCTTGTGCCACAAACACAGCTCAACTGCAGGTGTTCAACTGATGCCAACCAAAACACCTCCTGCACAGCTGGCATTGGCCACATACTCATCTGTGCTTGTACTGCTTAAAGCTCTTATCCTTTGCTGCATCATCTCTCTCCTGGTGATTTATTTGTTCCTTCATGCTGTCACATCTTGATTTATGCCATTGCTGCTGATGGGAGGGCCTTGCCTCCTTGCTCTGCTCCTGGCATGCTCTGCTCTGCAGCAAAGGTAATTACCAGTAGTAGAGAGCAAGAGGTTAATTCCAGACTCCTTCCCTCTGCCTGGACCAGGCATAAATTCTCAGTAGAATCAGCGGTGCAGCAGCTGCCACTCAGTACACAAATTAATAATTCCATTCTTAAGAAAGCAACATTTTTGTGCAGTGCATAACTGGAGAAGTTATATTTAAGGCTGTTTTTGTGGGTTTGGAATGAAACCTTCTATGTAGAGGTTTAGATGCTGATTATCTCAGTCCATTTTCATTCAAAACCCAGTATGGTATGAAGGGAGGAAATATTTCTAAAAGCATCTAGAACAATAAGTCTGATTTTCAGACTGATGGAAGAATATTAAATATATGTTTTCCTTTTTCATTACCTCTGCTTTAATTAATATTATGCTTCTAGTAAGGGGAATGAATAATATTTCCCAGTTTGGCACTTTATTTCATTAAGCAAATTGCTTGCTATTAAATCAAACTTAGCTGGCTCCGTCTCTGATTTAAAGGTTTTACCCATAGTCCATGAAACAGGCTAATGACAATATCAGCAGAAGGGGGCAAAATTTGTGCAATGAAGGGAGGTTTCTTCTTATACCCTTGATAATTTCAGTCCATCAGCAGGATGCTGTGCACACAGGCTCAGGTTAGTTTGTGCACATGTATAAATGGCATGGAGAATCTTGCACAGGGTGCAAGAACTGCATTTCTGTCCTGCTGACTCAAACCCCAGAAGTCAAAGAGGACCAGCACAGACTCCCTGGGATTCCACTGCTCCCTCGACAGCCTGTTCCACTGCCTGACAATACTTCCAGTGAAGGAATTTTTCCTAATATCTGATCTGAACCTCCCCCAACACAATTTGTGGTAATTTTTTCTCATCCTGTCAGTTGTTACTTCGGGGAATAGACCAACCCCATCTCCCTACAACCTCCTTTCAGAAGGTCTGTCTCACCTGGCAGTCCCCACTTGCAGTAGCTCATCAATTAGTGAGATTTTTACATCATTTGGTGCAGCTGGTTATTTTGGAGACACCATGAAGGGAACAAGAATCTGGGCTGCATAGTTCATGGTTTGTATCTGATGGTCTAAAGCCAAAATCAGGATGCAAGTGTAACCCCAGTGCCCTTATTTCTGCTGTGAAGTTGGAGAAAAGCCCAGAGTAATAGCCACAGGTCTCAGGAATTGTTCAACAGAGCTGCAGATCTCGGCAGCAGAGAGGATGGAGGACTACCCAGCTGAAATGTCTCATTAATCTAGTAATTGCATCTGGGTTCACCTGGAGAAAGCTCCGCTCAGAACCCCAGAGCCCTGGGGGGTGTAGTCAGGACAGTTTGCTTCTGCAGAGCAGCCCTTAGTGGGAAAGGATCTGAAGCAGCTGCAAATGTGGATCAAAAGCTTGTGGGAGGTTGCACTAGCATCGGGCACCTGGCCAGGCACAGCGTGGGCTGGCACTGCCAGGTCTTGTAAGTACAGGAGTTGTGACAGTGATGTGGGAAATTTAATGTGAAAGCTGAGTTTGGTGGCTGAGTGGGAGAGGAGTGGCTGCTGGGGATGCACTGGGAGACAAGGGGCAGTGACTGGCTGAAGAGATTCTGCAAAAGAACCTGCTTTGAGGAGCACATCTTTATGAATGTTTCTTTAATGGTCTTGGCAAGAAAAGCTGCAGTTTGCTGGTGGGAATTCCTTCAGTGCATTCCCTGCTGCCATGACTGCCTGTTGTTTGGGCTGTGCCTTGCAGTCAGCAGTGAGCTGCCCCAGGTTGGGGTTTCACCTGAGCAGCAGAGGAACAGGACAAGGCTTAACAAAGTGTGGGAGGCGCCTGCCCTCAGGAGAGGACAAGGAGCTGTTTCTTGAGCCACAGGAACCGCTGTCCCAGGCAGGTTACAGTGGAGATAATGTGATGATCCCCATTTCTTAATTTTTGGGTTGACGTGGGGGCTCAGTTGAGCAAACACACCTTTAATAAAATACTAGCTTCACGTTTATGCTTATTTGTCCTTTGGCTTGCAAGAGAAAAGCAGTGAGATGTTCAGGTAAAAATATTAGCACCTTTGGATGAAATTTCAAGTTTGGGACTAAGCAGAGGTGTCAGGAGAGCAACAGTTGTTGCTTGGTGGAGGAATTCACTTTTTCAGAAACAATTTTGGGTCTGAGAAGGGATTAATTAAAAGAACAACAGGATAAACCCTAAAAAGAAATTTTTCTACACAGTTTTATTTTGTGCATGTCTGCCCAGGCAGCTCACGTTGACTTGATCCTGAACGGCTTTTCTGATTTTAAAAACTGCAACAAATCACAAACCATTGCACATGTGCTTCCCTTGAAGCACTCGTGTAGCTGCATGTCTGATTATAATTACACTCCTGCGAAAGTTTTTGGTGGACCCAAGGACTTAATCCCACAAGCCTCACTGATCACATCACTGTACATGAGAATTTATGCTTGCAGGATAAAAATCCTGCCTTCAGCAATGAAGCAATTAATTGTTATAAGCAGAAAACATGCAGGGGTGGGGGAAGAAGGGACAGGCTAAAACACTTACACTGTGAGTGAAGGAAGATCCTTTGCTGCTGTGGGTACATTTCCCTGTCAGTAAGGCTGGCCCAGGCTCTGTGATTACCAGGGAAATGATTTACTTCGCTTGACCCAGAGAGGGGAATAAAACCTGATTTTAATTCCAGCTGCATAAGCCTGTGTGTTCCAGAAGTGTTTTCCCAGAGGAGTCCCTACAGTTCATCACTCTGGTTTGCAAATTCCCTGATAGCCAGAGAGTTGCTGGGGCTGTGCATGGCTGCAGGCATGGGAGCAAAATGCTGTCACAGCCAGAGAGTGGCCACCCACCTGAGACTGCCATGGGCCAGGCCAGCTGGACACACGGTGGGAAATAGTGAGGAGAAAACATGGGAAGGAGGTTTGACTCTGAGCTGAGGACTGAACAAAAAAAATATGAGTTGGTTCAAACACTCAGCTGAGTCCTGCTCCATGGGAGGTGTTTCTGTTGATGCTGGTTTGGAAGACCATGGTAGTGTGTGAGCACTTAGGAAAAGGATTGCACAGCCCAGAGATGTTGTCCAGTTTCCTCCAATGACCTTCACCAGCTCAGCTGCAGACTTTAACATGCTTTCTGTGTGTTTGGGGCTGTGATCAGAACCTTGCTCCTGTGGAAAGGATCTCTTCTCCTGAAAACCTTCTGGATGCTTCACCAGATACCCCAGCACCCAGCCATGTAAAGAGAAGGTTTTGCAGAGGAGCACACCTTCACCTCTTACTGTGGAGTAAATGTGAGGTTCAGAAGTAAATCACATTGAAGTCACCTGGCTATTGAGAAGAACTGTCTGTGTTCTGTGTGTTCTGATGGCTCACTTGCTGATGGTGTAAACCAGGAAAAACATGAGTTCACCTGTTGGTGGCATTATCCCCTCTTCTAAATTATCACTGTCCTATTGAAGATCCAGATTGAACTGTTTATCTTTCCTCCTCAACAGTGAGGGAGTAAACTACCATTTCCAAGAGGCAGAAAAAGCAGTTTGGAGCTGGTCCTTAGCCCTTTTCACTGAGCAGAAGGCAATCCTTTGTCTTCAATAGGTTTTAGAGTATTGAAAAGGTTTGGTATTGGCATTGCAAATGTATGGAACAGCATTAGGTTGCTGCAGCTATGATATGGTCTAAGGTTACTAACCAAGTAAAGTTGGGCTTTTCCTCACGCATTTCATCTGACTATTTGGGGTAGGGGGAAACAAGAAACCCTCACACACTTGGGCTTTTCTTTCCATCTCTATATTGCCTGTGTCTTCAGACACAGCCTGTAGCCCTTCTAGAGATGGAGGGATGGAGCTGGAGTAACCCCAGTTCCTGGGACACGAGGGTGGGCATCTCTGATACCTTTTATTTCAGAGATATTTGCTACAGAATTTATCTTATCTGCTTCCAGTTTCTCTGCCACTGTTGCCTTGGAGCTGAAGTGGGAAGCTCACCTGTGAGGGCAGCAGGAGGCAGCTGCTGTCCCATGTTCTTGTGTGACCACTGACCTGCATTGGGTGTCTGCTGAGAGCTTTGATGCCCATATTTGAATAAGCAGATCACAGACATTCAGGATGTTCTGCCAGAGGCCCCAGTGGTTTGGGAGATTTTCCAAAGCTCATGCCCCTTCTTGCTTTCATTGATGTCCGTCTTAATTATTTTACATATGTACCATTCCTTGCTGCATGAAAGAGTGTTTCCACAGTTCTGAATGTGTGAGAAGGAGATTGTGTTGTCTCTTATTACTCATGTAATTAGGCAGTACTGGTAACTTTATGTAAAGGAATATGAAAATAATTAGACTGCTTTTGGCCAAACTCTTTGCAAACTCCAGAACTCCCAGAACTTATATGAATTTCATGTTTTTCTAGGATTGCTGTAGTCTCTAGATGAGTTTAGCTAGTCATGGTATAGCCGGTCTTTTTAGGGCTTTCTGTCCCTTTGTTGTTATATATATCAACCTCTTAAATCATGAATTAAGCCACTGCTATTAATAATGGCTGGGAAACATTCTCATAGTTAAAACTAGACCAGCCCACACGCTTTAACAATCTGCACTGAAAATGCTTGTCACCAGCTTTGCGAACAGTGGAGCATGTAAGCCTTAAACAGCAATGGCTCTATAGGACTAAGGAAACAAATGGAAGGCTTGCTGGTTTATTAGCTCAACAAACTGCATTTCCCTCCTGTCTCTATTTCCCTTTCTGCGTAGCAATGTATGCCCCGTTCCCAAAACGCTCATGTAAACAATAGGGAGGAAAGCCTTTTGTGTGGCTTTCGCTAAGATTGCAAGTTGTGTGGGCAATGCAACTCAACAGAATTTCAATGAGATCTGCAAGCCTGTGTGCTTATGCGAAGGGAAGTATTTCATAATGCCTGTTCTCTCTTAATTGACTTATTTTTTTGCACACTGTAATTTATATGGAGGCAAAAAGGAAAAGTGCTTTGACAAAACGGCCAAGGCTGTCTTTGGAGAAGCCAAGGAATTTTTGTCTGGGTAGATTTATTAATTCTATAATTAAAACACTTTGATGCAAACATGACATACTTCACAATTTGTAAACTGCTGCTCTGCTTAGTGCTCCAAAGGTCTCATCTCTTTACATTAGTCAATATTCTGCTCTAAATTGTACATTATGCATTGTTTTGTAGACCACTTGAATTATTTTTAGTAGTTTATTTTTCAGTTTTGATGTTAAGTCTTTACCATTTGGCTCCAGATGTTACAGAAGAAGTCCAAGTTCCAGTTGTCTGTCCTGTATCCTCATTAATTCTTGATATCTCCACAGCCATCACTTTATTATGACAGTGAAGAGAGATTTAGGTACCTCTTACAGCATCCAAATTGATGTTCATAATGACCTGTTTAAACCCCTACCTAATTTACATTATGCAAAGAATGTGCTGGACAGAGTGTATGTGTGTGTGTGTTTGTGTGTGTGTGTGAAATGGTCTGAACTTAAGCAAAGCAGTGGGTTACACTAAGTTTATGCTGGTGCTCCAGCAGGCTGTGAACGTGGCTTTCCATCATGCTGGTTGCAGACAGCTTTTTGCAGCCTGAACACTTGCACATTTTCATTTGGGCTGTGTGTTTGCCCATCTGCCCCAGCAGTGCAGTGTTTGGTTTTCATGTACTGGTGGCAGCTTAAGGAAAATGCAGATCCTGGCATGGTTGATAAAATCTCTCATTGCACAGCTTGCAAGGTTAAGAAAAACCCAAAAACCCCACCAAAAAAACCCCAAACAGTAAACAAACACTAAAAACACTAAAATAAATAACCAAAACCACTTTGGATGTCTCCTACAAGGTGTGACCTTATTGCTTTTACATTTAAAAGTTTTAACACTATATGAGATTGCGATGGATGCTGGCAAAATGTTTCTCTCCCAACTCTTTTCATCTCTGCAGCTTTGAAGGAATCAGTGGACTTTCTCATAGGAAAGCAATAAGAATGTTGTCTTGCCTTTTCTCTACCTTTACCTACAGAGACAATGGCATGAAGTTACAGGCTTCATCTTGACTCCAAGGCCATGGGAGCAAGGTGTATAGTTGAAGACAGAGGCCAAGGGGTGCCATGTGGGTCACAGCTGACACACGAGGGTCAGACAGGCAGACCAGGGAAAGGGGAAGCAAAACAATCAGTCACAGCCTCTTGGTAAGACAGAAGTAAGAGGTGCACGTACCATCCAAAAAACCAAGGTACATTGCATGGGTGTGGTTAATGGACTGCACTGGAGTGATGGGGCTATGAAGTGTGAGCTTGTGGGCTAACCAAGGCAGGATAATGCCTCCTGCCTGACTTCTTGTAGTGTGGGAGAAGCCTTGCGTAGCAATGATGTGCAGGCCAGGAAGCATCCATATTTCACGTGTGGAGGTCTGCCTTGCACACAAATTTGAATGCATTCTGTTAGATTTTGGAGCTTTACAGTGTTTAAATGCTTGGATGCATGGTCTCAGTCTCCTACTAGTACTAAGTAAAGAGCCCATTGAGGTATATAGGATGGAAGAAAGTTAATAGAAGAATGTGGAACGGGATAATGCAAACAATCAAATATCTACAAAGGTCAACCACATTCTTCCTTCATTGGCTTGGTCCTACTGTGGTGCATTTGCTTATGAGTATCAATTTTGTGCTACTACTGTAGCAGCAGAACCTCTCTGGAAAACCCATGTGGGTAGGCTGGAAGAGCCTGGTAGTTGGCAGTCATGGATTTAGATATGCTGGACTAGCTGATCATAGAGTAAGCAGGTGTATCTCAGGGGGCTGAGAGCAAATTGAGATTCCTGGCATGGTGGTGGTGACTGATGGAAAATCCTTTGGGAACGGCAACTAGTTTGTTGCCAGCAAAATGGCTATTCTGGATCTCGAGGGGCTTTGCTCTAATTTCATCTACAGGTCCTTACCTGCTGTGTTGGCAGTGGTGGGGTGGCTTCATGGGACCTGTTCTGGGAGTGAGGGCCATGTTTATTGGCATCCCTTTGAAAGAGGCAACAAGCATGACTAGCATTTCCAGTTCAATAGTGAAGAACAAGGCCACGGAGGTTGGATGTGGGACCTTTGGGGAATTTCCTACAGAGCAACGCAGGCACCAAGCCTGGTATGGGAACTCCTTTTCCTTGGAAAGATACTTAGAACAATGGGAAAATGGTCCCTGAGAATCTGGACCTCTTCCCTGCTCTGTTGCAGAATAGCTCATGGTGCTTCATTCTCTCTCTGAAATCCTGGGTATGAACTTTCTCAAAGCCCATTAGCCAAAAGGTTTGTGGCATGAAGTGGGACCCTTCCCCCAGTCCTCCATTTTACACAAAAGGAGGACTTTGAGAAGCTGTGGTGGGCAGAAAGGCAACTGGCCCAGGAAACCCCACCAGCAATAACAGAGGTGCTGCTGGTGCCCTTGGCATCAGCAGGGCCTTTTGTTTGGTCTTGGCAAATGCCAGTGGTGTCCACCTCCTGGGACTGAGGGTGAGAAGGGGAGCCCTGAACAGGGGGATGTGGGGCTGAGGTCTCCTGGTCCCAGGGCAATTCCTGTGGGGAAGAGCCTCTGTGCCCTTGTTCCCATCCACACTGCTGCAGTCACTGCTCCAGAGCACTGGGCAAAAATGCCGCTTCCAGTCTTGTAATGTGCTGCCCAAGCAAATGTAAAATATTTAATCTGGCATTGCCAAAGGGGTGCTTTATGACTTATGCCAAATTACATTATATAAACATAATTAAAGGGTTAGCTTTGTTTGAATCTGTCATTCTAAGCAATAAAGATGTCAGATAATTTATTGTTGTGTTTTGATACTCACCCTATGAAGCTAATAACTGTTTTTGTGTGTGCATGTATGTATATGTGAGCAGCGTACACAAGGCTTGTCCTTTATAAAGGTGACCGAGTCTGAAGATGTTGCTGACAGAGTCCAGGAACACTGTCTGTTACAAAACTGGCTTCCAGAGTTTGCTTTTGAGCCTGGATGCCTGTAGTTCCCAAAACTACTCGAGAAGGCTGAGAGGGACAGGAGTCCCTCCCCATGCACCAGTGGCAGCAAGGATCTGGGGAGGGGAGCAGCACTGCTGGGGCTGGAGTTGTGCTGGGTGAGCTGTGTACATTGGGGGTGGGACGTGACCCCTGCAGACCAACAATCGTTATGCTGTGAAGGGCAAGAATTTATCAACATGAAACATTAAAAACATATGATACCTCTCGTGAGAATAAAAAGCATTTTAAATGAGTTCTTTCTCTTGCACTGTAGACCCTTCATGCCTGATAGGTTTAATTTTGCCTCATAGCAGGTGCTTCACTGAAGATCCAGCACTGCATACGAGTCTTGTCCTTGTTTTTAGGGTGGAGGAGGAGAGTTGTGACTAACTGGGTTATTGAAGATGGGGGAGGATTCAGCTGGGCACCTGCTTGTGCTGTGGCTACCAGATGGGAGCAGCCCTGGTGCAGTACAGGATGGAGCAGAGCAGTGGCCAGAGCCCAGGGCATGTCTATCCTTTTCAGGAAGGGAGCTGGAGTGGATTCAGCTCATGATGGTAGGTGTTTCCTACATTGGGGCTGGAGGAGCCTGTCATGCTGGGTATATGCTCAGATTCTCGAGCAAAAAACCCTCTCCCTCTATTTTGAGACCTGTGTTACAACCACTAAATCAGTGGAAAAACAAACCCAAATACTATCAAGTACTAGGAAAAATATTTTTAAGGTTATTTTAGGGTTTATAAAAAATATTAATGTAGAAAGTAAAATATACTTTATTAACTGTCTTAGTTTATAGTCACGTACATGGACTCTCTCCTGGGGTCCAAAACATAAAGGTACCTCTGAGTCTAAGATTTGCATTATCAGTGTCTGAGAGTATTTATGAATTAGGAGGTGCAATTTTTTCTTGCAATCATCTGTCAAGATAAGCTTTGTTTAAAGTCAGCTTTCCTTATGGCTGCAGTGGAGTGCACACATGGAGCTGTAACATGCTGTGTGTTCACCTCTCCAGAACACTGGGTTCACAAAGACTCTAGTTTGTCAGTAATTCACCATTCCTACAGCTTAAAGTGTCCTATTTAATACTGAGATACTGCTGTTGGATGCCTGAAGAGCCCAGGCATACTGGAGATTTTAAAAAAATAGTTCAATTAAAGACCAGGGCAAAAATAGTTTCATAGGGTTTCTGTTTCAAATTAAACTCTTAAAAGCCTCTTTCCCAAATTTCTTCCATTTGAGTTTTGGAGCCAGTCCTAAATGCTGGGTCTGAAACCCCAAATTACACCGCAGTTTGTGCCCACATCAGTGATGGGATGGATCCAAATAGCAGATATAACCACACCGAACCCAGGGAAGTTTTGGGTCCCCTGCCCAGGTTCAGCAGGGCCCTTTGCCTTGTGGATCCTTTCTGCCATGCTTGACTCCCATCTGTCTCCCCACAGGCTGCCCACCCCCCCTCTAATCCACTCAGGGCCAGTTTGGGTAAATATAATCTACGATATAAATATAATAGAATCTGAGTTATTAACGTTGAGGACTGGTAGGGGTTAAGTCTTTTATAAGTTCAGTTAAGAAATTAAACTCGGTGGGAGACCTGCAAAGCTTCCCAGTTGTTCTCCAAGTATCACAACAAATCTCCTCATTTTAGGCCTGGTATCTAGGGGGGTATCTGGCTATGTAATCTGGGGTTTGGTTTGGGCTCATCTCTACCCAAAATATTATTTTAACCACTCTTTGTATTTCATTTCCATACTTTTCCTTTGGTATGCTTTGAGAAAAGATTCTGCCAAAGACAGAAATGCTTTGAGCCTGAAAAACATTTTTTTGCTGTGTATATGGAAGGCAGTGTTTTGCTTGGCTTAGCTTGTGAAATACATGGCACAACCTGCATGAAATATTTGAGGCTGTGAGGAGACATGAGCAATTCTTAAAGGAAAAAAAGAAAAAGTTAGTTTTCTTTCAATGGCCTCATATGCTTATAAGCCACACCTAGACAGGAGATGTGGGGCAGAGCAAGGAAGAAGAGTTGATTTATGAACTTGTAAAATAAAAGTTATTATAAAGTTTAAGAGAAACAAAACAACTCCCCCCAAAAGCTCAGACTCATAGCAAGGTTTCTACATATGTAAGCAGGAATTAAACCATTAGTGTTTGATAAAAATTCATGAGGCTTTCAAAGCACTAGGGGCTGAGATGAAAGCTCTGCCTTACGTACCCAAGCTGTGGGGGAAAAGGGCTGCCAAGTGCCCCTGCCTTCACCTGGGTGGGCTTTTCCTGCAGAAGGTCGCAGTTTGGGGTGGAAGGCTAATGAGGAGTTAATAGGGTCAGGGGGGCCTGCTGACAGGGCCCTCTGGAGTTTTCCAGTCTGACTTCCAGCTCCAAGCAGGGACAACAGCAAGTCTCCACTTCCGTGAGTTCCTCCCTGCCCTTGGAGTGTCCATGTGCCTCCCACCAAAGGCATGGAGAGGAGATGGCAGAAGAAATCTGAAACTGGCTCAACCTGCTCTTTAGCACTGAGCCCAAGTTAGAGCAGCCCCTGAATTGATCCATTTCAGGGTGGTGCTCCCTGGAGGTCCCAGTGGGAAGGGGTCTTGGGGGTAAAGCAGATTTGTGGCACCTCATCCTGTCCCCTTGCCAGTTCCTCCACAGAGTGGTGCACACAGGCTGTTTGACCATGTGTCTGAAATGCGTGACTTTGATTTCCATCCATCCTCTCTGCCTGTGGAGAGATTTTGGCTACAAGAAGAGGCTGTGATAGTGAGCATCGCTCCAGGTGGTGTGTGTCATGCTGCCTGCCAGTCACACATTGGATCAGGGCAAGGAGAACTGGCCATTGTTCATACTCTAATGCTCCCAGGGCCCTCTCTTACCACACCAGAGAAAACCAAGTTAATAATCCTACCTCTTAGAATTCCAAAGACAAGCCAGAGCCCCATGGAGGGATAAGATGTGGGCAGTGAAAGGCAGAGGAGGAGTTAGGGATGCTCAAGACACAGCAGACATAGGATATTACCTTGCCTCTTGGCACTGCTCCTGCTGCAGCTGGTGGGCACTTTGCACTGTAGTTTGCTGGTAGTTCATTGATTAATGCCTTGCCTGGCAGTTTTCCTGACATGACTCCACCTGCAAAGTGCACAGCTTCTCCTGCAGCCCCCAGCAGGGCAGACTGTGACTCAGTTGGGCAAGTTTCTCAGTGAAGTGCTGGAGAGCTTGGAAAAGAGAATGAGGGCTTGGAGGGGCCAAATGGTCCCTGGGCCAACCTTCTCTCTCCATCCAGGCACCTTTCCACTTGTCGTGGGAGCTTTTATTTATCCAGAGCAGGCAAAATTATTAGGAAAGCAACCCAATGGTAAGGCTGAGGCTCTGTGGGCACCTCATAAAGTGCTGCTTGCTTGCTTCTGAAAAGCACTGGGTTTTTTTCTTAAATTGCAAAGTGTCCTTTGAAGGTGTCCCGGGGTGCTGTCCAAGGCAGTCTCTTCAGCTCAGGGGAAAGTGCATGGATCTGGTAGCTGGGGACAGATGGGATCAGCAGCCTGATAAGCTGATGGGTTTGGGAAGTTTGAAAAGTCTGTGGTGTCCTGGGGCCCCCTGTTCCAGTGGCCTCCGTGACCACAGCACAGCATGGGCTCCACACCAGCAGTTTTCATGTCCTGTGTCTCTCCAATGCCTCTTAATTTTGCTGGTTGCTTGTAAGGGTTTGATAGACAAAACTGTAAGGGTTTGATAGACAAAAAGAGAAGATTCATAGACTTTTAAATTTTTTTAAATGTGGCATGAAAGAAACTTGACAGTAGTCAAAATTTCTTGACAAAACCATTCCTACTAGTAGCCCACACTGTGACTGGAGCAACAGCTTGTCCTTCATAGCATGCTGATGTGTGTTCCTTAGCATGTCCATGTGGTACTTCTGAAGACTCCCAAGCCTTAATTTTCCTCTGCTGGTCTCCCCAGCCCAGGTGCAAATCTAGTCAATAATAATAAAAAAGGTTAGAAACTGCACTTCTAGCAGGGAGTGTTTGAGTCCAGCGTTGTTCCTATGGCTTGTCTCCTCAAATCCATCTTTTCCTGAACAAATCTCAGTAGAGACACAGATACTGCACTGGGATGAGTGAGACAAAAGCCACCAAGAGGAGCTTACAGGACATCTGGTTCCTCTCAGGTTCCTCCCACCTGAAGCAAATTCTCTAATCTTGCTATCAGCCCTCCAACTATTCAGCCCAATCTCTCTAGCTCATCTCCAGCATGAGCTTTTATCATAACTGACAGGAAAATAATTCCTTTTGAATGGAAGAGGCTTTCTCCTCCTTAGACTCCCAAAGCAGAGCATGTGCACATGGCCCTGGGGCTTTTTGCTGCAGGAGTCATTAAATCTGTTTAATTTGGCTTCGTTGCTGTGCCTGGGGGCTGATGCATGTCAGGCAAACAAACATCAACACCCCAGAGCATGGCCACACTCCTGCAGGAAAGCCTGGGCTTCAGGAAAGGGAAATAGGAGGTGGAAAACCACTCTCAGGGAGTGATTTCCCACTGCTGGATTAGAAGGATTTAATTAACTCATTAAGAATCAGGCAGGAGCATCACCTCCTGTGCTCTCCATCAGGAGCAATTTGTTGCTATTATGAAGTGAGGAGCCACTTCTTTTAAGGCCATGCAGGGGAGCCTCAGGGCCCACTGGACAATGGGCTCAGGGTTTGGAAAAGGATGTTTTTGCTTAGGAGAGGGATACCATTGAGCTCAATGAGCTGAGCCATGAGGGAAGGGCACTACTTCACCATGGCAGTACAGCTACCACATTTCCCCAAGGATGTGCCTGTTTAAAAGCGTTTCCATCTGGAGTTTGGGGAAGAAGTAGCCAAACTCACTGTCCCTGAGTGCTGAGACAGTGGGATGTGGCTGTCAGGATGTGGCACTGAAACACCCACCCAAGGGCAGCAGAGACCACAGGGCATGGGGGCCAAATTTTAGCAGAGGAAGAACAAGAGCAGATGAGAGGAAGGGAATGAAAGAACTGGTGGTCCTGGACAGAGTGGTCATTCCCCCAGTTCCAAGCAAACGTTCTGTTGCCAGGCAACCATTCAGTTGCCCAGTAAACACTCACAGGGGGTTGGAGTAGCCACAGGGCTTGTTATGGTGGTCGGAGTAGCCACAGGGCCTGTCTCCAGATCTTGAGTAGCCACAGGGGTTGGAGTAGCCACAGGGCTGCAGAGACCACAGGTCAGGGGAGGTCCCAGGAAAGCAGAGGGGCTCATCCCCTGCCCCGTGCCTCCCACACACCTCCGAGCCCTCAGGCTTGTGGGACACCCCCAGAGCTGACCTGGGAGAGGGACATTGCCAGCACGTCCTGGGCTCTGTGTTTCCTGCTGGTGGCAGAAATGATGGACACGTGGAGCAATGAGGAGATGGTAGAGCATTTCCTCACCCTGTACAGGGCACGACTCCCACAGTTGCTCAGGTGAGCAGGCTCTTCCACCAGCCTCCATCCTCTTCTTCTTCTCCATCCCTCCTTCCCCCACTATGGCAAACTCCCATCCTTTATCTCCATCGCTTCTGTCTCCTCTGGTACCTCCCTTCCCCAGCCCTGTTCCTCCCTGTAACACCCCTGTGGTCTCTCAGGGGGATCCCCACTGGGGAGGGCTGGGGATGCCGTGCTGCCAGATGGGGTCTGAGATGGTGTTGGGTTGCTCTGCCCTATCACCTCACCTGGTCCAACACCCAGAGCAGTCCAACACCCTGCCAAGGAACTGGACCCAGCATGGAACCTTCAAGGAAAACTTCTGTGGCAGGGAACTCAGAGTGGCAGAGGAGGAATCCCGATCTTCATTTCTTCACCTCCTGAGGACCAAGAAGAAAGCCCGGCAGGTGGAGAAGGCTCTGGCAGAAACAGATGAGGTGAGAAAGTTGGGAGGGTTTGTGGTTTGATGGAGGGCAGCACGAGTAGGCAGGTGACTGGTTCTGGGTGTGGGCAGCCATGTCACCCTCCCTCTGCTGCTTCAGGCCTTCAGGGAGAAGATGAAAGTCATTGGTGACAGGTGGGGGGACCTGCATGCCAGGAGGGCTCAGCTAAGAGACTATATGGAGAGATCTGGAAAAATTATACAGGTATGCCAGAAGATATGACCTTGAGCCACACCACCAGCTCCTTCCCTTGGGGAAGAGAACCTCAGAACAGTACTCCTGTTCCTCCTTCCCTTGGGGAAGAGAACCTCAGGACAGTACTCCTGTTCAAACCTCCCTTCAGTCTGGAGGTGTGAGGAACAGGAATCGCATGGCACAGGGTTTTGTACCACAGATATAGAAACTCCTGTTAGGGCTTGGGTGACAGAAAGCTTGTCCTGTTCCAGTGGGATCCCCTGAGGGCACCAAATGCCCCACAGGAAGGGGCTCAGCTTTGTCTGGTCTGAAAATCAGTGCCATTGCAGGCACTTTGTCTCCAAGAGCAAAGGGTCAATGCAAGAGGGATGGCCCTGTGAGATGGGGAGGGAAAATACTCCTGAGATGCTCCCGTACTGGTCTCTACTCTGTGAAAGAATGTCCTTCCAGTGCTGCTAAGTGATGCAACTCCATCTTCCCTTGCCTTCCTTTGCCTCTCTCTGTGTGTGCATGTGCATGTGTGTTTGTGGGGAAAACCACCAGGAAAATGAAGAGGTTCGAATCCTAGCTCTGAGGATAGACAGCGAAGAGAAAGAGGTGAACGTGCAAAAGGAGAGCGAGCTTTTGAGAGTCAAGATGGAATTGGAAGCCCTCAGAAAAGAACACTGGAAACTCTGCAAAAAACTGCAGAACTACTCCATCTTCAAGAAATACCTGGATGATGTGGTGAAGATCTCACAGGTGAGTTTGGATGTGAGGGAGGCAGATCATGGCCTTGCGGAGGGCCTTACATAGGTGTTGAAACTAAAAGAGACAAGGCAAGCCCAGGATACTGGTCAATCCCAGAGACCTCAGATGGGATGGGAAGAGGTTCCCTTCAACCAAGCTGAGCCACAGGGAGCAGAGTTAGGGTAGAGGAACCAGAAGAGGAAGTGAAGGCTTGAGAAAAGCAAAGAAAAACCACAAGAAGGAGAAAAAGCTCCAGGCAGAAGGGAACTGGGACCCCTTTGTGTCATGGTTTCAGGTCACATTGATGGTTTGGGAGAAGTGAAAAGTGGCCCGGGAATGGGACCCAGTCAGTTGTCAGAAAAGCTGTGCCCTCTCTCAGGGATGAAGGGGCATCACTCCATGCATTGTTCATACTCCTGCCACCCCAGCTGTGGCCTCCCATGTCCTGGGGATGTGGTGTTGGCAGCTGCAGTTGTGCTTTGTGTTTTATTGGAGCACTGGGAAGAGGTCACCTGGGGAAGAGGTGTGATATCTCCACTTGCTGACGGCGGGTCTGGGTATGGCACAGTGGGATGTCATCATGCAGGGAATGTAACAATGCTCAGGAACCAACTGGGGCAATAGTCCCATGAAGAATCACAGAATCAGAGAATAGTCAAAGTTGAGGAAGAAGGGAAGATCTTTCAGCTGGGGGAGGCGTTGGCCCTGATAAACAAATTGCATGAGACCTGCAAATGGCAAGTAGAGGGCGTGGGGTTTCTAACACCAGTAATCCTGTGCTGCAGTTTGAGGACATTCCAGAAGTCACTTCACGGTACGAGTTGCTGTTGAGGATATACAAGTATCTTCTGCAGTCACAACAGGAGCAGAAGGAGCTGACTGAGCAAGATAAGGTGCTCCTGGAGCAGTACAGGGCAGAGAAAGAAGCTGAGATACTTCAGTACAAAAGTGAGCTGGTGCAGCTCAAACTACGTTTTGACCAGGCTCAGAGTGACGTCCTCCTCTGGGTAAGGAATTGTGGGGTGGGCAGAGGACGATCTCCAAGGCCTGGCTCTGTCAAGACCGGCTGATGGCTCATGCCTCAGTCATGAGGTCATGGCAGGGCCCAGTATCAGTCTTGGTGATGGGAGTGGGTTCCTAATTTCATCCCTCTGTGGGGCTGCAGAAGGAAGAATGGCAGACCAGGTCTGGTGACGGTTTGCCTCTAGGCAGAGCATGAAAGCACCTGGTCTGGGAGGGTGGCAGTGGCATGTGCTGCTGCCAGGGTACCAGCAACCCTGCTGAGGGTTGTGTGAATGGGACCTGCCAGGAGGACGTGCCAGAGTGAGGAGCTGGCAAAGAGATGGGGGTGCTCCTGGGGCAAGGAGCAGCTGTGGTGATTCCTGGATCTGCTTCCATCACACCAAGCTGAACCACCTCCAGCACAGCCTGGGCAAGGACAGGTTTTTCCTAGCCAAGCAGATGAGTGTGGAAGTTTGGGTCTCCAAGCCAGGGTGTTTGGTGCTAAAGCAGCATCATTGCTGGGGCACCTCCCCATGCTGCATATCTACTCTCCTTCCAGGAGACTCGCTGGGCTGACACCCAGAACAGAACTTCCAAGAAAACCAGGAAGCTTTGGACCATCAAGATGGCCATCCACAACCTTTTCCTGTCCACCAACATGCGGCTGAATGCAGAGTGGAATGTGTCAGTGGATGACAGCCTCAGCCAGCTGGACAGGGTAAAGCCAAGCCACAGCCCTACTCCTCTCCCAGGCAGAGTAGTAACGAGTCTCCGCTGCCCAAAGGGAGGGGAGACCCCACGGGCCCAATAGACACCTTCCTTTTCACTTGGGCTCTCTCTTAGGCATGGGGAATGGGCAGGGGATACCAGGCAAACCTGTCTCTTCTGAGGAGACAGAGCAAGGTGTGGGTTCTTGTCTGGTGAAAGGAGTGGGAGCCAGACAGGCTGGGGCAGGAGATGCCATTGCCAAGGCTGGGTTTCATTCACTCATGCCCTGAACTCAGACTCACCCACAAAACTCCGCTCTGGTGGTGCAGATGCTTAAGGTAAATGCTTATCCTTCTGTTCATTTTGATAGGTGACATTTGTCCTCCAAAAGGGCCAACAAACATCCCTCTGTCTTCTGTTCCCATCCCTGCACTGAGCTCTGCCATCTCTCTTCCCCACCCTAGATACAGCAGTTTATCCAGCACCTCAAAGACATCCTCCTCTATGGGGGCCAAGAAGAAGCATCAGTGAGCAGCTACACCTATGAAACTAAAAGGGACCTGACTTACCTTGACAGTGAAGATTCAGTAGGTTGGGAAGGGAAAGAGGACAATCCTACAGATACTGTAGACTAAAGCAAAAAATAACCAACTGTTTTATGGTGTCTCTTCATTTCCTGGAAGGATTGGACATGTCAGAGCAACTCCATCCCACAGCTTCACCTCAGACACCACTGGGGTGCCTCCTCTGGCCGATGGGATTCTGACTGTAGGAGAGAGTATTCCTGCAAAACATACAAGATCATGAGAGCAGGCTGGGACAGGAATATAGTCTCAAACAGGGATCAGTACAAGTGTTCACATTTGGACATCCCACTCAGCCTAAGCTCATATATTTGAGAGAGATGTCACAATGGGGTGGGGAGCCTCTGCTTTAGCAGAGCTTCAGAGAGTTTCCACCACCACACCCAGCACATCAGTGGATGTTTATTTCTCCACATGTGTTATGGACTAAAGCTCACCTTCCCCCTCAAGCTGTTAGGGAAAGCATGGAGAATGAACATAGGTGATGGATGAACCAGTCAAAGCTATCTCACCAAGCATTTAGCTGTTCATCACATGTGCTGTCATGATTAATGCAAAACCAGAGGACTAACAGTGGCTCTAGGGACACTCTGTGGAGTTTAGTTCAGGCTCCACAGTCTTTTGGGGAAGACCTTTTAGTGGACCAAGGACCAAATGACATAAGCTTACAGATTTTGAGACAAGAGACCATTTATCATATGCTCTTGCTTCCTGCTCTCCAGTACTTATTCCTGTCCTGAGCCAAAGGACTTCCTGAGGGAAGAAGAGCTTCCAGGAGGAAATAAAACTTTCTGACTGGTGAAAGGTTGCACAGTGCAATGGAGAAATGCTGTGTGAGATGCCCAGCTATTCCCAGGCTTTGGGTGGGATTTGGGGAGCAGGGCTGGAAATGGAGCATCTGGGGATGAGTGATAGAGCTTTGGGGACATCTCCCAGAACACTCATCACTCATTCACAGAGGTGTTTCCATCTTCCTCATCCTCACCATTGTGCAGTGTTCTTGCAGTTTCTGGGTTTTTTAGGGCATGGCCTAGACATAATTTGGAAGAATAAAAAATTGGGTAAAAAGAAGCAATTCAAATGCTTCAGCATAGTGAACATGGGTCCAAAACTGGTGCTCTTTTTAGCCAGACAGGTTCTGCCATCCATGCTTAGTTTGATCTTCCAAATAACAGGGTGTGAACTTTGATATTTCCACATTGTATGGCAAGAAATAACATGTCTGTAACAGTTTTAATCCTGGGTATTACCTCTCCTCCAAACTTCAGAGATATACTGATATACACACCCTGCCTTCCCTCGTGCGGGCGGGTAATTAGGAAGAAAAAATCCTCTTTGTGTGTTGGTACATGTCCTTCTAAGCAATCCCAATTTCCATAGGGATCACATGTGGCTGAAATGCAGCTGTTGCTGTATCCTGTGTGCTTTGCAGTGCGTTGCACTCATAAATAAAAAGTGAGGCAAATTTCAGTACCTAATCTTTTACAAAGAGAAGTAGATGAGGGCTTCAGAGCCCTGTGCCAACACAGGAATCAAGGTCTGACTTTTCTTACAGGAAATTTCAGGATAGTATAAATTGAATACATTGGATTGAATGGACATTTGGGTTGTTACTTTTTTTCTTTTTAAATACATTCTCATGATAGAAGTAAAATCAACAAATTAAATCCTTTAATCAAAATCCTCTTGGCTGAGGATATTGAATATTATGGAAAATTTTCCATTCGCTAGCTATGCTTTTAAAATGAGGACAGAGAAATGCAGAACTTACATCTCCAAAAGATGATGTTTCTTCCATTAGCCTGTCATCAGCCTGGTCCAGTTGTCTACATGTCCCCATGTCACACTGCCATGAGCCAGGAAATAAACCTTAATCTGAGGCAGTTATAGATAATCTTTTTAATTGATTTTTTTGTTTGTTTGTTTGTTTTGGGGTTTTTTTGTGTTTTTTGTTTGGGTTGTTTTTTTTAATGAATTCAGAAGTGTTCCTTTTTAAACTAAAAAAAAAGAAAGAAAAGAAAGAAAAGAAAGAAAGAGAGAAAGAAAAAAGAGAGAAAAAAAGAAAGAAAGAGAGAAAGAAAGAAAGAAATTAAGATTGAAGAAAGAAAGAAAGAAAGACCTTCTTTTCTTCTTTTTCACTTTCTTCCAGGTAAATGCCACCTATTGACTGAGACAAGACAATGCAATACCTCTGTTTTGGCTTTAAATTCTAATGTCACTAAGTTTTTGTGACATTAATTGGGTTACTAGGAGTGCTGGACACAGACTGAAACCTGAGTGCATAACAGGAATCTGTACAATGTTTAAGGAAATCAGGGGAAAGTTATACTTGGAGTTCTAGGGAAATAATTCCAAAGTATCTTCACTGAAATTAATGAGTTTATTTTGGATTCGTTCACTTCTAAGTAGGAGATCGGCAGTAGCAGGGACAAAAAAGTGGCTTTCTCTGAAACAGGAGAGAGAAAAAAAATGTAATCTAGGAAATGATGCAGCGTTGGTTTCTTAAGAAAAATCTTGTCTTTCTGTAACTATTTTGCCTTATTGGCGATTCTAGAGAAGAAACAATTGTAAAGACTCAATGGAGTCGTGTGTTTGTGAGGGAGACAGAGCTGCTTTGGTTTTTAATTTGAGATTATTTTTGTGATCTTCTCTGGTGACATAACATTTTAAAAACCAAAAAACACCCCTAAAAAGGTGATAAGAGAGTACCCTAGCCCTGCCTCCACCAGTCCTCAGCAATGCAGATCTTTCTCATGGGTTCAGGCAGCCACTTGGATCCACTCCACTTCCTCGTGCCACTTGGATGGGTCATGTACAAATTTAACACCAACAGGGCTGTTCCCAGATTGCTTTTGAGGTCACTTTCCCATTAAGAAGCTCAAACCGTGGTGTGCAGCAAATCTTTTATTGTTACAGGGAATTGCAGCAAGTGCAAGTGCAGCCCAGTCATTGCATGTGAGTAAATCGGGACAAATTCCCAGGATTACTGTGATTACGTTATGTTTATCTCATGTTACATCCTGGGCTGCAGGATGGGAATAGCCACAGTACCCCACTGCACATGCTGCAGTGCCCTGCTGGAGCCCCAAAGGTCTGGGGTTCCTGTGGGCCATGAGGTATTTGGAGTGAAGCCCTTATTTTTGTACCCCTCAACACCATTGGATTAAACATGGAACCACTGGAACACTGTGCCTGGGTTTGTCGTCTGCCAGGCTCCCACCTTCCACAGTTCCTATAAAATGCTGTTTCCTAGTCCGCAAATACAAGGATCAGCCCAATTTGATGCTGCCTCTCTGCTCTGCTCTGGTGAGATCCTGCCTGGAGTGCTGAGCACAGCTCTGAGGTCCCCCAACATAAGAAGGACATAGAGTTGCTGGAGCAAGTCCAGAGGAGGTCATGAAGATGCTCTGCGGGCTGGAGCACCTCTCCTGTGGAGAATAGGCTGAGAGAGTTGGGGTTGTTCAGCCTGGAGAAGGGAAAGTTCCGGGGAGACTTTACAGCAGCTTCCAATATGTAAAGGGTGGCCATAAGAGAGCTGGATACAGGACAAGGGGGAATGGCTTTAAAGAGAATAGGTTCAGATTAGATCTTAGGAAGCAATATTTTGCTATGAAAGTGGTGAGGCAGTGGAACAGGATGTCCTGGAAGTGTTCAAGGACAGGTTGGATGGGGCTCTGAACAACCTGGTCTGCTGAAAAGTGTCCCTGTCCATGGCAGGGGGATTGGAACTAAGTGATCTTTAAGGACCCTTTCTAAACCCAACCATTGTATGAAATTCTGGCCACTGTGGGCACAGCACACCCTCAATTGTAATGGGAATTGTAAAGTTCTTGGGTTTGGCTGTGAAGTATTTGCAAGATGACAATATATCCGAGAGTATAGTGCTATGATTTTTGTTCAAGTGCCTTTAAAGGAAAAAAGAAAGCACAGATATCAGATATCAGCCCTGAATTGGTCAGGCACTTAAACCAGGTGGTAACTCCAACCAACGGATATATTGTCATCTTGCAAATACTTCACAGCCAAACCCAAGAACTTTACAATTCCCATTACAATTGAGGGTGTGCTGTGCCCACAGTGGCCAGAATTTCATACAATGGCTGGGGTCAGGCACCACTGGTAACTCACCTGCTGAGAAGTTGAACATAGCAGGTAATTCTCTTGTGTTCAACAGGTAGGAGGAAAAGGGTGGAAAATGAGTTAAATTGCTTGCAAAGAATCAACTCAGTATTTACGTTATGGCCAACAGTTCTTTTAAGGTTAATGAGGGATGTCCTTAGAGCAGGGAGTGCATGATGAGATAGAGTTAAAACCTAATATGTGTAAAGTCCTGTATGTGCAGCTGCTCACACTTGTTCACTAAGCCTTCCAAAATGTGTCCTGTGGGCATCAAGGGAATCACTGATTCAGGAGGAAGCAATGCTGCTGAATGACAGATACTCAAGTCCCCACTCATCCTCTGGCCCCTTGGATGGTGAGGCTACTGGAGTCTTGCTCCACATCTGCCCTTCTCTCCCTTTCTCCCAGTCCCTCACTCGCTCCTTGCTCAAAACAGACACTTCAGTTAATTTCTCATAAATACTATTGCATGGACCCTAAAGTGCATGGTGAGGAAAGAGGGAGATTAGAAACACCTGGTGGGTGTTTCCGTGGTAGAAATTATTTCAAGAAGGTCAACCTGGAGCATTTTTGCCTCCACCTTATACCAGGTGATGGGTGGAGAGCTGAGAGCTGTGCATCGTTGTTACACCCTCCACCTGGAGCACATTACCTTCCTCTCAGAGGTGTAAAGTGCTCTTACTACTGCCAGTGCAGGGAGGAGCAGGGAGTGGGATAGGAGCTCTCTGGGCACATGCCCATATGGGAGGATGGCAAGGAAAGAGGAGACCAGCAGATATGCATGAGAAAAGTCCCTTAGGGAAGGGTGACATGGATAAGCAATAAGGTTGTCATAAACCAGGCCTTGCTTTTCTCCATGAACATGGCACCCTGGATAGGTTTAACCTGCTCCCTTTTCCACTCGTTGCAATTTTTGTCACAAGATTGAGCTATTAAATGTTAATATAGAATATGTAGTTGATCCATAAGATGCTGTATGCTTCTGACTAGTGCAGTTTTCCTCTGTGTATGTAGCTCCTCATATTGTGCCTTGGTGCCCCTACACATTTATTTAAGGCTCAAGAACTCAGGAAAAGACAACTTTTATGTAATGTCAGTCTGATGGCTCTTCATCTTCTAAACCAAGGTACAAAAGGAAGAACTGAAGACAACAGGGTTGCAAAATCGGAAAAAAAAAAGAAAAAAAAATCACAGTATCATTTTTACACAATATTATTATATAAGAGCCCACAGGAACCTCTTGTTCTGGGGAAAGACTGATAAGAGACTAGAGTTTAGCAGTTCTACTAGGCCTAAGGGAATAGTAGCTGTAAATTAGCATAACAAAGATAAAATTGCATAATGGTTTCCATTCTAACTTGTTTTAGGTTAGCAATTTGTTACAATTTTCAGATTTTGAGATGAAATTTTCTGGGCTCATTTTCCAGCTGGGAAAAAAGCACACAAATACATATAAACTTACTTAAGCCAAGTATTACCAAATAGTCTCTGCATCTAAGGAGAGATAGGAAACTTTTCTCCCGTTATTACTTCTTGTAATTCCTTCAATGAATGTTGATAGAGCAGACACAGCTGGTTTTACATGTTGAAATGTGGGCTGGGAATGGTCCTCACAAAGCAGTGTCTATTTGTTAGAGAAGAATCACAAGAGTCACAGAATCACTAAGGTTGAAAAAGACCTCTAAGATCATTGAGTTCAACCATTAACCTAACACTGACAAGTCCACCACTAAACCATGTCCCTAAGTATCACATCTACATGTTTTTTCAATGTTTCAAGGGATGATGATTCCACCATTTCCCTGGCTAGTCTATTCCAATGCTTGATCGTCCTTTCAGTGCAGAAATTGTTCCTAATATCCAATCTAAACCTTCCCTGGAGTAACTTGAGGCTGTTTCCTCTTGTCCTATCACTTTTTAAGACTGCCATAAATCTTTTACAATGCTGTACGTTTGTGATGCAGTAAAGTTCCTGTCAGAGAGCTGAGCTACGAATGACTTCTGGAGCACAGCCTGTTATTTAAAGGCACCTGTGAAAGCTCCTGTATGGAGTAAGAGTGATTAAAACTTGGTTTGTGCTGAGCCTGTGAAGGCTACAGCCAAGGAAGACTTGGTATTGATGCCTAATGAAAAGCATAGTAATGTTGCTATAAATCTCTTGGAAACATCAGAGGTGGAGGGAAGAGGTTCTTGAGAGGAGCTGAAAAGCTGAGCCCGCATTCCTGAGACCCCATATAGGGTGTGTAGCTCGGGGCTATGACAATATCCTTGCCTGAGCCTCTGCATGGGACACCTTCGACATCTGCAAGATAAAGAGGAGCATTATCTCATCTCCCAGAACTGTCTCCTGGGGGTCATTCTCTGCTGCATGAGGTAACCTGAGTGCAAGGAGGACATTGCAATAGCCTGGCCAAACACACATTATTTCATACCACCTATTGCTGTTCTTTCTGGTGTCCTGGTTTTTTGAAGGTTTTCTTTTCTTTTTTTATCCCCAAGGTCTGCAAAGCTAGCAAGTTTCATGAGCCAAAACTTTTGTTTCAGAATTGCATCAGTGGCTCAGGATTTTTAATTGTTTATATTAAAAAGACTAATTCTCACCTAGTTTCCCTGGGCCTCTGCTCCTTCTCCTTTGGATACATCTGAGAAAGAAGCTGGTCTGTGGTGCCCCAGAGAGGTCTGGCAGTCCTGTGGCACTGGCAATGCTCATTTCTATCAGTACAATCTGAACATTTGATTTATAAATACCACTAACATGTCAGCAAGGAAGAAGAGACATAGAACTGAACTTGATCGCTGTGGTTGGAGGTGACCTTTGAAGGCCCCTTCCAAGGCAACCTATTTCTTTGACCTGTTCGGTGGTTGGTGAATTTGGTTCAGATGGTGCAAGAAGTCTTCTAATAGACATTGAAAACCCAATATGTGTCTCTCCAGGTTACACATTCACTGGCACATACCTGGAGAACTGACTGAGGTGCAGGGTTGGAACACTGATAAAGCCTCCAGTTCTCTTGTATTGTAGTTAAAATCCCTTTTGCCAGTAAAAGTATTCACCAAAAGCCCTGTAAAGTGTGTATACAGGCCATGCGCACAGCATGTCTGATGTGGGATTTTCCTCCAAAGTCTAGAGCTTTCTTAGTGTTCACAGCGTAGCACATGTTTCTGTCTGAATCTCAAAAAACCCAAAAAATTAAAAAATATACCCTGGAAGCTGGAGAGATCAGCAGGCAGCTGCTGTGCCCTTCAGTGAGAGTTTCAAAGTGGACATACACACAGTGCTAGTGACACCAGTAACAGAGGCTTTGGCTCCTGGAGCATCCCTGTTGGCTGGACTCTGCAGCAGCCCCTCACACTTCAGCTACGTGTGATGGAAACCCCATTCAGCACCCACAGCCAAGGCTTGCCAATAATGACACATTTTGCATTTTATTTTAAGCAAAGAATTTTTATAAAAAGCATTTTTGTGAGTTAATCTCCCATTTTACTATCTGGGCACTCACTTCCCCATTCCAACCAAACATTAGATTGGATCTCTGCTTGCCTCTGTCCCTGTGTGCAGCAGAACTGGCATTAACTCATCTCCTGCACTGCGGCTCAGCAAGGCACTGACGTGTGTGTGTGTGCATTAATATAAGGACAATGTCATTGCTCTGCTATAATAAAACATTGTTATGTTTGCACCAGGTATATTTTCCAGTATATCAAATCCAGTCAGAATTAATTTCATGAGTATATTGTACTCTTAGGGCCAATAGTTTTAAACCCAATATAAGATGTTCAAATGGCGGTGGTAAAACCAGTGAGAGTAGGTTTGAAAACCAGACCCTTATTGCTTATATTGCATTTATATAGAGATCTTGACATTTGAGCCTGTGGAATTTTCCAGTGATACGTAAAATTAGACCTTTGTATTTGTTTTTATTTGCTATCTGCCATTCATTTTGTTTGCCTTGGTTAAGTTTCCAATTTTCCTTTTACACAGTCCCTGCATACTGGTTAAACATACTTGGTGGGAACATTCTTGCTCCATACCTGGTTTGTAGGAAGATGCTTTGCTAAGCAGGACCTGCTTGCATCCCAGACTGTAAATAGCTGCCTTCACTGGAAACTTGGGGTATGTTTTCTATCTTGAAATCAGGTCCACTAGCAAATATTATAACCTAACTATCACACTAGATAGAGCCAGGGTAATAGCCTGACTGTTGTATTTAACAGCTAAAAATCCAGGTCTGTAAACTGTGTTCTTTCCTCTGTCAGTGACACTTCATGCATTTCAACATGTCATGCATCCCCCCTGTGCCCACTGGAGTGGTGATTTGTCTCTCCATGCTGTCACATTTAGCTCAGCCTTGCAAATCTTAAAATCCTCAGACAACTCAAAAAGCTGCTTCAGCACAGATCATGCTCCTAAATGACTGTTTTGATCTTCAGAGCTTCTTTTGCTGTTGCTCAAGGTACTTTTGTTCCTGAACAGAAACTTTTCAGCAGCTGAAAATTTTTGCTGTTTTGTCAAAAACGGATTCTTAACCCCCACTGTAATATATTAGCAAAGCTGTAGACACTGCAGGTGCAATCCTGCTCCTGGGCTTAGTAGCTGTGTCGGCAGAAGAAAATGGGCTTTGAGGAATAAAATGCTTGCTTTGGTTCTAGTTATCTCATGTTCAAAGCCCAGAACTACTGCAGGAGTTTGTGTGAATGATCTCTATAGATTAGATAAAGCTGGTCTTGGTTCCAATTCATATCTACCCTGTGGTGACTGGATAGTAAGGATATTCCCAAGTGCTTGCACATTCCAGTGACTTTCCATTTAATTTGAGAGTATTTTTCTAGCTTGTAATGTGCTCAGAAACGTCTCCCCTTTACACTCTGAACATTAATATTCGTGAAGTTTAAGGTTTTATACAGCTTGTGTCACTCCTTCCTAAAAATAACACATAAATGTGCTTAATAGAAAGCTAATATGTTGTTCTGAAAGGTTTCAGCTACCCTAATACATTAGAGGACATGAACTGTTTTCATGAAGAGTTAAAAGCAAAGAGGATTTTTCTCAATTAAGGCAGGCAAACCTCTGCTCAAGATAAAATTCATGGGGAAAGGAGAATTGGTCCTTTCAAACCAGCCCTGGAGACATCATGATGAGCTGCAATTTTATCCTTAGAGGAGATCAAATGACCAAGTTAGCCACTCCTGTGCTTCAGCAAGTGTCCAATGGGGTGGGCTGTGTGGGGCAGTAGGAGACTTGCCTGGGTTGGACACAGCCCCTGCTCCCAGCTGTGAGACCAATGCTTTCTGCAGAACACGGGCTTTAGTGAATAAATTTGCAGATTTTGGGTGGAGAGCAGGCACTGTCTGAAGAAACGGGCTCCTGGCAGTGCTAACAGGTCTGCATCCAGCTCTCAGAGTGCCACGGGAGGTTTGCTTTTCACAGCTGGCCTGCCTTTCCCCTGCCATCCATGGAAGTTATTTGGGGCAAATAAATAATCTGGAAGCAAGCACAGAAGGGAGAGGCTATGCTCAACTCATGGAGAGATGCAAGTTTTTCTGGTAAAAGACATCAGAATTAACTGAAAACTTACTGCCTGACATAAGTATTCCCAAGGAATCTGTGGTGGAGAGTCCCAGTTTCCAAGTTCTGCATCAGCCACTCACTCCAGCTGGCACCTCACACCTGCAGCTTGGGGAGCATGGAGGCATGGGCAGAAGGGGATCAGCTTTTTGCAGTTGTTTGTAGAAGAGTGGTGATCACCTTGTCATGATAAGGGAGTGACTGTCACATCCGTGTGGTAGCAGTCTATTCTTGCCCAGAATAAAGTACATTTTAGTATTTGCTTAATGTTAGGGTACTGCCCTTATAAACCTTAAACCTGTATGGAACTTTCTGAAGGGATAGAGGAGTGATGGTTATATGGCTTCAATCCTTAGGCTGTGAATCATGCATTTAGTAGGAGATGTCCATAGGATAGAATGAATCTGGAGCCAGGAGATTTGTCCAGCACAAAATATTAGGCCTGTGGAAGAGAGAAACACCTGGGACATCTCTCCATGTGTTGGTCTTTTGAAATAAAACTGATTGTTGAAAAAGCTCCTGGATAGCTGGAAGTTCCCAGGGGAGCTGAGAATGAGATGCCAACAGCAATGAGTCTGTGTGGGTCCTTCACCATGTCACCCAAGGGAAGCAAAGTGCAACCCAGACTGCACTGCAGTATAAAAAAACCATAAAGATATTTAAGGAATGAATGAACCATTCATCCAGGTCTCCATACCTCTAAAGGAGTGAAACAACTATTGAAAAAGTGACTAAAGCCACAGGAATGAAAAAGCTGAATATGATGACATGAGAAGGTCTGGTTAGTGGAGATTATGAAAAGTGTTTTCAATGACTTCTTTACCAGGAAAGGGTTGTAGGTGAGGAAAAGCTTTGCCCTGCATGTTTCATCAGTTGGGAAAACAAATAGAGGTGAGGGAAAGGAATGAGGTGGAGACTGAAGAGGGAGAATACTGTATTATGAGTAGAATGAGTGGCACTGGCATCCTGGCCTCAAAATGGGGGCTGACGGGAGTTACCCTGGCAGGAAGATGAAGAAAAGGGAACATCATGACCATGAAAGAGCTTTTAGTTTTCCTTTTAGTGCAGATGAAGAGAAGCAAGAAAAATGGAACGGTGAGGAATTCAGAACCAATAGGAAGGTGGACGCTTTCATGCAGCATGAACCTGCTGTGTCACAAATACTTATCCCTGCCTCTCAGCCTGGCCCAGCAAGCATGGGATAAAGCAAATCAGGAGCTGTACTGAGCGTGCTTTGTTTGCTCATATTTTGTGTTCACTAATCTGCTCATTCATTCATGATCTGCCTTGAGGTGTTGCTAGAGTTAAATCCTGAAAAGGGTACACAAACTAACCCAGCATGCAGAGCCCTTCCTCGAAGGGCTGTACAGCAAGGAAGCCCCGGGGAATGCTGTAAGGAATGCAGCAATCAGAGCATAACTCACTCTGTTAGCAATTTTTTTGGTCTCTATCTCATGGAGAGTTTATTTTGGCAACTGTGGGGCATGAAAAAACCCTGAGTGTTCCAGTTGTGAGTATTACATATCTTTCTTGATCTGAAGAGAAATGCCTGGATGGGATAGGACAGGGTTGTTCACCATAAAGAGTCCACAGATGGAAGGACAAGTCTTTCCTGACAAAACCAAGGAAAAACTTTCTAGCTTGACATTAGGCAGAAAATTGCAGACAGGTATTTACTAGTGGAATTAATCCTGGTGGAAGATTTGGGTAGAAGATCTTGACGATAAATGCAGAGCTGTATTCAGTTCCAGAAAGGATGGAGTTGTTTCTACACTGAAATAACTTATGTGTGTCAGAGAAATTGCTGTAAGATCCTTTAGATGACAAGGCACAGATGTGGTTTTCTGAGAGGCAGCAAGGAAAGGCAATTATGGGTTGGATGATAGTTGACAACAAACAACTATTCACCTACATATCAGGTGGGAAACCTGCAGAACCTGGTACTGCTCCTACCATACTTATGTGCTCATAGGGGGCAAACATTTATCTCAGAGAGAAATGCAGCATCAAAATAATCCTCCTCTTGCCACTATTTACTGAAGTGCAAAGAATGAGCATCTTGCAAAGGTCTTTTGAAGAACTAATACAGACTAACAGTTACTTCTACCATGTTGTTGCAAAAACTTGTAGGAATGCTGTGGAGACAGCATTATCTGCTTTTCTCTTTTCATGTCCTTTTATGTGGCAAAGGAGTTGAGAGAGTGTTTGTATCAGCCTCCCTTGCCTGGGCCACAGTAGCCCAGAGGATGTAGCAGGAAGCATCCAACAGCCCTGTAGATATCCTCAGTGCATTTGTGTCCCTTGAGCAGGCAGGACAGGCCAGACCATCCTTTGGCTCAGGGGCCAAATTATGAGCAGATACTACCCAAGGTCCTTGAGGCTGCCTAACCTCAACAGAGGAACAAAAGGTGGTGGGTTGAACAGCACACTGTGGCCAGTCTGCTTGTGCTGTGAGTGGTTGCATGCTGGAATCTTTGCTCCCCAAAGCTTGTCTTGAACCTGACAATGAGCTGGAGTCTCTGCATTTAAGACAAGTTGTGACAGCTGTGACAATAAGAGACATTACTTTATCTTAAGCTTTAGTCAGTGTGGGAAGCAGTTCCCATGGTCATCCTGTTGGTTAAACTGTCTCAAGCTCTTTTGTCCACCTTGTCCCTCAGCCCTTCAAACCCTCAGTCTTGTAAGCCACGTACTCTACAAACAAGGAATCAATAATCTCTGCAGGCCAAATCCTTTCAGCAAAAACTGTTTAGTTGCAGTCCTCTCCTATGACTGGGGTATTTTCTTCTACAGATGGTCAGAAAATTTGTCCCCTTAGAAGAGATTTTGCCTGAGCTCATAAGTAATTATAATGTTTATGACTGTAGAATAAACTTTTACTTTGAAAGCTGCAGTGTCCGGTCTTGTTGATTTCTTGTGAGCTCTGAAAAGCTTGGATTAAGCTCCAAGAAGTGGTGACCATAGTAAACATGAGAGAAAAATGAATTTCTTGTTTTTTCTCTTCCCTGTCTCTCTGATACTGGGGGCAGCATCAAGGTTTGATGCTATAGAAACCTCTCCTGCCCCCATGCAGATGTTCAAGCAATTAACTTTTCCTACTTCTTGTCCATGGAGTATCTGAGGATGGATGGAGGTTTGCCATAGGGTCAGGCATACCTGCATTTCAGTCTTGCAGGCTTCTGACTGATCTTGGAGTGTTGTGGTAGGCTGAATAGTACAGACACACAGCAGAGGAATAGGTTACAAGAGGAATATAAAACACGAGAGTTTTGGTGGGCTCGTTCTGTTTATCATTCTATGAAACATCTGTTTCTTTTCAACAGTACTAACAGGCTGGATGTCGCTTTGATCCATTATTGCAACTCCTATTTGTGTTATTGTAAGGGTTAATGGTTAATGGTGATGTCTCTTCTGATTGCTGTGTGAGTTGTTGGTCTCTGGCACCAACACCAGCACCAAAATGTTCTAGCTTGACTGGCAAACCTACCCAATCTCCACTGCTCACAAAGCAGCTCTGAAAGCTGCTGTCCCCTGGGAATGCCCATGTGCTTGACTTTAGGAGGCTGCCTTGAATAAAAGCCCAAAAATGCTGCTGTTGAGAAGAAAGCTGTAGTGTTACTAAAAATTTTTTTTCGGTCCTAGTTTTTTCCAACTGGACAAATTTTGCGAGTTTCTCTTTACAATTTCTCTTCCCAGTGACTGTGTTATTTTGGTGGAAACTTTCATTTTGCCTTTTCTTGGCAATATTATCATGATACCAATGTCATCAGCAAAGACTTTGGTTGAGAGTCGCAAGGAGCACTGACATTACTCCAGAAGTGGACAGCAAATAGTTAATTATACTTGGTTTGCTTGTATGTTTTATATCAGAATAGCATGTTGACTGCCAAATAACTTACACTCGATGGACTACTACAATTGCACACAAAAGCTCTAAGAATGCCTCTGATAAGCTTTATCTTGGTCAGTGTTTATGCAAAGTAAGCCACTTCAAATGAATTATTGCAAGTTTCTTCCTTCCCTGAGTAAATTGCTTCATTCATTGTAAGTTATGTCCCTGTAATTTTGAATTATTTGTGTTCCTGTGAAAAGGTTTTTCCTCTGTACATTTTTTGTGTTTCCTATTATTCCATGTCCAGAGGATTCCTTTCCAGTGACTGGGTTCACTCTGAATAAGTCTGTGGTCTGTGATGGAAACTGAGCATAGTAAATACTGTGATGGTTTCAGCTGTGTTTCTGTGTGTGTGTTTATCCTGAACTTGTCTGAACATTAATACAGATGAAATGGGGATGGTTTGTTTTCCTGTGACTCCATCCATTCCATGGATACTTCCATGTCTAGTAGATTTGACTCTGGTTGAGTATTTTATTGAAGTAAAAACTGATGAATGTGCTATTTTTAGAAGAATCTGCCAAAATAATAGATCATTGCATACACCCACATATGAAATAAAACCTGTGTTGTAAATAACACCTGTGATTATCAGAAACAAAAACATATTACAAATTTAATTAATTTTTTGCTGTTTAGTGCTGTTATAATAATACATGTTTCTATTTCTGATTTTTGTTGATTATTGTGAACACAGCAATAATTTGGCTTTATGCAGTACAAGGAAATAGTAAAATGGAAAACTGTGTAATTTCTAAAAGCTGTCATGAAAATACTTCCAGTCAGTAGTGGGTGGCCAAATAAAAAGATATTTAGTAAACTTGCAAACAGGCATATAAGGGCATGCCTGCATGGATGGATGCAAACAGATGTGAACTCCTCTCTTGCTCTCCAAGCCAACTGGGCACCAGCCAGCTTCATCAAGAAGCCATGAAGCCACGTTTGTGCAGTGCTGGGCTTAAATATTCCACCCTGCCTATTAGGAGCCTGTTTTAGCTCCCCTCAAGTAGCCAGATAACTCATGTGAGCACGGGGTGATGCTGAAGCCAGCCCAAGTCAAGCTGGCTTGAAAGGCAGACAGAGGAGCTCGTGTGTGTCTGCACCCATCTGTGTAGACATGCCCTAAGCCAGGCTGGGTGAAATTTGGAACCTTAATTAAAAACTAGGTTAATTAATTCAATAGGCCAAAATTTTGCCAGCTCTTGGCACGGATCCATATTGGACAAGAAGAATGTTTCTCCACTTCCCAAGCAGACAAAATATTGGAGTTTCTATCTTTGAAGTTGGAGATGACAAAACTGACTTAGATTATTTCTGTTTGAAAATGTGTTTTCTTTGTGTTTTCATCTCAGGTTGAGTGCTCATGTGGTTCCCATCCCCACAGTGTCTGGACACCTTGTGTTCTTTGATGTACAACTCTAACAACCCCTGTGAGAAGAGAACATGTTGATTTTCCCACTGGGTAGATGGGGGAAGGAGTCCTAGAGAAAAAAAGGAGATTTTCCAAGGCTAGGTGCTGCCTCACGCAGTGGCATCCTGGACCAGCTCTACCAAGGAGTCATGAAGTGTTTCAAGACTTCTTTAGAACTTCTCTTTGGGTCTTTTTCACACAGCAAATGTGGTGCTTTTGCTTTTCTAAACTCTTTGTCAAACAAGTCATGCACTGATCTGGCAGCACGAGGTCAGCATGGGCAGGTCCCACTGCTCCATGGCCACCAGTGGACATGAGTGCCCAAAGTGTGGTCTTGTGCCCTGGCCTGTGACCATCTGCACAGTTTCACTGTTAGCAAATGCCTTGGCATAGATTTGGTCTGCATTCACTCACCCTGTCCAGGATGGTGCTCTGGCACCCTCCAGGGAACACATAAGCACAGAGCTGTTCCCAAAACTCATTCTCTTGGGATGGGAAGAATATTCTCTTGGTCAGCCTCTCCTGTGTACCTAGGTTTGGGGAACAGCCCACTGCCCTGCTCTATTTGGACCTTTAGGCATCATATCACTTTATTTGCAAAATGCCCCCACATACTTCCCAGGGAAATGAGGACGCTGTTTGACCTCACGATTGGGTGGGACAGGATGTGGGGAGGAACAGCACACAGTGGGAAAACATCTGAATTATGAGCCCCTTTGGGGGTGCGTGACTTCATTCTGATGGCCTACAAGCAACAAAGCAGGCTAAATTAGTGCAGTAAAATATTAATTAGGAGGAGATTGCCATAATGTTACAAACATATTCCTGTGCTGTTTTTCCACCACTGCTGTCAGGGAAGATGAACTGTCAAGCCATGCATCCTAGATAGGGTTATGCCTTTATTCAGGTAAAGCCTTTGGACTGGCACAACTATTGTGGCAGTACACACTAGGAAGAGCTGGGATGGGATGTGGGATAGCAGGGACTCGGGGGACTTTGAGGACCATGCAGTTGGCAGCCTGGTATGGGCATTCATCTCATCTCAGGCAGCATGGACAGGT
Organism: Campylorhamphus procurvoides; assembly: GCA_013396655.1. Classification (NCBI taxonomy): domain Eukaryota; kingdom Metazoa; phylum Chordata; class Aves; order Passeriformes; family Dendrocolaptidae; genus Campylorhamphus; species Campylorhamphus procurvoides. Next base: position 1,762,067 of record WBMV01000267.1, on the reverse strand, counting down.
CTCCAGTGCTTTGCAGGTGCAGAGGGGAGGCGTGTTTTTAGGGTGTTCTTAATTCCCAAGGTAGGCAGATGTGCTTTGAAGCAGCTGAGGTTTCTGAGCTGTTCTCATGGCTTCTCCACTTGCCTAAGGACAGGGAACAGGGCTGGGCTTCAAACGATGAGTTGAATCCTGCCCTCTTTGAAGTCACTGGCAGAAATTCCCAGTACCAGCTATGAGGTCTGTGTGTCTGAAGGGGCTACAGCAAAGCAAAGTGCCTTGTTTCTGGCTGGACCAGTTTAACTGGAGAGCATGGGGCTGGTTGATTTCAGGGGACACTGTGGGGCACACAGGCTAGGTCAGTCAGGCTGAGGTGCAGCAAGTTTCATGGACATATGCCCAGAGGACTCATTAAAACACCCTGTTAGCATTTAATATAAGTCATTCCTATCTCTTCCTCCCTGGAGAGCCCATACGTTACTGCTGTGACCAGCCCTGAGTCCCAGGGTGTATGGAAACAGCTTAATAGGCTTCAGGCAGTGTTTTCTGAAAATCAGAAAGATAAAATACCTCATAGAAACAGAGCCAAATGGCTCTGGAAGCCATGAAGGAGAGAGAAATGACATTATCAGCCTCTTGGCATGGGGATCTTTGCATGTGTGTTTGCTTGGCTGTGCTTCTGATAGATGCCTTGAGCTTCTTTACATGGTGCCTGGTACAGCTGGAGTGGTGAGATGCAACAGTCAGAGAAACTCACGTGAATGGTGGTGGTTGGCCTTGACATTTTGGATAGGTGAAATGGCCCTTCAATCTCCCCCTGCTTCTGTAAGCTTATCCTGTGCTTCGGTGGGCAAGGTCTGGCACGAAGCTGTACTTAGGTGGTAACAGACACCTAGCAGTGGGCTGCAGCCCTGCAAGAGATGGGACTCTGGGGCATCACAGCACTGGATATATTGCACTGGCCCAAATGGGTGAAAATGATTGTAAAAATTCACTTTGCTGCATAGTCACTGGTGACACCGCTGAAACACCCCAGAGGTTGAGCTTGTCCTCTCGCTGTCCCCATGTGCTTGAACATGAAGGATACCAACAAGGTCCAAAATCTCGAGTTGCTACTCGAGTTTGCTTTCATTTCCCAGGGCTGCAATGGCACAGGCTGCCCTGGGTCCCTGCTGCCCAGCCTTTGCTCCAGCAGCAGCTGTGTGCAGTGCTGCTCCAGAGCAGGGTCTCTGCTTCATCAGCTGGATGGATGGTCCCAGCTGGCTTGAAAGGCAACACCATGGCGCCATGATGTGTCCAATCCTTTTTAATTTGTTTCCCATTATGCAAAATTTCAGGCATATGTCTGATGCCACCTTACATTTAGGCCTTCACAGAACTGCAAAATCTGTGAAACTGTGCAGCCACTACTTTGCCCTCTGCCTGTTTGATTGCTGTTGCTGTTCCTCTCTGTAGTCTTTTCCTCCCCCTGCCAAGACAGATTTGCTGCTATCAAAGTCCTGCAGCCGACATATTTCTAATCATCCCTTCATTGCAGTCTATCTTCTGTAAACAATTAGTGAACCCTCTTTGGGACTTGGAGTCATTGTGCTAACTTCCTAATTATTTAGCTTTTTTTGGCTCTTTTATTGCTTGGCAAGAAAGATTTAGTGGCCAGGAGACAGTAATGCACTTTCTCTCCAAGTTCCTGGGATTTGGTTAATCACTCCAGCTGAAACCTGTTGATACTGGATGATTTCTGGAACTTCACTGTGTGAGTCTTTGTAGTACTTTTAACAAAGGAGCAATAAATGAGCTCTCTGGCAGGCATATTTCTGTGATGGAAATTGCATTCCCCTTTGGGACAGGATCTAAAGACCACTGAAGTGAGTGAGGTTCTTTCCAACAGCTCAGTGAGTGTTTGCTCTGGTTGCTGGTGGCAGCTATCAGGAGGACTGTCACACAGTCACTTATGGTTGGGGCACCTTTGCTCTTGTTGCACCCTTGCTCACATGATGGTCCTGGGCACAAGCTGCTGGTGAAAAGCCTGAGTTACTGAACCAAGGTCTCTTGGGGGTGTAGAGGTACCTGATCAGTGTGAGCCTCTGCTCATAACTTTGCTCAAGAAAGACTTTTCCCAGAGGAACCTCAGTATTTATGTTTTTGTTCTAAACTAACTTGTAAAAAGCAAAATTATTTTTAATGTTATTTTACCTCTCACTGCAACTGTGTGAACTTGTACAAAACCAGAGCACAGCCATTAGTTAGCTTTGCTGCATAAGATTACTCAGGGAATCTCCACATCACCTTTGGTTGATCTCAGGTACACCCACCATAACAAACTGACTCAGACTAGCCTGTTTTGAAATATGTACATTGGGTTTCTCCTTTTATCTTCTCGGGTTGTGCCACTGTTGTATCTATGTGCAGAAAGCTTTCTTCATTAAACTGGTTAAAACTGGTTACTCAACAGACTTGGAAAAGTTCTGCTGTGCTGTCCTGTCCTGGCAGGATGCCACTCCCAGCTAGTCCAGGGCATCATCTTCTGAACTCTGAGGAAAAGTGATTCCTCACACCATTCTTCAGGCATTTCGGTGTCAGCATTCCATAATTCATGTACTGTTTCAGCCATGTTAGCATTGCTCTTTTTCTTGATTACTCTGTATTAAAGTGCTATGTCAGCATATTAGTTTGTTTTCTTTCCCATTAGGTTCCAAGAGCTTGGCTCAGTCCTTCACATATGTTAGTGCTCCCATCTGGCCAAAGTTATGGGTCACAGTGTGAACAATCTTTATGCACTGAAACTGAGCATCCACACCATGCAACGGGCATCGTACAGGATGATATTAATGAACTCCACAAGGGAAAAGTCTGAGGAAACACTGGGATTTAGTGTCCAGATTTCCCACTTTGAACCCAAATAAGTTGATGATTCTGTGATTCATCCCACTTTGTTCCATCACCAGAGGATGTTCCCTGCCTTAGTACTCTGGTGGCCAAGGATCTCTCTTCCTTCCCTCTGGAGGGAAATTTTCATCCTCAGTGGTTGTACTTTCCTTCTGGAAAAGTCCACCTCTGGTCACTGACCACAAGAGAAGCTTAATAGGACCCTTATCATCCTCACCACCTCAGAGAAGTGCCAACCACTGCCTTTAGAAGTTATTTCTGCATGGACTAGGGGTGTCTGTTATGACTGGAGGCCCAAAACTTGGTCTGATGTGCAAGAAGAGTTAATTTCTGTCTGTTGAAGAGCTGGAGAAAGTGTAATGCTGTGCATTCCCCACTCCTCCCCATGCTCAGGCCAGTAATTAAAGCATTCATCTGGGATTTGGGAGACTCCCCTGAGAGATTTTTCTTTGCTTGATGGGACATGAACTTGCTTTTCCCAAAGAAGAGTCCAAACGCAGCTCTCAAAGCCTCTCCCAGACTCTGAAACTTTTAAAGATGTTCCCATTTGTATAAAATAATTAAATTGCCAGTGGAGCAGTCCGGTTCTCCCCCCCTTCCCAGCTGAAAGCCCTAATAACAAGGTGTAGTGGTTCAGGAAACCTGCCCACACAATCTGTGGCTTTTGTTTGAAGGTTTGAGAACTCAAAGCCTACCTGCGTCAGGAAAACCTCCCTGGCTGAGTTGCCAACCCCCACCAGGGTCTGTCCCTCAAACAGCAGGGTCTCTGAAGAGCAGGTGGTCCTCCCTTCAAACACAAGCATCGTGGGCAGCAGGTTAGGGACACAGAGAAGTCCTGTATTCAGGGAAGTCACCTTACCTGTGGGGACTCCAGGCAGTTCTCCATAGCAGATGGCACCCGTTTAAAGGGAAAACTTAAAAAGAGGGGCTGGTGTGGAGGGAGGGCTTTTCCCCAGCTCAGGCTCAGAGGAAACTTCCTGGCTCAGCAGTCTCATGAGGACAAAAGGATCCAGCCAGGAGGGTGAACTTTGTGTGCCTCAGTTCAGTTCTGATTTTCAAGTTTGTATTCAGGGAGTTTTCCAGACCCTCTGTGCCATAGGTTTGCTCCTGAGGACAGCTTGGTGGGCCATGAAGACTTAGGCCCTTTCTGTAGCAAGTATAATATTTCACTCCAAATGATATTTTCATATTAATAGTGGTATAAATAGACAGGAAAAATTTTTCGGGTAGTCAGTAAGAAACACTGTATTTCATCAGCATTTGAACGGGGATTCGTTAATGTTCTAGTTATATTTTAACACATTTTCTTAAGCACTAAAAAATCCATTTGCTGTGCAATAAAAGATTTTATTTTCTGGTTGGGGGTTTCTATTTTAAACATACTCATTGTGTGTGAGTTTATATATTTCTATATACATATGTATATGTATGTACATAAAATATGTGTAAGTATGCGTGTGTATTTTCTATAATATAGGCCTGTGTGTGTCTATATTGTATTTGGCCTGTATCCACCCTGGCCTGACTGCCCTGAGCTTAGAAACTAAACAGTTGCAGGCTTGGCTGGAGCTGGGCTGGGGGACCACCTGGGAACTCGGGTGCTGCGGGGACTGGCCAAGGAGTCTTGGTTAAACACGTGGTGAATGTTAGACCACAAAACCTGCATGAGTGGAAAGACTTAATTTGGCACTATTTTTGCTGTTGAGCTGATGGATGGGAGATTAAAAAAAATAATATATATATATATTAAAAAAGAAAAAAATCCCTCCTCCTCACGGCTGGGTGTGGTGCCTTAGATGTCTGAACAGCAGAGCCTCCCTACCCTCCGGAGCTTACACTCTGAGGCCTTGAACCTGAAAAAATAAAAACAAATATGCTTAATAGAATGCATGTAAGAACTTGTATAACTGTTTGCAGGTCTGGGGCCCGGGGGAGGGCTCTCTGCAGGGAGCTGGAGCAACGCTGGCCCTGGGCATCTGGGGAGGTTTCAGTGTGTCACCTGTGTTTTGCCTTTCTGGCTTGAGCATGGAGAAGATGCCATGGGTGCTGGCACTGAGGAGGAAAGGCAAGGCATTGGAGAAACTCTTCTTTTAGGGGCTGAAGCTATTTTTACATTTATGTGCACTTTCTTATATTTGTTTTTACTTTTTGACATTTGTATGCACTTATGAGTGTGCCTAAAGAGCAGTGTGTGCACATTTCCTGCCATCTCCTGCCCCTTTGCAGGCACCAGGGGAGGAACACAGGGAAAAGGTGAGAGCATCGTCTCTGTAGGTTTAGCAGAAGTTTGAGGGAAGAGCTTTGCATTGGTTTATATCACTCCTGGAACTCCTTTTTCATTCCCTACAGATAGGAGTGTGCCTTCACTTAAAGGAGCTGGGGGACAGCCTGTGAAGATACTTGTCCTTACCAGCTTTTGGGATATTGCTGGCCACGCTGTCACCTCTGGGGTCACTGGGGGTTTGTTCTTGGGGATGCTTTCCAGAGCTGGGATACATCTGCTGTGCCTTGGTGAAACCTTTCGCACAACCTGCTGCCAATGCTCTGACAAGGATGATTTCATACTATATAGCTCACAGTTAGTTATTTATAGCTATATACATAGAAGGGGCTGGCCCCGGTGCTGTGTCTGGCGGGTTTCACCCCCAGCTCATTGCCTACAAAAGGAACCCGGACAAAAGCAGAGATATGAATAAGGGCCAAGGATCATTACCTTGGGCAACAAAAGCTGTCCTGGAGAACAAAAATAGCACAGAAAGAGCCCACAAAAGGCAGAAAATCCTTCCTTCCTGCCAGCTCCTCTCCGGGCCTCGCCTCCAGCGCAGGGGAGTGCAAGGGCAGGCGATACCCTGGGCTGGGGAGCTCCAACAAAGAGCGCATCAGCGCAGCGCCGGCCCCGGGCTACCTTCGCATCCCCTGAATGCCGCCCCTTTGTGCGGGCACACAAAGGCGCAGAACCCCACGGTGACACTGAATGAGCGACAATGCCAACATCTGTGGGACAGTTTCTTTGCCGGGTGATGGAGAAGAGGCAATAAATTGCTGATAGGCTGGCCCTGGAGAGCAGTCACCCATGGCAGGGCCGGGGCACGCAGGGATGGAGCCGCCTTTTTAGCGCTGCCGCATGTGTCCCCAGCATCCTGCCCGCGCCTGGAAACGGGGGGTCAAATGCTGCAGCCCCCTCTGACAAGGCTGCAGAAAGTCAACAGAGAATTAGGGACAGGCAGCAGCCACCGAGCCATTTAGCTCATCTTCTTGTTGCCGTCTGTTCTTTGTTCAGCTTAATGTGAATTGACCCAGCGATTGTTGGACTGTCTAATTCTTCCAGCCGGAGCCTCGATGCCTGGTTTTGGTTTCTTGTGGGTTTGTTTTGTGTTTTTGGTTTTTTCTTTCCTTTTTTTTTTTTTGTCTGAAATGACTTTCTCCAGCTGCCTCGTCGCCTCTAAAGGGGTGAAGCAGCCTGCAGGGGTGATGGGAAGTATCGACAGTTTGAAGTTTGAGGAATGTGGAATGAAATAAAATGAATGCAACTTAAGCCTGGCCACTGCAGGTATTTGTGCTCCCCTCTGCTTTTTCACTTGGATATGGAGCAACAGGGAACAGGTATTTTCTGGTTTAAAAACAGCTACTTGTGATCCTAAAACTGACTATTTTTCCTTTCAATAGAGCCTTGCCCTCTGTCTAATGCAGGCTGTGTGGTATCACTCAGTGACTTCTGCAGCAGGGCCATCCCACCTGGCTGAGATACAGCAGCTCTCTAATAAGAATGTAAAATTTCAGCTTCGGGCTGAGATTGAATTTTCTTTTCCAGCCAAATGTCCATCTATTCATTATCAAAGATGAGTTGCCTACTAAAAATAAGCCCTGGAATTTATGTTTGCCAGTGTTCTGAGGATCTTGTAAAGAACATAGAAGTGTTGATTAATGATCCTGTCGCTGATTAATTATCAGACTTAAGAGGCCATGCATATACACACAGCAGCACCATCCCATGTCCTTTTAAACATTCTTTCTGCTGCATTATACATCATCCTCTTGGGACTACTCCCCATCCAACTTGGGAAGCATTACAACTTTCAGCTCTTGTTTTTTGCAAAGACCAGCCTCCCTTTTAACGGTTGAACCTGTATAAACTTGTGTGTGAGCTAAAACAAGTTTCCCTTCTGAATTCAAACGTCAGTATTTAGTGATGTGCAAAATTGTTTTTGGCAAAGTTCCTCTCCAGTCAACACGCTATCTCAAGTTAATTATTATAATTTGACCTAAAACTGTTACATGTTCTGGAAACTCTCTAAGATTGAAGGGAAATCCTTTGAGTTCTTAATCCCTTAGCATGCCATCTAAAACCAACTAAAAGCTGATGCATTGATCTGTCTTTTGATCTTTTCTCTCTGAGACTATAATAAAACTGCTGATCCATGATACCCTCAATTTGTCAGCAAAAAACACTGCATATTTATTTATTTGTTGTTGTATGGATCTTTAAGTCAACTTGGTCGCCCTGAAACTCTTATCTCCTAGTAAAAATGCAAAAAGAATTGCAGAGAATCCAAAAATAAAAATAACTTCTAAAAAGTCATTCATTGATGGAGTTATAGCCAGTAGGACAAGAAGGGCCCATTAGATCATCTAGTCTCATCCCCAATAAAATATAGAGGTCACAGAACTTCACCCACTTACTTTTGTATTAAGCTCAATACTTTGTGTTTCACTGAATTGTATCTTTCAGAGAAGTATGCCATCTTAATGTTGACATGGTAAAATAGAGATAATCCCCCTGGGTAAAAGGCTGAGCATGCCTGGAAAATAGAGATTAAAAAGAGAAAATATATATAACCCCTCCATTCCTTTCTATTAAGAGAGATTTTATCTCACATATTTTGTCTTCTTTCATTCAATGTCCATAAAATCTTCTGAAATGTGACTTGTTTATTTTTCTTTGACAAACTACTCCATTATTAGAGGAGCTCTGGAAACAGTAACTGATATTCAGACTAAATGAGTTATATTTCATTCATTTACCTTAAAATGGCAGTACCTGTTGCTGTTAGTCTCATTTTATTGCCTAAGTGCTTTTATTTGCCAGTCAGGAATAGCCGTCCCCTGTACTGTCATGGAATTATGGAATGGTGGTCCCCCACAGGAGTTGCAGTCCCCCTGTACTGCAAAGGAAAAAGATCATCCTTGCTTTAAACAACTCATGCTCCATCTTTTTTTAATTCAGTCCCTGTAAGTTTCCTTTGCCTTGTTGGCAACTGGACCCTCAGTCTACCTGCTTTGGCTCCATCATGTTGACACTGGAGATGACCAAGCCACACAAGGTCCACAGCACCTGAAGGGCTTGCTCAGTTTTGCCCTGGGAGGTACAACTTGTTCATTTATGCCCTGTGAGGCTCATCCTGCAGCTGACATAACTGTGTGTGATGACAGGGTTCTCTTCTCCTGTCCCAAAGTGGTAGAGGAGCTGCTTTGCCTTGACACAGCCACAGAGATGACACGCTGGCTTTGACTTGCCTCCTTCGCATATTTAAATCTGTCCCTACATGGCCCACAAGAACTACTTGTCTCAGGGGAAGAAGTTTGTTATTTCCTTGAGTCACTGGACTTCAGGAGGACCAATGTGACCTCCTGGGTGGGATTGGTATTTGACCTGACTAACCTAGCTTCCCACCATGGACCTACTGTGCATTCTGGTGTGAAGCTCACCCATTGTATGGTGCATTTAGGCTAAAAACTCCTTGGAAACAGGGTCTGTCTTCTACTGGGACTATAGTCAATATGTTGCAGGCTGGAAACTGAACTAATGCGGGAGGTCAGAGTATCTCATCATTCTTGGTAAGGAGGTGGTGCAGGTCTTCTGTCATCATGAATGTATTGATAGGTTGGTGCCTGAGCTCAGGCTCAGATCTTCCTGGAAAGCCTTGCATGTTGGCCTGGATCCATGTCTGAGCTTGCACTGCCATATTATTTCACCTAGGCTACATAGATGGCATGCTTAGATCCTGCTATGCCAATTCTCCAAAACTGCTGAGAAATTTTCCCATGTGAAGAGAAAGCAATACTAGCCCAAGAGTAACCATAGGCTTTTTTATCCTCTCCTTCATAACATCAGCAATGGTCTGTCCAGAGCAGTGAGTGGATCCCATTGTCAGGTGTGGGCTGTGGGCAGAGGAAAACCAGCATGCCCAGCCTGGCCTTGCTCTGCTTGTGCCCATGGCCACCCTTGTCCTGCCTCTGCAGTGACACTGCTGGCATTGCACAGCTGTTCAAGTCAGCTGTCCCTAGTGTCAGGAAGAAGGGGTTTCTTTGCAAGTGGCTTTATTTGCCTCTGAAAAATAGTTTTTGCTTCTAAAAGGAATCAGAACTGCTGGACAGTGTTAAGTCCCCCGTAAACTCACTGCCTGCTCTTTGAAAACTGTTCAATGCATCACCTCTACAAAATATTTCAGAAGATTTGCTGTCTGAGGCCCTTGAAGTGTCTGAGTTCCATTAAAACCACTGCAGTAAAGAATTAACACTGTCTTCCCAAAGGGCTGGGGTTTAAATTATTTTGATTTCCCTTTTCTTCAGGGTTGAGTACTGCAGTCAGGAGGCTGCAGGCAGCTCTGCCTTCCCTGCTTTGTTCGTGATGGTCACTTAGCACTTGTTGGCTGCAAAGAGGCCTTGACTCCTGTGCTGGAGGTTTCTCCATTGGGATTTTTCTCAGGATGGTGGTCGAGACAGTCTCATGGGAACAATGTCTTTGAGTTCACTCACCCAGAGGAAGGAACTGAATTCCAGCTTGCTGTTTCTTGGCCCGATGCTGTGGCTGCCATGGTGTTGAGAGTTTCCACTTCCGCTTTGGGATGTCTTTTTGGTGAAGGTGCCAGTGGCTGCTGTGCATCATGTTGGCACACTATGTTCAATTGGCCCTGACATTATGTACTGGTAGAATTCCCTGTTCAGGGAACCTGTGTATCTCAAGTGGATTTGGGCACAAAACTGTTTTTCCTGTTTTGTCCAAGGAGGAGGGAGCTCTGGCCATGCACAGTAACAGAACTTTGATCACCCACTTAAACAGGATGAAAATGTAATTGATTTCAGCAACTGTTTTTTTCATTAAATAGGAAATTAAAAGCAAGATGTACCTTCAGAGTCACCCTGTTGTTAATCCAATATTGTGGCAACACAATTACAGATGACCCAGTGTAGGGTTGGCACAGCAGGATCCGGATACCCCTGGCATAGAGAGTGGAGTGGAGGGTTAGGAGACCTGGCAGTGCTGTGCAGCAAGGCAGGGAAGGCTGCAATGCTTTTGCTTGGGAAACTGTGAGCTAATGTCCAGACCTGGAGGAGCAGGCTGGAGAGAAAGCTGCGGTGACAATAATGAGTGCTGATGCTAATAATCAGAGGGCCATCAGAACTGGTATTTCTATAGTTCTGCTCACTCTGCATATGGTTTAAATATTTCTTTCTGCAATCTGTGGATTGGAATATAACTCTAGAAATGTGTCCTGGATACTGGGGCATTGACTTTTGCCATTTATTACTTGTAAATCTATTCAGACTTCAAAAATGTGTTTAATAATCTTCTGCTTGATGCGTCACACTGGATTTGTTGTGATGGGAGCGGAACCACAGGGAACAGAACAGAAACAAGAACATCCCGATTCACATTGTCTTTGCTGCTGTTAGATGTCTCTGTGGATTTGGTTTACACCCACCTTTTTGTGCCAAAGAGAAGAGAGTCAAATATACAAATTCTGGTTGCAAGCAGCAGGTTCAGAGCTGGTGTGGATATCTGGGCACGTCTGCACAGAGGGAGTGTGGATCCAAGGTATGAGAGCTGTTGTGTTGGAACACTGTCACGAAAATAAATATCTTAAGAGTTCCTCAGGGATAAGATTAACTGGTCCCTCGCTTCACATTAAATTGAGATTGTACATTTCCCCTACCTTTTTATTGTGTCTCTTCGGGGCTGTATCAGCAGCTGCTTGGGCAAGTGCCAAGTGAATGGGATTGTGCAGTCTCTACGCACAGAGGAAAACAAGCTGAGTAAACCCTGCACTTGAGGTTCTGCCATGGATATTGATGGAGGGACATGAAGATGCCTAGGCTGGGTTTTGCTCTCAGTGTGCAGGATCCAAAATGCCAGCTCGGATGCCAAAGCAGCTATAGCAGCACGGACTAGTACAGGAGGAGCTTGAGCTCTTGGATGGTGACCCCTTCCCTCTCTGGCTCTGACCACCAGGGCCTGGCTCCTGTAGGGGTCCCACTGCTGCTGAATCCAGTTTAGATTCTACAATAGCATCAGCCTCAGGAATCCTAATGCAGAAACGACTCCACATGGCCTGCCTCAAACAGGATCCTTAGACTTTGCTTGGAGCAGATGTGAAAATGTTGGCAGTTGTGAACTCCTTTCCTAAACCCCTTGGTTATAAAAATGCTCCCATTAGAGAAGAGTTGTTTTCTCTCCCCTACCCAAAGAGTGCTGCAGCACCAGGCTGCCTCCAGAGCACGTTTCACTTCCCTCTCCTAGCTAGTTCATCCATTCCTCTGCAGGGCTTGTCCAGACTTGGCACAAAGGTGCTAACACATTTGTACTGACACGTTTCCAAATAAAAGATGACATATTTTCAACTGAGCAGCTTTATCTTTTCCTGCTAACACCTGCTAAAAAGCAGCTCCTTCTGTCCACATTGGGATTTGAAAACCTGCTTGTTCAAATATTTTAGCTGACACATTTCAGAGATACTCTTTTCGCCACCATCAGCATAGGCAGTATACATTGGGCTGCGTTCCCCTCTGACCTGGGAATGTGGGGCTAACAACAAAGCTTGGCTGGTTTGAATAGTGCAGAATCAGGTTCAAAATGAGTGAAAAGTCTTGTTTGCTTTCACTCAGCATCTGGGTTGGCATGGCAGAGGAAAGTTGAACGAGTCAGGCTGTTAGCTGTAAACACTGACCTCCTGCAATTTAACACCTTTAGCTGAGCTTCCAAATGAGAACAATTTGTCCCAGCATCTATCCTCCTCTTCTGCTCCTTTCTGATGGTGTCTTCAGCTTTGACTAGTTTCTCCTTGTCCATCTAAGAGTATTTAAACAATCAGAAAGATGATTATTTCTTTGTTTTCAAAGGAACTGGCATAGTGTCCCTCTGGCATGGTGAACCACCTCCCAAGCCAATTGGATTGAGCTCCTTCCTCCTGCTTTGTGAGTCAGGTCAGGTCAGGTCAGCATTACCTGAGGTCTCATCCCAAAAATTCTCCAACTTCATCCACACGTGGGACTGCTTGTGTAAGGCAAGGATGAGCTGTGGGAGTGATGACTGCAGGACTAGGCTCTCGAGTTTCAGGCCTTTTGGGGAAGGAATCATCATTCATTGTTTTCTTCACTAGTCACAGGAGTGAACCAGCAGAACAGCTCTACTAACAAAAAGGGCAAGTTAAGGCTCAGTGATGATGTCCTGTCTGGGCTGAGTCCTGCCTGAAGTGAGCTCACTGCAGCACCTTGGTCCTCGGGTGATCATGTTGAATGTACCAGGTCCCCTCCTGGGAACAAGGAACAACCCCGTGTGAAGGAGATTGGCAGAGTCCAGCCATTAGTTAGGGAATGAGCAACACAATCCTTCACTGCTCTTCAGGATGTATAAGGAAAGTAAGATATAAAGCTTGATGCTGGGTCCAAAAATTTAGGCAGGGCTATGCCAAGACTTCTTTTGGGGTGAAATCTGGTAGAACCTTGTGCAGTTTTCCAGATTGAGCAACACCACCTCCTACCTTATCCCTGTCCATGCCATGTCCCAACCCACATCTGCCCAGGCCTTGCTTCACCAGCCTGGAGCTGCATAGCCCCTTGCTTTGGTGGGGGCTCTGTTTGAAGGGGGAAGGCTGTGCTGGGAAGTCAACCCAGCCAACAGGCAGGTGCAGAATCACAGAACCTTAGAATGGCCTTAAAGATCATCTGGTTCCAACGCCCTGGCCACAGGCAGGGACAACTTTCATATCAGAACAGGTTGCTCAGAGCCCCATCCAAGCTGACCTTGAACACTTCCAAGGATGGGCATTTTCACAGGTCTCAGGCTAGGTGACAGATACTTTGGGTGGTGGGGCCAGGTGGGGTTAGCTGTCACTCATCATTGTGAAAAGACAGGAAACTTGATGAGCACACCTTCCTTTAAGCCACCCCTTGTATCCATGTGTTCGGTGGTGGCAAAAAACCCTTCACTGTGTATACTCTAGAGAGGACTTTGCTTATATTTCATTAAAGATACTAGGGTTCAATAATATTAATAGGAATAGGAACTGAGGAGAAAAATCCCTTCTAATTAAAACTGCCGTGAGAGCTGACTGGCATTATCTGGGTTCGTGGGTCTAAGATGAATTTTCTAACATTGACCCCTACAGCTATTGATATAAGCAGATAATTCTGTTTGTGACAGCTTGCATAGATAGTTCAAAGGTAGTTTCATGTAGTTCATAGATAGTTTCAAAAATAGTTTTCATTTTTCAAAAGGAACAGGATGGAACTGCTTTAGAGTGGTGTCCTGAAATGGAATTTTTTAACATTACTGGGTTTGGGTCTAAAAGTTCATTAAAAAAAACCCCAACACTATACCATTGCATTCCTCTCAGATAGAGATTTCTCAATCTTGCAGAAAATCTTCCCTAAATACTTTGTCAAACCCAAATATCTTCACAGGGTGGCTCTGCTTTGGTGTGGTGACACATTTTGAGAAAATGGAGATTTTCACAGAATCACAGAACCATAGAATATGTTGAGTTGGAAGGGACCCATCAAGATCATCAAGTCCAACCTTGAGCCCTGCACAGGGCACTCCAAGAGTCACACCATGTGCCTGAGAGTGTTGTCTAAATGCTCCTTGAACTCAGACAGGCTTGTTGCTGTGATCACTTCCCTGGGGAGCCTGTTCCAGTGCTTGAGTGTCCTCCTTGTTGCTTCGAAGACCCTCTGTACAATATTTGAAATCTCACAAACATCAGTTTCTAACAGACTTATCCATGGCTCAGCGATCCCAGTAAAGATCCTTGGGTACATCCCCTCACTTGTTTCAGTAATTCCCTCCCTGAGAAACAGAACCTCTTCTCCTAAATATATCTTAAGGCTGTAAATCCAGTTGAGCCATTAAAAGCAGATCTACTCACAGAGTATATGCATTTTCCAAGCAAATTAATCTTAGGGGGATGATAGTGCTCTAGTCAATGGACCTAAGCCAGTTTGTCCCAGTTGGCCCCCGTTTTAAAATGAGGTGATGAAAATGGTTGACACAAATGGTAATTGCCTGTTGATTTTCATTGCCCTGAGCTCACTGGCTGTTCTGTGTGTTTTATGATCAAAGTAAGGCACGGATGGGAAAGGTCGGCTGTTCCTCAGGTACATTCCTCTCCCAGTTCTCGTGTTTGGTTGGTTTGTTACAGATGCGTCTTTGACTATTCACACCTCATTTCAGATCTGGACATAACTAGAAGTTTTTATTTGATGTGAAAAAGAGCAGCAATCACGGTGCTTGGAAGCAAAAGGCGCTGTTTGTTTTCTGATGCACACAGGGATTCCTGTTCTGCAGTTATGATGTGCATATTTCATAGCGTTGCAGACAGCTTCTGTCAATTAACATGAATTATGGCTCCAGAAGCGTTCCTTTACCATAAACCTGCAGTACATTAACTCCTGAGATTCAATCCCTGCCAGTGGCAATTCATTGCAATGCAGATAAAAATAATTTTGAAACCTACGACTGGAAAGACTTTTCTCTTATGGGAGTGATGTTTCTGATGCTGGGGGGGAGCTGTCTGGGTATAGCTCATGACTCTGTTAGGGACACTTTGCATATCAGGCTACAAGATCCTCCTGAAGCATGTGGCTTCTTGCCTCCCATTCTGTTCCCAGTTAGAGAGGAAAAATCCCTGTCCCTGGCATGGCAATAGTGGCACAGGATGGTAAACCTGGCCTATCCATTTGAATGGCACACAGCTGAAGGGCAAGGAGAGTCCCTCCTAGCACAGCCTGGGATCCCCTCATTGAAGAACCCAAGAGCCCATCCAAAGATAACCCCAAAGCCCATTCAAGGACAGCCCAAGAGCTCACTTAGGACAAACCCTTAGTTCACTCCCCTTGTTCTTTCCACCTCTGCCCCAGGCTATGTGGTCTCACAGCCCCTTCTGAGCTCTGGGGCTTGTTAGCCCTCTCTCTAAGCTGTTCACTCCTAGCCCAGCAGGCTCTTTAAGAGGTGGATTACTCTTCTGCTGGTCAAGTGCATTGAGTGGGCTCAAGGGATATCCTGTGTGTGGCTAGGAGATAGGAGAATGGGTGAGGGGTTGTATGATGCCCCAGGGTTTCAAAGATCATGAGTTAAATTGGCTTCAACTTCTGGCATTGCAACCTGGGAACTCAGATCTCTTGAGAACTCTCTAGACCTCTTGATAATGTGTGATAGATGTTGAGGGGGGAAAAGACTTACAGGTGTAAAGCAGAGTTAATCTCAGAGAGCAAAGGGAGATGATTGCCTGCAGGGGCTGTATCCATGCAGATAACCATCTCTTGTTTTTCAATAGCAAGGAATGCAAGGATTGCTTATTTTACAGGCAGAAAGAGTTAACAAAGGTGGGTAGAGAACTTTCTTTCCTTTTGGTTTGGATACTGGTCTGTAGCAGCACATCCTGTATGTAGGTATTTAAGCAATGTGCTCAGGCACTCCACTGTGGAAGGTAGATGGATTTCAGGTGAGAGTGCTAAAGTGGTGTTCAGCTGACCTCCTACCTCCACTTTGTTAAAGGCCCTTTTAGAGTCTTTGGTCCTTTATCAAGTCTAGCCTGTGTTTTAATTAGCTGTCTTTGAAAGGAAGGCAAGAGAAAGCACTGATCCAGTCATACCTTTGCAGTGTGCAGACCTTCTGCTTGGGGGATCCATAAAAGCACCTGGGCTGGCAGAGAGAGCAGAGGTTGAAAAGCTGGTTAGAAATTTCTCCTGATTGTCAGGGGGAGGTAAGTTCTGCTGTATGGGTTTTTCAGGCTGTTGGCCCTGGCTCTTTGCAACAGCATCTCTCTGGCTTTTCTCAAGCCAAGGCAAATCTTTCTGAATCATTGACTTCCATGTCTGCTTCCAATGTAGAGTTTTCCTGGGCAGTTGTGTAGGAGTCAGTCAGCCAGAGTAGCCATAGCAGCTGCTCTGTTCCACTATGGCAATGTGAAACAAACCAGAAAAACTGGCTAAGCAGCTAAGGGGAAGTGTTTCCATGGACTGGGGAATCCTCCAGTGGGGGAGAGTCACTGCAGGACAATTCCCCCTGCCAGTACATGAACTGGATTACAGCTGGGTAAAGCGCCAGCAGTGACAATGAGCTTGTGTAGGTGTAGTTCAGATGATGATAGGAACATTCAGAGACCTTTGATGGTAGCCTATGCATTGACTGAACTGGCCTAGCCAAAGTCTGCTGCTTCTCAAGTGAAGCCCAAAAGGATGGGATGCTCACCAGGTGGTTCTCCAGCACTGCTATAATGCTGCTGTGCTGGCTGACCTATGCTGAGCTCTGCCATGGCTGAAGAATAGTTTCTTTGCTGCAGGAAAGCACTATTGTAGCTTTTACATCTCCCAAATGGATCACAGAGTGGATGGGTGTACTTTGGACACAACAGGCACTTTTCACTGTGTGTGTGTGTATGGGCTAAGGAGCAGCTTAAGGAAACATCTTACAGACCCAGCAGAATCTGTTAGTTCCTTCTGTTCTGACTTAGAAAGTGTTCCTGAATATGTAGTACTGGAGCATTTGTACCTCACCTACTACCTCATTGCACAGGTAGAGAGGGCCTGTAACCACTGAGAGGGAGCATGTGCTTTTCAAGTAAATAATGTGAGACAGCATTTGCAACTGGAACCTAAACAGCATCAGCTTTGAGGAAGCATGGCCACAGTGTAAGGAGCACAGTTTGATGGAGACTGGGGTGCAGTCAGTTGGGAAAGTGCACAGAGAGGAGGGTTGTGCTTGTGAGCACGACTGCAGCACATGCACAGCCTGGTCTGGTGTCCAGTAAGCCTTTTGTAGAAGTGTGCATTGCTAACTCAGCTAGAAACCAGCCTCCAGAAGTTCCCAAGACAGTCTGGGGCTCCCAGCAATTTGCTATTCTGTGAAATATTATTTTGCTGGGAGTGTCCAGAGCTCCTGTTGCTGCAAGTGGCATAGTGCTGTAGGGTTTGTTCTGTAAGTTGCCATTGTGTAAAACTGCCCCTGCTGTAAGAGACTGCTACTGGGGTGGGTGTTGACCCAGCCCACACATATATAACCTCAGAAAGATTTTAATTTATTCGGTGACCACCAAGACTGGTTCCTTTGCTATGGCTTGTCTGTTGTGGAGACTGCCTTGTGTTGGAAAGGATATTATCTAACATGCCTTAACTAGCACTGTATTAAATGCTGCTTTGCCCAGCTGTCCTTGCTGCTGCCAAAGGCAAAGTAATATTGAATATTGTGGTGGGGTTGATCTAATCATGCTAACGAATATATTTTCTAAGATGAACTTTTCCAAGATGAACTTTTCCACTGTAGACATAATCTGTAGTTCCAGACAAGTAAAAGAATACATAAATGATTCATTTCTAGTTGGTGTCTCTGCTCATTATGGTTCTAACTACCAGCTTCTTTTGCAGAGAATTTGGGGAACATAAGAGGAAAAACTTGCTGCTGCTTCAATTTCTCTTCCAGCATCAGGGCAGGTGGGATGCATTAAGGTTGTAAAAGCCACTGTAGGCACAGAATAAGGAGCTGAGAACCTTGCTCTTGGCCCCTCCATCCTTGTTTTTGCTGGCCTGACCTTGTGCAATGCATATACTTGTAAGGAACTCTGTAAATCTCCTAGCTTGAGTCAGGAAAATGAATTTTAAAAATTGTTTCACAAAACTCTAACCAAAGCCAGCATGTGCACAAGGGTCCCTATGCCCATCCACTGTATGGGGTCAGTTATCAGTTGGTCAACCCAGTTCAAGGCTAAAATTTCAGCATTCCCCAGGATGGAGGTGTGAATGTCCCATCTCTGGAAGTGTTTGAAGCCAGGTTGGATGGGGCCCTGGGCAACCTGATCTAGTGAGTGGCACCCTTGCCCAGGGCACATGGGGTTGGAACTAGATGGTCTTTAAAGTCCCTTCCAACCCAAACCATTCTAGGATTCTATGATTATCACTTTGGTACCATGGAAGCTGGAAAGATCTGTTTGCAACTACCCATTTAATCTTACAGAGAAATTAGGAGTTTTATGGAGGTTATTAAACATGATGGAAATGGAGCTTGAACTGGATTCAAACAACTTGGTAACAGTTCACTCCTGTAACTTTCTCCTGCAAGCCAAAATCAGCACATCACTTCCTATGGGAACCACTTCTGAGAGTCTCAGGGCAAAAGCGTGGCTGATAAGATGTGTGGCTCTGAGGGTGATTGCACAGGCCTTCCTTGCACATGGAGCTGTCCCAGGGCAGTCCCTGTGATCATAAAAGGCTTTTCATGAGACGGTCTGGAATTTGAAGAAGAAATACCCTCACTCAGCCCCTGGCAGAAACCCGGAGGATTTTAGGAGCTGAAGGTGATGGAACATTGAGTGAGGCAGTCCAGCAAGACCTGAGGTGCCAACATCACTCATGATTGGATGTACTGATTGGTCAGAGACTGGAGGCAAATTTAAATAAAAACGCATGGCACAATTATGAGAGATTAGATCAAGTTGGATTCGTTGCAGAAGTAAAGAAATGCACTGCTGGAGTTTGAACAGAATTTACAGAAACTTTGTCCAGTAGACCTTCCTGACACTGAGCATCCCACCAGGGGCAACTCTTGGGTTACCAGCTGACTTGAAGGTAGTTCAACAATTGACCTCTTTAGCCCAACACTTGGACCAGTTGGGTAACTGTAAAGGGCAAAGTAAAAGGGTTTGTAGAGATGTAATTAGAGGGGTCTGAAGGTCAGAGCTGGGCTTACTGGATTCTGGATGGCTTATGTTCATTGATTTTCTTTGGTGCTGTCTGCAGCCTGATTTTTCAACTCAGCTTGTGCCATAGCAGCCATTTAGAGGACAGGGTTTGGGTGCTGGGCATTTGTGCACAGCACAGTGCCATGAGTTTTCAATCTTGTGATACTTAAATAAAACCAAGACAGCTTTCTGCCCATGTCTGCTCAGACAGAGACTGTTGTTTTCATCCTGATGAGAAGAACACATGAAAACTGCAATCTCAAAATGAAGCTCCAGAGAACAATCATAAAATCATAGGATTATTTAGATTGGAAAAGACATTTGAGGTCACAAAGTCCAACCACTAACCCAGCACTGCAAGGCCACTGCTAAAGTGTGTCCCTGAGGGCCATATCTGCACATCTTTTAAGTGCCTCCAGGGATGGTTGACTCCACCACTTCACTGAGCAGCCTGTTCCCACGCAAGAGCACTGGGTCATCCGAGAGAAGAAGCTTTAGCAACAAATCCAGCACAACTAGACATAAAGTATTAAGGTATTACTCATGTGCTTTCATATGGCTGAGAATCAAGCGTGAAGCACAGACATGACTGAAATAACACCTTTCACAGAGGTTTAAGTGGCCAGTCACCAACACACATCTAATAGGCTGTTCTGCTCCAAGCAACATCAGTATCAGAGAGAAAGAAACAGGGGGAAGTGCATCCAGAACTGAACCATTAGCTAGTTTTTCAAAACTTGTAAAAAAAAGTAAAAAAATAATTTTATATTGTCTTAAATGTAAGTGAAGAGCAGAGTTGGTAACTGCCATATTTGCTTCCTTTCTTTGAAACCTAAGGTAGTGGGGTTGTGACACTAAATGATGTTTAGAGGCTGTGAAGAGGAGCTGTAAATGGCCCTTGGAAAGCACCTTCCAAATTATACAATGAGAAGTCAAATAAAAAGATCTCCAACTCGTGACTTAGACTGACAAGTAATCAGAATTAAAAGCCCTGCTTCTTTGGGCTGGAACTGTGAATGTGTGGGTCTGTTAGTATAGACAACTGCTATTAATTCCATATCCTACATTGGTCTGGCACAGCACAGTGTCTTCTGCCATGCCCACTCAAGAAGAACTCTTCCACGAAAATTCATTCTTTGGTGTCAGGGATGGATCGCCATCAGGGAACTAAGGAGAGTTGTCCTAGTTGGCCAGAAAGCCCATTTCACAAAAGACAAGGTGGAAATCCAGATAGAAATCCATCCCCCAGGCTCTCACTGAGCATGGATTCATGTGGGGGAGTGCAGTTCCCAGGGTGCTCTACAGCCACCCAACCACCCAGTCACTCAGTCCAGTATTGACCTGGATTAATCACCCTATACACTTTTAGAAGCATATTAAGGAGAGGGAATGGCAGGTATTTCACCTGAACTGACTCACTTCAGCTTCTTTCATTTTACAAAAGGTTTCCCAAAGTACAGGAGTGTTAGTTTGCTCCTCTTCATCCTTCAGTAAGAATAATTTATGAGGAACGCGTTTTCCCTCCTGTTAAATACTTTTCCTTAGCATGTCAAGTGTGTACATTGCTGCTGGCAAAAAAGCAACCAGACTTGTGGAAAGAAAAATTTCTGAAGAATGTGTGGGGTGTTTGGGTGGAGCACAAATGAGCAGATGTTCCCACAGAACAACAGGGTTTTATGGCGAATGAGCAGAGGTAAAGCCCTGGCTCCAGGGCAGCTGGATGCATTAGGTGTACTCCAGTGTAAGAGTCACAGATGCGGCAGGACTGCAGGAAAAATAACTGCTGGGCTATGACTGAACCCTTGAAATGCTGCGTCTGGGTGTTTCCCATTGAGGGAGCTCATTGGGATGGGTCTACGTGGGATTACTGGGATAATCGGGGTCCAGTTTACAGCCTCATCAATAGAAAGTGTTTGGCTTTCTGAAGCGAACGCTGACTAATATGAGGTTTAACGTCAGGCAGAACAATGTCTGTAAAAAGCTTCAAACATGAGCATTTGAAAATGAGCCAGCTAAATCCACGTTAGTTGGAAATAATAAAATGCCACTTTTTTCGCTTGTAATTATTTTATTTTTGTAACTGAGCGGCTGAAAAATATGAAATCTCTCTTTTGCCTCACCCAGGCAAAGCTGAGAAGCCCAGAAGCTAATTCTCTGCTGCGTGCCAGTCTGGCCCCCATGCCCCAGTTTCTAGGGTTACTGCTGCAACGCATTGCATGTATGATCAGATAGTTAATGAAGCTATTAATTTGCACCATATTGGAGCTCTCAGCCCTCCTGAAAATAATGTGTCTTATCTTCAGCATCTGTAAACTGTGGCAATTAGTTGCAGAAACTCATCTTTCAAGTTTGACAGCTTTGGAGCCATCCTAAAAGATTATGCAGAGAGCTGAAAAGCCCCCCTGGTACCCCCACTTTTCTCTGGACCATGCCTATCTCTGTGCACCTGGGAGACGTGCCACCAACTCATTCTGTTCCTTGAGCTTGCATTATTCCTTTTCTATTAAATTTGCAGAAACCTTTCTTCTTCAGCACCTATAGGATGTGAAATTAGAGAGGTTAATGATTAACTAAATGGTTCTATGATTCTGTAATTTATTTTCCTGTTGAAATTTCCACTTGGTGCACATTCCCACCCAAAATCTGCTACACTGGTGCCTGAACTTCAAGGTACCTAAGATGAATGGTATGAGTTATGCTTCTTGAGTGTTACTGAGAACTTGGTGATATCTGACTTCCTCTGTCTTGTTTGTATCTTGCTCATGCATGCATTCTGTACAGAAATCTGACAAATGTATAGCTGAACTAAACTGAGATGTTTCGCCTCATCTGATATTTAATGTGAACCATTGGCTCCTTTGAGGCTGGAATTAAGTATAAGGTTTCAGTCACTGTAATTAGCAGTTGTTTGAAATGATAGCTAAATCCATTTTCTGAGCCAAACGTATCCCTCAGACACTGGGGAAAGAAAAATAAACACAGATCAGATCAGCATTATATTTGATAATTTGGAATTAAATGCAAAATAAGGTGGAAACTTTGAAAGGCACAGGGATGTGGAAGACTTGCCCCTTTGTAGCCACAGATTCTCATTTCTCAAAGGGAGGAGAAAGCTCTTATTATAAGCCATGGGGCTGTGCTCACCTATTTGTCTTTCACAGCTGAATCCTGAGAGATGATGTGGACTTTGTAAGGGAGGATCTGCAGGACCATTTTCAGGTGCTCCTGTGCTTGCAGGAAGGGGCAGTTGTCTTGACATGTGGCAGCTATGAGGAGCATCCTAGCTCAAGAACCACAGAACAGCAGATTACTGAGTGAATAGTGACGAATCAGATACTGAGTGCTGACAGAGGTTCCCCGGGAGATGCTGAGTAGGAAAGGCCGGTCTGACGATGTGCTGTGTGAGGGACACTCACCTCCCTGGTGCCCTTCTGCAGAGTAGGCTGGAGCTAAAGTCAGCGGTGACACTTTCAGGCTCTTATTTGGATGCTGACATCCAGAGTGAAACGCAAGGTCAGCTAAGTGACAGTCTTATTTTAGGCATAATTCTCTCCTGCCAAGAGTGTGAAGTGGCCACCTGCAGCAAGTCATGGTTCATGCAGACCCGGAGAGAAAGGACAAACCATGGGGCTGTGAGGATGGTGAGGTCTCAAAATGCTACTTTTCTTTTTTTGCCCCTTTGCAGGATAATCACAGGTTGATTTGTTGCTGAACAACCCCAACTACAGCATATTTCACAGGTCTTGCTTATTGCATGGAGTCAGAGTGATGTGCAAAACCGTCCTGGAAGAGTTTCAGAGGCATGTGGATGTGGCATTTGGGTCCAGTGGTAAACACAGTGGTGCTGGGTTAATGGTTGGACTCAATGATCTTAGAGGTCTTTTCCAACCTTAGTGATTCTGTGATTCTCTGATCACCAACACTTAAATACTGGGAGGCAACATTACACCTGAGCACTCACCCCTAATGCCTCATTGCTTGAATGCTTCACTTCTCAACTTTAATGTTGCATAAACAGCTGTTTTTCTGCCCTGTTCTACATGCTCACACACGCACAGAGGCCTTGCTTCTCCACACAAGCAAACCTCTCTTGGCTTTGCTGGAGATTTTGCCTAACAGCAGAAATGATGGCCTTTTACGTGGTTCCTTAAGGTTGACCATAACAACGAGGAGACGCGTGTCCCTTTTGGAGGGCTGCCCACTCTGCTTGGGTTCATATGGCTCTGAAGTCAATCTCTGTTCGTAAAATCTACGTGATACACCAAACTGGACAAGGCAAATATGAGTTAGAATCACTGACAGAAGGATTGTGGTGCATTCAGAAAAATTAACTAGCTGTTGATCAGCCAACCAAAACTATTTTGGATTCTATAACCTCAGAGCCACCCCTTTTGCTAGTAATTTCATGCCCTTTCTCTAGATTGTAAAAATTTCTTAAATTCTATATTGAAGTTCAAGGCTGATGGAAAAGTCAAGACTATTTCTGTGCCAACAGTGTTGTAATGTCATAATGAATAGAGCACTTACCTGTTTTCTGAATATCCAGTAACAGCCTTGCCTTTGCAAACTCAGTTCCTGAAAATGTCACTAAAGTCATTCTCAAACAGTGAAAGTTGATAGTGGAGTTTTGCATGAAATGGACTTGGTATCCAAAGGCTCTCACTGGTTCAGGTTTCTTAACTTCTGTTTGTTTTTATTTTTTTAAAGAGAAAAAAATATGATCACAAATAAATAATAATTTGTAATAAAAATAGGATGTATATGTATGCCATCTATTCTGAGACCTTCTGGATGACAAAGCTCATTACAAATAATTAACAATTAGGGGGCACAGGTGGAAGAAAGTGCATCCAAAATGTTTCAGCCCATCTGAGATTTCTTCCAGTTTAAGGCAGAATTAGTGTCTTAATGGTAAACACCAATAAAACTGGCAAGCAATACTAAAAGAATCCATTTTATCTGAATTTTTACCTAATGGCAGAACTCTTGTTATGCTGAAATTCTAATTAGCAAGCATGTAGATATAACTACATATTAATAACTATGTAGTTGTTAACTAGCAGAAAAAATACTGTGCAGAGAAAAGGGGAGTGATGCCCACCTGGCACAGCTCCAGGTACATTCTCCTGCCCTCTCCACAGACATTGATCTTAGCAAAAAACACCAATTTTTTGCTATTATTAGGCTGAAGGAGGTCCAGAATTTGGTCAGCTCCACTCATCCACCATAAAGACCTTTGCTTAGCCTGTACAAGAAAAGCTGAGAGCTCCTTTGCTTTCCTCCCTTGCAGCCTAGAACCAGCACCCCTGTCTGGATCTTGGTGTTGGTTCAGCTGTTTCAGCATCAGCCTCACAATGTGTGTTGCATTTATCTGCTTTTTTGTTTTTTAAATCTGATAGTCGCTGTGCTGCCCAGAAGCCAAGCATGATAGTTCCAGACCTTGGTGTTTGCCTTGCCAGATGCAAATCCCTGGTCAGCAGGGCTAAATTGCATAGCCTCTCCTCAATCTTGAGCTGTGTGGAAGATGATAAAGCTTGCAAAGGCATTACCTGACTTTCAGGTGTTGTTGTCATTTCTCCTGTTGGGGTATGAATATTTCCTTGGGTAGTTTGTGAAGGGCTTCTTGGCAGATGATTTTTATTACTTGGGTGTTTATACATCCCAGGCTGAGATGATGAGGGTTGTTCTGAGTGGAATGGCTTTTTCAAAGACAAAGAGTCTGCAGGGTCTCATCTAGATGGTCTAATTCTGGATTTTCCTGGTATTCTCCAGGAGTTTGACCATAAATGCCTTTGGGAGGTTTTGCATGTGTAAGCCATACATCTCCAGCAGAAGCATTTGATAGGAATGTATATACTGATGAGAGTGTTTCCACAAATGTATTTTACTATGCCAGATCAAACAGGCCTAAAATTTACCTCCAGCATCTCTTGTGCAGGTTAGAGTTGGCTGCATGGTTTCTTTCCAAGAAAGAATATCACCAGAAATCTGAATTACTTGTATAACAAGTCCTGAGATGACATTCAGACTACCATGACTTGAAATTCTCACATGCAGGCAGTAAATGAGTGGCCCTTTCTGATGGTAGCACATTCCCAGTGTGTGAACTCATAAGTCCCTGGAAAAGTATTGCATCTCTCTTAGTAAACATCTGGCAGCTTGGTCTTCTCCCTCTTTTTATGAAGATGACTCAGTTTTCACCATCCCTGTGCCAGTCTCTGCTGTTCTTTGGTTTCCATACTGTCCTGACCAGCTGAATATCTCAGTGCCTTTATGCTGACGTGTTCAGCAGTGCCTGACTCAGCAGTTTCCTAAGAGCTCAAGGTCCATGGTCCTGTAGTCAGCACCCAGCTGTGGTTCCTTGGCTGGACCAGGCAGTGTGTGGCAGAGACCAGACTGCTAAGACTGTCTGCTAAGACACCAAATAGGATAAGACATCTCTAGAATACTGTATTAGGCAAAAACATAAGGCTGGCACTAGGTGGCCTCTGAAGCCACTAGCCAAACTGAATCAATTGGATGCATTCAAGAGCTGATCCTGTCCTGCTGCTCAGCCCTCGTGGAGGGGCACAATGAAAGTATGGTGGGGCATCATCTGTGTAATGTCACCATGTAAGTGTGTGTTCTTCCTGTGTGGAAGATGTGTGTGTGTCATTCCAGGACAGGAAGGTGATTATTTTGGAACCCTCTAATGTGCAATGAGCATCTGTCAGTGCTCTTTAAGTTTGTTCCTCCAGAATGGCCTCAGGCACCGTCTGTGGGACAGACACAGCCGCAGGAACTAAACGCTGCAGGGAGGCACAAGGGGATGAAAACAGATCTGTCTCCTGCAATATGAAGACATTACTTGTCAGCTCTACTAAAGCAGGTTTAATACCAGGGTGTGCTTGAAAACTTCTGCAAAGTCAAGCTAATTTGTTGCTTGGGAGAAAATTGTCTGCCTCCTCTTTCACTGGTGTGAAAGTGGAAAAATCAACTGCAACCAATAAATGTGTTTTCTGCTTTGCTGAGCAGACTAGAAGAGTGTCTGGCGAAAGGTCAGCAGAAAAAAATAATTTCTTGACCAAGTTATTTGCTATATTGGGGAGAAAAAAATACCTGTGTTACCCAGGAAAGACAAGAAATGATTCCTCTTGTGTTGGGTTCAGGGGTTCTTGGTAGGATCAGAGCTATCACACAGAGCTGGCTCCTGGGAAAGTGGCAAGCTGCTGGCTGGATCCTGGTTGTCCAGGCAGCTGTTTCAGCTGTGCAGGAACATGTCAGGAGTCCATGACAACACTTCACAGAGCTTCATGCTGTGTCCGTGCAGGTTGTGAGCACTAAATTATTCTCCAAAGCAGAGAATTCCTTGAGGCAGCTTCAGTGAGGGCTTGTAAGAATTCATTTGCTTTTTTACCCCAGTTTTACCAGTCTGGCAGAGTCCTCAGGGGATGAGCTATATTTTCTATTGCCTTTCTCAGCCTTGATTTTCTGCTGACTGTACTTCAGGTTCTGCTCCTCTCCTGTTAAGAGGTCCTGTTGGGATGAGTCAAAAGGTTCACCACCTCTGCTTGCAACCTGCTCTTCAATACAGTCTCTAACATCTGGGAAGCCTCTGATTACACTAAGATCCATGTAGCCTTTTGCTCAGGGTGTACCAAAACCAGATGCAGTGCCTACCTGACGTGTAAGGCACGCACCTTTCATGTGAGGCAGTAGTTCAGCCTTCCACCCCATCTCAATCTATCGTGCCTTGAGAGCATGCAGAGGGTGGCAAGGCAGCTCCAGAGGTGAACGTGCATGGTTAAATGCCCATAACCAGGGATAGACAGGGCGTGTTATCACCAGAGAGGTTGTGTGTTGATTGTCCATTGTGTTGTCTTGTTCTGCCCAGCATAGATTTTGTTTGTGCTGCTTGATTTTTTGGTCAAATGTGTAGGGAGTGGACCCTGGTGTCATGGAGGTAGGGAGGTACCTGATGCTCTGCTGGTGCCAAACTTCCCCTTGCTTTCACTGCTCGAGTTTGGTGTCCAGTCTCTATTTGAATGTAGCACTTGGCTGGAAGATGCACTTGGCTCTGTCCCTTTTTTCTACTCTTCTCTCCCATCTGGGGGCCCTCCTCCTTGAAGAAAAAGCCTTTTGTCTGCACTGGTGAAGAACCTGGAGCAAGCCATGCTTGGTGGGCTATGAGTGCAGACTTTGGTCTTTAGCAAAATCATTCCTGGGTTAATTCCACTTGCACATTTGGTAAGATCTTTCTTCTGCTTTCCCATCCCCTGCTCCTGCCAGACAACCACTACCATACCTCCACATACCCACTCCCCCGAAAAGGAAAAGAAAGAAAGAAAGTGGGGCCTTGCACAAGTGCAATGGTTACAGCTGGTCTTTGGTGGGCACCAACATGAGAGCTGATCACAGTGGGGTGTGTGGGCACACATGCCCCCACAGGGCTCAGAGCTGGTTGTATCACTGGGCTCTACAGCACTGATTCATTTCCTGGTTTTAGATAATAATCTTGTTGAGGCAGGGCACAATACTTCTGCTTGACATGTTGCTGTCACCTGTGCTGCTGTTTGCAAAAAATGACACAATGGTGATGAAACAGAAACTAAATCAGAGCGAACAGGGCTGAGAAAATGGAGGAAAAAGAAGGTACAAGCAAGTGACAAATCCTTTCCCTTGTCTCTTGGTGAGCCCGTGATCCTGGGCCACAAAGTGCCAGGAAGCACCTCAGCTCCTGACATCTCCTCTGGACATTCTCTTGTGCCCTCCCATTATAAGCAGCTCTGCTGTGTAGAGCAGAGCCATCATTCAGCTTTTACATTCCTCTTCCATGTCAGCACAACCCGTGTTTCCACGCTCCCTTTTCTGCAGGTTACATAACCCCTGGGAGGGATGAACTTGCTCAGAGAAGTCCACCAGCAGGAGACACCTCCGAGAGCTTGAAATGACACCAGGAAACTTTGCTGTTTTGATTTTAGTCGCCATCTCCTACTGACACCTGCAGGGCTACAGACTTTTCTTGCTCTTGCCAAAGCCTCCCTGTCTCACCATGGAGCCATGACCAATGGAAATAAATCACAATTTTAGGAATTTATTTGAAAGTTGCTATGAAACAGGTCACGGCGGCCGGTGAGAGGCTCTATTTATGTAGTCACCCGCGGAGGAAAGAAGACATTTGTTCTGCTTTGAAAAATAACTCTTTCATGTGGAAAGGGCATAGGGTTTGGGTGGAAGGCTGCAGCCCCTGAAGTGGGGATGAGTTGCAGTGGGATGTTCACTCAGTGACAAAGCACAAGCGAACAACTTTGCCAATATCCCTGGAGGTTGTTTTGTGTGTTGCTCGATGGACATCACATGCTGCAGCCAAATATTCATCCTGGGCTAAGAACTGGATGCACTGTAGGGCCGATAAAGTAAAATATTACCCCCTCCTCCCTAGGCCACAAGCAAACATTGCTGTGGGTGAAGGCCAGCAGAGGAAGAATGACATCATCAAACCCAAGAGGGAAAGCAAACATCATGCCAGCGCCATGCACGGGTCAGCACTGCACCAGGACAGACTTTCCTCTTTGTGAGTTTCACTCTGTGCTCTCTGTGTGCTAAGAGGACCTTTTTTGGGGGACAGCTATAAAGCACAGGTATCCTGCACACCACAGCTCACCAGAGAACAATCTGCCCCACTCCCCCTTTTCAAGTCCTGGTGGTGGCAAATGGTTGCACAACATCCTCACCACCCTGACACGAGGAAGCAATTTCCACTTGGCTAGGAAAAGGCCATTTAGCTGCGCTCTGATTGCAGCCCTGGATGGCCAGAGCTTGGCCCCTGGCCCTGGCCCTGCTGCTCCTGTTGGGGCAGGGCTCAGGGCTGGCCATAAAGCACGGAAACAACTCATTCCAGGTAGCAAGACTCCTCCCACAATACAGTGCATCTTAGTGGTGCTGAAAGAGTGGGGTTTTTCCTTACAATGGCAAGGAAATGACTTAAGCCCCATGTAATTTTTTTACTTTTTAAATTTTACTAGGATGTAACAGTGGCAGTGGCAGTCCCAGTGCCAGAGATGTAACCTTCTTGGGTGCATGCGATTCCATGCCCAGCTACTTAAACCCCAAATGCCTATTCCAGAGGCAGATAAACTTGCATGCAAAAATGGAGGTGCAGTTCAACAGGATCACTTGTAGGGCTCTGTTAATATTACAGGAAAGTGCTGGTAGGATTGGCCCAGTGTTTCCCAGTCTGCAACATCCTCCCCCAACCTTCTGCTACCAGCAGAGCCAGGATTTGCTGAGCTCCTTTGCTTAACCCCACCAAAGCCAAAGCCAGGCCTGGTCACTCCTGCTCCTTGCGGGCCAGGCAGGATGAAGTCCCTTGTGCCTGCCCCACTGGGCTGGGAGAAACCTCCTACTGGGAGGTTTAATGAGCAATTCCTGCCCTTCTGCTACTGCTGTGTGCTTAATTCCGTATGAGAGTAGGGGTTAACACCTCTGTGCACACAATGGCTTGTGTGGCTATAAATACACTAACAAATACAGAATACTACCCTTCAACCAAAGTTGCTATAAACTTATGAACTCTAAACCTGTGCTGCCCAGGACTCACAAAGCAGCACTATAAAAATTAAACACTCCTGGAACTACAAATCCCAGTGGCTGGAAGACTTGGGTTTTGCAAAGGACCCTCACAACTGGGTATAAATCCCAAAATTTAAAAACTTGTTTATTAATTTTTTTTTTGTAAAGTAAGTTTCCCATGTTAAGAAAAGCAGAATAGTTTTATTTAGTGTTCATCTCACACCTTCGACAGCTGCAGCTGTCAGGCACAGAAATACAGTATTAAAATAAACTGAACAGAGTTGCTCATTGCAAAAATCACGCTATGCAAACCTGTGGATTGTAACATCAACAGTATAAAATGTAACAAAATTGGAATTTTTAATTTTTTTAAGCTTTTAAAGATAATAGTCCAGGCTATAAAACTATATAAGCATTGAATAAGAAATGTTAAAGTCAACAAGTCTACAACAGATACATCTTGTAAAAACTCAATAAATTATATATATATTTATAATATCTAGTAACATTTAAAATCATGCACAGTTTTGTACATTTTCTTTTTTCAGTACAGGAAAACTCATTGCTTCGAGTACTTGGAATGTACACAATTAGCAGACATTTGTAAGAAAATACCAAAAAATTCTTTTCTTTTTATTCCAACAAACAAAAATCTATAGAAATCTACCTTCTCAAACTTCCACTGAAGTAACCTCAAACTATAAATTATTTATTTTAGGATAAGGATTTTGTGGCTCTAAGAAGAAAAACAAAATCTTAAAATGAGATGCTGTCATCCTGTTATTCTGCAACATTGATATGTAATATGCACCAGAGAAAAATGGAAAGAAAGAATTCAGGATGCAATTTGCCTTCCCTCTTTGTAGTAGTACATAAAGTCTTCTGGACAAAAAAAAACCCCACCAACAAAAAATCCTCAGCCCAAACCTCCCCCCCCACTGTCAGCTTGATCCATGCTAACATTCCTTAATTCACTCCTGTACTTTTAAACATTGAGGAACAAAATAGCACAGCGTTTTAAACACCGAATGTCAGGAGTCACTGGCATTTTC
This sequence comes from Campylorhamphus procurvoides, assembly GCA_013396655.1. Lineage (NCBI taxonomy): Eukaryota > Metazoa > Chordata > Aves > Passeriformes > Dendrocolaptidae > Campylorhamphus > Campylorhamphus procurvoides. Next base: position 1,731,652 of record WBMV01000267.1, on the reverse strand, counting down.
CAAAGTGTTAGATGAGAAAGAAATACGCAGCTGTAGCAGCTCTCCTGCAAACAGTGTCACTATTTTGCTCACATGGCATTTCTGAAGCCCAAAATACAACAGTACTGGCAAAGGGGAAAGAAAAAGCCCTACCCCACATCATCCAAAGTCAACATTTCACTTTGCTGCATACTTGTTATTAAATCGACCACAAAGAATACCTTCATTTGAAAATAGAAAAATAAACACCCACACCCCCTTAATGCACAGTGGTTAAACTGATGGAAGAATTCTTGGCCTTGTTTTTCTGAAATATGTAAAAATCATCTCTCTGCTGCTATTTGTTTGGTTTTAACCACTGGTGATGTATTGAAAAATAAACTTACCTTTGCTCACTGCAATCCAGGATAAACTAATATTTTTTTAATGAATACATATATATATTTATAACATTAAATGTAATTTGTTAAAGGACTGTACATCTATACATTCTTTCAATATTTCCCATAAACACAAAGGAAAAACTTGATTAATATATTTTTTCTCCACTTTTAATAAGTTAAAAAAACACCCTTAAGCTCGGTGAAATTTAAAGTTTACAGTAACACTATGCTATTTAAACCAATGAACAGATATGTTAATGTCTATAAATAACTTTACAAATATACATGTTAAGGTACAATTTTTAAAACAAAACTGTGAAGATATAAAACAATCAAAAACATCTTTTCTTTTGCCCAGATCAGTATATCCTAGATTGCAATGCTCATATTTTGAGACTCTCTCTCAGTACTGCTTTATGTTGCATTAGTATTATACATTCTTTTTTTTTTAATATATTTATTTATATATATACATGATATATTTATAGATATATACACAGATTCTCTGGAATAAACCTTTTTGATATAAGTTAAAGGCTCTTGCCTACAGGTACCCGTAACTTCTTTCTCCGAGTCACTGCACGTAGATGGAGCCAAACCGCTGGCGTTGCGGGGTGGGTGGAGGAGCTGCTCCCCCCACTCACCCTTGGCAAGCAAAAACAGGCAAACCCCAAAAGCGAGACTTTTCCTCCCCCAAAATGGCTGTTCTCAAAGGTCAAAGGATGTGGCTTGAGATGTGTGGGCACCCAGGAGCCAGGTCTCAGGGCACCCCGCCGCTCTCAGATGGATGGTGCTCTCTTCCCCAGGGACCCCACGGGGTCTCTGCCCATCCCTGAGGTCTGCTCCTGCCTTGGCACAGCCCCATTGCTCCCAGCCCAGTGCAAGGGCCAAAGCGCTGACACTTCAGGTGACTTGACCGTCTCTTTTTATCATTTTTATTTTCATTTCTCCATGATGATTTGCATTTTACTTAGTTTTGTTTTTTCTTTCTTCTTCCAAAAAAGGATTCCTTCTATGTAGCTGGGTAGTACGATCATGAAGCTATAAAAACGACGACAACAAAAATATAGATATTTTTATAAATATATGAATCCCTGCAGGCAACGTGGCTTTTCAGCTCCACCAAAAAGGTTCATGTACAGATTGCATAAGCCAAGAATTTCCACATTCTTTACACATTTTTTTTGTGTGTGTTTTTTGATGTTTTTTTCTTTTTGCTTTTAAAGGAAGATTTCTTTTTTTCTCTTCTTCGTATTGCAGGCACAGAACGGTTACTCTGGCACTCAAAACGCAAGAGGCTGGGAGGTCAGCACCCCCCAGGTTCAACATTCTGCGTAGTAAAGATAAAAAAACCCCAAAAATGAAAAGTAAACGAACAAAACAAGAAAAAAAAAAGTCATCTAGGATAGATCATCTTGGCAAGAGATTAGTTCCTTCAGGCCAAACAGTGCTTCTTGACTTTTCATACAGCAATAGGGAAAAAGAAAAAAAAAATTTATAAAAAAAAGTTAATTTTTCTTTTTTTTTACCCTGAACGGCTTGTCAACAACACAAATCTCCGGGCACCATCACGCAGTTCCACTGGAAGATCCTTCACTACGGTTTCACCCTCGGCGCCCCATGCTCGCGCCGCCACAGGCACACTGCCCACCCCATCCGTCCCTCCATCTGCCCCGGGGCTCCTCACGTCCGGATGACACCATTGCAGGGCGGGTGCTTGGGCAGGCAGGGCTCGTCGGGCAGCAGGTCATGTGCAAAGACCGAGTCATCCCCTGAGGAGCAGGTGCTGTGGGTGTCCTGGCCGGCTGGCGAGTACTGCTCGAAGGGCACTGAGAGGTCCAGGTACTCCTGCCAGGGCGACAGACACATCAGTGGGTGCCCCACACAGGGGGACCAAGAGGCCCCTCCCAAGCCCACCCCACCACACTCACGTCGGTGGATGTCACAGTGAGGACCCTGTCCAGGTCTTCCACCAGCTGCTTGAAGGTGGGTCGCTGTGATGGGACGGCGTGCCAGCACTCCCGCATGATCATGTACCTGCACGAGAGGGCAGATGGGACAGTCACCCTTGGTGGGGCTACATGACACCCACCCACCTGCCCACCCATCCCCAAACCAGCTGAGAGAACAGTTATGGCCAACACAATGCCAGCCATGGTGGCTTTGGTGTGTGGCCAGCTGGGGGGAAGAGGTTTTTGTGGAACTGTGATACTCATTACAGATCATCTCCTGCATAAATGTGGTCTGAAAGCAGGAGGAGGACCTGCCCTGATGATGATGACATACCAGAGTTATACCTCCAGCCACCACCTGCCAAACGAGGGCAGGTGCCATATGTTCCTCAGAAGTCATTGGCTACACCAAAGTGAGCTGGGACAGGTAGGTCTACCTGGAGATGTTGCACACTTTTGTAGCGGGGATGCTCCAACAGCCCAAAACACAGATAGTATTTGGCCACAAGGGGAAGGGGGACCGGTGCAAGGAGGTCAGACCCCACCACACACTCACAAATCATGGGTGCAGTTTGCAGGCTTGTCCATCCGATGGCCTTCCTTCAAGAGCTTGAAGAGTTCCTCAACAGGAATTCCCGGGTATGGAGACCCTCCCAAAGTGAAGATCTCCCATAGTAGCACTCCAAAGGACCAGCTGGAAACCAAAGAAAGATCTTTAAAATTCAATGAGGCTTTTTTTCCAAGCACCCCCCATATCCCTCTTCCCCGGCTTGGCTTTATTTCTGTGCAGCCATGCATAGCTAACAAAGTCATCAATAGCATGACTAATTGCCTGGGCCATTTTTACTAGTTACTTGGAGATCTCTGCTGATCCAACTCAATAGCAAAGAAATCCCAGGCACCAAGTCTGAAATTGAAATGAGCATTTAATCAGATAGGTGACAGCCCATCTATCACCCCCAGCTCTTTGTTAGGTCTTCCACCAGCTCCACTGAATGGAACAAATCAAATTATTCATGCACGGCTTCACTGAATTGCAGGCTTGGAACCACAGGCCACTAATTGTGCAAGCTGATACCAAAACTTGCTTGTTACAACACTCATTTCACTGGCCAAGCTGGGAGAAAAATACCCCAACAAAAATCAGCAGAGCACTAATGTTACACACTCCAGTCCTGCAGCTGTGCTCTGGTTAAAAGTCCTCTTTTTCAAAAATATCTTTTGCCTTCTTCTTGATTTTCTTTTTAAAAACAGGGATTATCTGTCTCTGTTTTGCTTTCATGCACACTCGCTCTCCTGTTCTCTAGCTTTGATTTATCTGTCATGCCTTCTGCAGCATTACCTAAGCATGGAAACTATGATTTAAGATCAATAAAAGCCAAAGTATGGTAAAACTACAGAAATAGAATAGATTCATTTGTCCAATTGTAAGCAGTGAGCTTTGAGGAGGAGGCAGGCTGACTGTAAAAATGGCATTATTATTGACCAAATACTGCAATAAAAATGCTAGTGTGCATTGTGGAGCTTGCAAAATTCAGATGCGATACCAATTTAACACATTAAGGTGGGCTCTGCTGTTTGCTGACTGTGCAGAGGCACTAAAAAAACAGTCAGGATTGGGAAAAATAAAGGAAATAAGAGTGGCAAAATTAATCTGAGTATAAATTTGCTGAATGCTATTTGATCAATTCTAACAGCAGACAGAGCATTTCAACCTCATTTCACATACTTGACTGAAGTGTAACTGTTTGGGGCAAAGTGTGGAGGGCGCCAAGGGTAGGGGTTTTTTTATGAAGATTTTTTTTAGCACAGTATTTTTCAACTGCTGGATGGATCACCTCATCTGTAAGCTGGACAAGAAATACCTGCTTGCTTTTCAGTAATTTTTCAACAGCTCACTAGAGATCCTCAGATGAAAGCAACCAGATAACGGCAAAATAAAACCACGTGTGCGAAGATGCAGCTCGGAATTGATTCCTGTGCTTTTTATATCTCCAGGCACTCCAGCAGCAAACGAGCCCTGGTCATGCTTAGCAGAACGTTTTCTGTAAGATACTATAGGTGTCGATTGCCCTGTCATTTTATTTTTTTTTAAAAAGTATGGGTTTGCTTACACATCGCTCTGGTGAGTATAGACCCGGTCAAACAAGGCCTCTGGAGCCATCCATTTCACAGGCAGCCGACCCTGTAATTAGGAAGACAATGGGAACATCCCATCAGCATATTCCCCCAGCCACAACGGCACCATCTGAATCTTCTTTTCTAATCCAGTTTGAAACATTTTCATTAACAACCACATCTGCCTTCCCGGTCACTGGGCAAAGGAGCAGTGGCCACGTATAAACAGATTAGAGCATCTGATCCCTGGATCTTCGCAGTAAATGCTCTGTGTCGAGGACTATATTGCACTGCCAAGGCAGGTTTAACGTATCAGTGCATCCAAATCTTTGCATGGGAACAGCATCCACTGCTCATAGATGCAGAGCATGGGGCAACACTTTCTGTCTCTTTGGTTAGAAGAAACAATAGACTCTAAGTCCAAACCCAGCTTAAGCTCAACTTGAAGGAAAGCTTTCTAAGAGTGAAGGCAAGAACCAGATCTGCTAAGCAGCAAGTCCTGATCCTGCTGGAGGCTAAAGGAGGAGGTCTGATCCCATCCTACATCACGGTCATAAACACAGGCTGTCACGTGAGAAATATGAAATGAATAAGACTAGATTAATCATAATTCTCTGGGGCTTTGCTTGGCCCCTGGAGGGAAAGGATTGTTTTGTGTTTGAGCCATAATTTGGCTATGGGGGCACTGTGTCCTCTTCTGACCCGCTGTCTCACTGAGGGAGACAACTAGGGATGGAACACAGGCAGGATACACAAATGGGATTATGCTCTCAGCTGTCCAACACAGCTCAAACAGGGAAAATCCACCCAATCCATGATTAAAATTCCCAAGAATTGTTATTAATTTATGATTAAGAAATCCTGTCAATTAAGAAAGCTTTCTGATATGTTATCAGAGTGGATGAGTATGGGCATGGTCGGCTTCAAAGAACTGCCTGGGCATTTAAACCCCTTGCAGTCACAAGACCCTCAAGTTCTGCCATTCCCTCAACCTCTTCCACTGCTATCTGTGGACTCTGTCCTAGTCAGGGCTTTTCCTCAGGGCTCAGCATCCTGCTGCAGGCTCTGAACCAAGACAGAGGGCTCCTCTCCAGCCCTTCATTTGCAAATTCATCTCTGCAGAAAATATAAACAACTCCAGGACTCAGCCCTTGTCTGGGACCATCTTTTCACTCTTGGCAGTGGAGTAAAGGAGCTGATATAATAAAGAGAGAAATGTATGAAATCCAGGTAATTCCAGGTATACCCTTTGTCAAGGGCTCTGGTGAGACAAAAGTTGGCTCCTTGGGATCTTTATGAACAGTAGGGCAGCAGACTTGAAAGGGCTTCATTCCCCTTTGTGAGAAACTTCAATTTCTCTTAGTCTAAAGCTTCCTGGTCAGAGCTGAGACCTCACAACCAGCTGCTAGCAGAGGTGGGATCTGTCAGGAAGAAGACGGATAGTGGATAGACTCCTGGGACCAGCCTAGCTACAGTCCCACACTAGGTGAGATCTCCATCAGATTTCTTCCTTCTAAGCCCCTCCAGAAAATGTGGGACAAGGACCACTTGCTGCAGGGACAACTGAGTTCCCTGCCAGGAGGAGAACTGTGTGTGCTCGGCAGCTCTGTACTTACATTGGTGGTTTTCTTGTAATAGTCAATGTTGTGAACGTCTCTAGCGAGGCCAAAATCAGCTATTTTCATCACATTATCTTCAGTGACTAACACGTTCCTGGCTGCCAAGTCACGATGAATGCACTGTGAAAGGTGAGCAAGTCAATAAATAAGGGCTCGTTAGCTGCTCGCGCCTGGATCCAACAGCACCGTGCGGTTTATGAGCTGCTGTTTCATTGACTCCCGAGCTCATAAAGCTGTGGGCACTGCTTAACTCCTGGCTTTCTGTGTCACCGCCCCATCATGCAAGCTCAGTGGGAACCACCTCTTAGCAACACCTAATCAGCAGCCGCAGCGCCAACACGGCCATGCACGCGCCTTTTCTCTCCAAAGGGGATGCACAGATTGAGAAAGCCAACTCTCCTCTTCTGTGGGCACTTACTGGGATGTGAAGCTGTCTTTCTGTGCTGCCTCCTCCATGAAGAGGAGTGCAGGCTGATGTTTGAGGAGGAAACTAAAAAATCCTCAAATTAAGGTATCCCCCAATACATCCAGAATATGTAGAGTCATAGAATGGTATGGGCTGGAAGAGACTTTTAAAACTCATCTAGTCCAACCCCCAACATCATAGCTGTCAGCTGAGAAAGGAGCTAAATCAGCCTGCACTGTGCAGAAAGGGAGTTTAAAGCCCCCATGAACCATCCATCCTGAACTGCAGACAGAGGACAAACACATCTAACATCTGAAACTGAACTTGCTCTTGTCATAACACTCCCTTGCCTACAGAAAGGCAATGCTGGCTGGTGCACAGCTTGGTGAACCAAACCCTGATTCTCCACTTGCTGATGTCAGGGTAAATCAGGACTCATCCCAGGGTATGATGTAAGCAAACACAGCAGCTGGCTCAGCACCAGCAAAGTACTCCCCTGGGAGCATCCTGGGCACAGCCAAATCCACTGCCAGCTCTGCTCCCACTGAGCCTACACGTGCTGGTGATAGCTGCAAACACGTGAGTTACACTCAAGATCTCAGCTTCCCTGTGAGTGCTCTGCATCTTTAGTGATCTCAGAAGGGAGATGAGGGGAACAGGGCTACACACAACTCCTGACTGCTGTCTAGCCTCATGTCTCCTGTGGTGGAAGCCCACAACTTGGCTTGACACTCACAATGACCACTGCTGCCTGAGCCTCAGAATCACACAGCGCAGTCCCCTCTCCTAGAGGTGGAGGTTGAACTGAGGAGGAGTGGGTTGCTTGTGTTTTTATAGGCATTTTGGGGATGATAATGGTCCTGCAGGTGACACAAGGGCTGTACAGCTGCATGGTTCATTAATGCAGTCAGCATACAGGGACTTATGCATATGGATGAAGCTTCCAGCAAAAACCCCAAGACACTTCACAGGGCAAAACCTGGTCCCTAAAGGGAGAAGCCTGCAATGCTTTCCCTGGGGTTGCCCCACACACACAGCATTGCCTGCCTTTGAACACGTGGCTTTGACCAAAGCTTCTACCAAATGAGATATCTCAACTCACTTTCTGAGATGCCAAGTACTCCATGCCCCGTGCCACCTGGTAGGCGCATGAAACCAGGTCCTTAAATGTCAGCTGCTCCTCAGGCAGCTTGCATGTGTCAAAGGAATAGTCCATGCCAGGTGGGCGACGTGCCCTGAGGTATTCCCGCAAGTTCCCCTTTGAGGCGTATTCCACCAACACGTAGAGTGGTCCTGCAAAGAAGAGCACATCAGCATCCAGCAGAGGAAGAGCTGACCACCCAAATCTCACCTGGGGTATTTTGTGCAGCCAATGAGTAATTCCACAGAAGGGACAGCCAAACCTGAGCCTGTGAGCACTGGGCTGCTCTGCTACGTACCATCCTGTGTGCAGGCACCGAGGAGGTTAATGATGTTTTTATGCTTCCCAATCATTTTCATCATTTCCATCTCAGAGACCAGGTCGGAAAGGTCCTTGTCTGTGGCATCATCTGGAGAAGGTAGGAGAGGAAAGCAAAAATATGTCAAAAGAAGTGTTTAGGGAAGTAGTTGCTACTTAGAGTAGTTACAGCTGCTGTGCAGCCATGTGGGGCTTTGGTGGGGAAACAACATGGCTGTATTTGGTTTTGTTCTACTTTGGAAAGAAGAATCAAAATAAAACCTACTACCATGAGAACAAAAAAACCCAAAAAGAACAAATAGGTGGAGATCAATGTTCATATGAAAATCAATAATGCCTTTCATCTTCTGTTTCATCCTGACAAGTATTACAGGAAAAAAGTCAGGTTTTGGTACATGGTGCCTGTTTTTCTGGTAGTTTCCCTCCCTCATCTCCAGGGGCAAAGAGTAAATGATGGTGGAAGAGCTGGTAGAGTGACTACAGGAAGGACTGTATTTTTTGTATGGAAAGCTGCAATTTTTCTACAAGAGTAGAAAAACCTTTTTACGAAAGTAGAAAAACGGGGGAAAACCTCCCCAAAAGAATTCTTTGTTTTGGAAAGATGCAAATATTCCTACTTCCAAAACCAGCTTCAGAATGGACTGAAGGAAATGTAAATTAAATAAATCCTTTTCTGATAAGAAATATGATTTTTTTACAATGTCACCCCATGTAACCTCAAGCCCAGGCTGCTCATTGCTCACTGCTGGAGCACCTGCCCTGCTTGCTCCAGCGGAACTCCTCAGGGTGATTTTGCTGGTGTTGTCTGTGGTTACCCTGCCTGGGGACAGGATGGGAAATGGAGACTTGTCCAGAGGTGCCCAGTGACTCCCCTATTTTTTGTCTCCCTTCAACCACTTAGGAGTTTGGGATCAAGTTTTTTCAATGAAGTTCCTCAAGAAGGAGTTTGTCAACTGAATTTCTGCAGACTCCATCTGAGCTTGCTGCATAAGCTTTTGGTAGAACAGGCAGCACTGGTTATGGGAGGAGTAAGGAGTGGGCTGATTCATGGAGCTGGCTAGAAGAGAAGGGGGTTCCCCCTCTTCTCAGGGATGCTGTTACCCCTTGGCAAAGAACTGGGTTATTTCCCACTCCCTCTTCCTGATGGGATTTGCACTTTTACCTGCTCTCCAAGGACAGCCCTCACCCTCAGGGTATGTGGGTGAAGGGGAAGAAAGGCTGTTCTTGCTTTCTTCTGTTGTATATGTTTGTATAAAAGACTTAAAAGAGAGGCAAAGAGAGGAAATCCTAACAGCACAATATGCTGTTCTGCCTTCTGTGGACTCTGCATACCTTTTAGCATCTTGACAGCAACTGTGACGGCCTTGTTTGGTTTGTCCTTATCAATCCCAATTGCTTCTGCCATCACCACTTGGCCAAAACACCCCTCTCCAAGTGGCTTCCCCAAGGTCAGGCTGCAGGGAGGAACAAACAGGCGTGTTATGGGGGTACTGGTGTGGTGACACTACCAGCAGGCACAGAGATCCCGACCCATGGGTTTGACTGACCGAGAACGTGTCAATTCCCATTTGGGATCTGGAGGCAGTTCCAGCTCTGAAACGTTGGCCAGCATTGGCCCATCACTGGAGGAGAGACGCGTAATCCGGACCAGGGGCGTGTTCGAATTCATGGAAGAGTTGGACTCCAGCGACACCTGCTTGGGTAGAGCAAATGAAGTGTTATTGCCAACTGTATTCCCAGGGCAGGCAGTGCTCGAGACAAATCACTGGGGAGGTTTGAGCTCTCTTTGCCCATGGACACTTTTTTGGCAATCTCTAACCTGGAAATGCCCCTACCACCCTTGCAGAAATGTACTCATTTAGGCACCTGTTGTCAGGTTTTTAGCTGGTTCCAAGGAGGGAGAGGTCAGCCAGTGCCCTCCAGCATCAGGAGGTATAATCCATTCAGCTGTTTTTTGCACATCTCCACAGCACATACAGGCTACAAAGAGATTTCTCCCATTCTGGCACTGTAAATGCCCACCAGGAGCTTGCAGCCAAAGCTTGAAATCCATATCCTTCACTGTGGGGTTTCATGTGGCATCTTTTGCTCCTGCAAAACTGCACAGGGAAGCCTCTGCCACCGCCACGAGAACTGCTTTGGGTTCACCAGTGACCTCTGTGAAAGCAGGAATGAGCACAACTAGATGTGCTCTTTTTCCCTAAATCCCTGATCCACCAGAGAGCCTGGACTGAACTGCTCCCCTGCCAGATGTGCTGTCTGTGGCACTCACAGCTGCACTGCCAAACCCTCTTGGACATGGGCAGCAGCAATGCAGCTGCTTGGGGGCTGCTCATGAACCAGAGTCAGCTGCCACCTGCCACTGCTCCACTGGCACAGAAATGAATAAAAGGGGGTGACACTTCTAGGCTGCAGCCAACTTATGTTCCTCTTGGGCAATGTTGAGCTTCTCACCTAGAGAGAAAATTTCAAAGAGGAGGAGAAAAAAAAGAGGGATGCCATAGGGGGGAATAGGAATCTTGTATCTACTTTCTGTTACCTGTCTCTTGAGTGGAAATTTGGAGACTTTCTGTACAGTGGGGGTGTTCATGGCTTTTTTGTTTGGCATTTTCATCCTCCAGACAATCACAAGGACCAGCACCAGGAGAAGGAAAAAAAAGCCAGTGCCATAACTGAGAATGCCAGTGTACACTGAGCCTGAATCATCCATTTCCATGAGCTCCTCGGCTGCAGGATGACAAGAAACAGCAGTCAGGACAAGGCAGGCAGCTGCCCACAGGCAACCACACACACGCAGCACAAAGAATTTTGGGAGGACTTGCTCAGTTATGCCAATTTGCTGAGTGTCTTCAGAGAGGGAACTCTCCCAGGCCAGTGGTTTTCCATCTGCAGTTGTAGCTAAAAGTTCAGCTTGCCCTCTTTGGGGGTAATTTTACTGCCCTTTGATGCAATCCTTCGGTCTTTAAGAGCCTTCAGCCCACAGACTGAAAACCACTGCTCTAGGCTGAAGGCATCTTCACACATTTGTACTGTCCCTCTGACCCAGATCTTGCTTTCCCCACACATCCACACTATGCAGCTGGATGCCTTGGATGTGCAAAAGCTGCAGGATTGGGGTTTGCTGCACTTTGTTGACTCAGATTCTCTAGCAAAGATTTCCACTGGACCAGTGCCTGCCCTGAGGGACCAAGGGGCTCAAAGGGCACCCACCAAAAAGGCATCACACAGGGAAAAAGCCTCAAGGGAACAACCTGCTTAATTATTTAATGAAAATTTAGCTTTGCTGGGAAGAAGCTGGAAGGGTCTCGGTCAGAGAGGTGGGTGAGCCAGAAGGGTGGTGGCATGAGCCCATCAGCAGTGACTCCCTGCTAGCAAGACTTTTCAGAGAACAGGAAAGCTCAGCTGTGTTTTCCCCCTTGTTCCTTTCAGGACAGGCATGTAGACCAGAGAAAGGCGCCATGGTGGGACTGGTTTTCTGTCCCCCAAAGGTGTGCTGGCATCAGAGGAACAGTCAGCAGTGGGAAACTTTATAATGAAGTCATGCTGGTGTGGGTGGCTCACTGATGGATCGTGTCCATCACTGAGCAGCCCCTTCAGCAAGCAGCAGGAACCTTTCTCTGGCAGCAGCAGGCTCTGTGTCAGGTCATGGATGGCTGTGTCCAGGGGGACATGGGGAAAGAGCTGTCAGTGCCCAGCCTATGTGCCTGTGTGCCAGCTGTGGAGGGTCTGATCCTGCCAAACAGCCATCCCCTCCTATGAGAAAGGGGTACCAGATCTCCTGGGACCAGGCACCACGGTTGGTGCCACAGCTCTGCTGCCTTGGCTCACACTGTCTCACTCTCTCTGCTCCACATTCCTCCTCCTGTAGCGTGGACAGGGGTTTACAAACTCAGGTTCCCCAGATGGACTGCATCCTGCACCCTCTCTGTGGGGGCCTGCTGCTGCACAGATGGCAGTCCTTCACCGTGTTTGACTTCAACATAAAGTTCTGCTTCAGGTTTTTGGTGGGTTTTCTCCAGCTTATTCTTTGATAAAATAAGAGGTGTAAAATTCATACATTGTAAAAACAGAGTATCCAGAGTTGGATGAGACGATATCGTAAGACTCTCAAATGAACAGAAACATTAGTCTTCTAACCAAAGGAAATGATTTCTCATCCAGTGGATGTCAGAAGCAGAAACAGGATCAGATCAGCTATTACAGAGCTGGCAAATAAACAGGAAAGATCAGCAGATCCCACCGGCAGCAGGGTCGGGCATGGAGGAGACCTTCTTAAGACCCAGTAAAAGCGATTACATCCAAATCACCCGCACAGATAAAGTCAAGATTAGAAATGCCAAAGTTTCCAGTTCTTAAACATATCCTGAAATGGATGTGTTGTGAGATGGACCCAAATGTGGTCTATGACTGGGTGAGTCCAAGTGGGCTGTATAGGATTTGGAGTGCCTTTTCATTAAGGGTCTATTGAACATACTCCAGGTCTGTTTCTGCACTCTCTGCAAGGCACAGCACATATGAGATTCAATATGAATATTGCTAGTGCTTCCCTGGACCCTGCTCAAGTCTGCCCTGTAGCTGGAGGCAGATTTTGCAGGTGAAGGGGCAGCACAGCCTCATTCCCCCTTTTGGAGAGCAGGTTCTTCTGTTGCATACTCTGTGCTGGCTTCATTGTCAATAAGAGCTTTGCACATGAAAGGCCCACAAAATTGAGGTCACTCTGGCCTCGGGTTTCAAGCCCACTGCAGCTTTCATCGATCCCAGCTGGAGCAGGCAGCACGCAATGCCGCTGGGAGCCAGGACTGCTGTGCTCTGTCTGCAGATGACTCTCCTTGACCTTCTGTTTGAGATCGCTATCTTGGCCTGCTCATCCGTGAAGTGGAAATAATGCTACAGGCAGGGAAGGGTGTACTCACACCAGACACTTATGCATCTAATTCTAGGTTAAGATATGAGGTCAGACAGAAAAGATCTTTCATAAGATGATCCACACAATCCATGTCCAATTTAGGTGCCCTGGATCATCTGATGGGGAGGTTTCCTTCTCCCACTGGCAGTGTAAGAAGACAAAGCTCCTTATTTTGGTATCTAATAGTGTCCTAACAAAGATGCTGTGACACCTCCTTGTTACCCAGATCAAGAAAAGATACTGTGCATTTTATATCGTTACTGTGATCATTTAAATGTTGAGATACAGTGCAAAAAGAGCCAGCTGCGAGTATGCAACAGGGGTCTGCAAAAAATCCCAGAGAAGAGCCGTCCCTGGAAAACACCCTCTTTTGAGCAATTTACGGGAATTTGGCATTTCTAAAGCAAAACATCAAGGCATCCTGGAGAGGGAAGGAGAAGCCAGCACAGAAGGAAATACCTGGTAGCACCGTCAGCCAAGCAGAGTGATGTGAGAACCCAATAGAATTCCCTGCGAGACAAGTATATTCCCCAGCATCCTCAAAAGTAACATTTCGCAAGTACAGAATCTCTAGCTCCTTATCCGTTGTGTTAACACCTGCCGTCTACAGGGGAAAAAAAACACACACATATAGAAAGAGGGAAAACAGAGAATAAGCCACATTCCCAGCAAGTGTGAGGACACCACAGGCAAATTTCAAAAGCAGATTAAGGTGGTTCTTTATTTTTATTTTCCAATGGCCCATCTTCCACATTTATTTATTCATTCCCCTCTGCAACCTGTAGTCAAAAGCAAAAAAAAAAGGTTCCCTTCACCAGGTTCTTACTCTGTCCCACTAAAGAAGCATGCAAGCAAAAGCATCCAAATGAAAAATTGCCCCCACAATATGACTGACTTTGGGTTAGTAGGGTGAGTATAGGGATGGGGAAAGAAAGACAAGGAAAGAGGAAAGAAAAGACAGAAAGAAAGAAAGGAGAAAGGAGGGGAGATGTAGTGGAGGAAAGATTCAAGTGCTGATCAGACAAATATACAAACATTTTGGTTCATGAGTTCATAGGAAAAAAATAGAATTTTAGAATTTTTCAGTGGGCATCTCAAATCCATATATTGATTACCCAGCCCTCGATACTGCAGTGTAACTCTGGTCAATAACCAGAAAGTGCCTGTGAAGAACTTTCCTGCAGTGGCACTGAGCAACACAGCAGCCAAACCCCCAGAGCCCAAGAGTTTACTGCTGCTTTCTAGTTAACATGTTTGTTTTGCATGAGCCAATGCTGATATTTATTTCTCCATTACTTCTCCAGGGGACTGATTGCATCAGTTTTATGGGTGAAAAACTTGAAACAGCTTGGTTTTCCAGAGCTTTGAACGTCACAGGTCATTAACATGCAATTCTGTTATCAGCACTCAATTGTAAGGAAGGGAAAGGAATTAAAGTATGAAGAGTTGATAGCGAAATTTGACAGTCATTTTATTGTGGGAATTTTTCCATGGCAATTGCTGTATAGGCGTTACATTCTTGTAAAAAAAAAAATTAGCAAGAAAATAAGATAAAGCCATTCAGCGTCAGTTGACAGGGTATAATACAAAATGAATAGTAATTTTAATCACTAGATTCTTAAAAATGTTATAGCTCATTCTTGCAGTTGCCAGGCCCTTGGGACAGAGTCTGTGGTTTACCTGGTTTTGGTTTGCGAATGTGGAGCCAAAATGGCTTTTCGGCTATGCCTACGAAATTGTTGGCTCTACACAGATATTCTCCTTCATCTTGTTCTGTCACATTGAACAGATTTAGGTTAGCATCGGCTTCAGCGTTTTTACTGATCCAAGACTGCAGGAATAGACAGAAACCTGAACTTCAGTAAACCAAACAATACCTCCATCGCACCTACATCAGCTAGGATTGACCGTGCACAGCCAGTTTCTCTTTGGCTGTGGCAACATCCCCAGCTCACCCCGTGGTGAGACACCTAACCCAGGACCTGAGTCACAGAGGGAAGTGGCATTTGGCCCCCAAACCACGTGCAGGTGAACTCCCTTCCCTTCATACTTGGGATTCCTATTTTAAAACAGACTAATTTCCCCCTTCTCCATCTCCTCGGTTTCTCAGTAACTCTGCACAGACAGGAGCACCAGAGAAAGGGCTGGAGCAGAGATTTGTGCTTGCAACCGGGCTCAGCAAATACTGTTTCAATTATCAGATTCTAAAATAGAATTTGGAAACAAAATATAAGCAGTGGCGGTCTGAAACTTGCTGCTGACTTTGCCTTTCAGAAATTAGCTGTAATTTTTTCCACTGCTTATAGGAGCCTCTTCTTTACTAAATAAAGTGGTGCATATAAATCAAACAAACTTCAGACTCTTAAGTAAGGGGTTTATTTACCTTCTTCCATGCTGCCACAACAGCACATCAGTTTTTTCCCTAAATACTAAACAGTTGTTTTTATTTTGGCTGAAAACGCGTAACTGTTTTAAGTGGCCTCAGAAGAAGCTTCAGTTCTGGAAATGAAAATAAAGCAATTCTCTTCTCAGTTTTGGTCTTATGCTTCCCAACTCAGTCTCGATGCCTTCCATTTCAAGGCCTGATCCTGCCAATATGACTTGCAGCCCTTTAAAATCATCAGGGCAGCCAGCTCTGCTAGGTTAATAAGAACTGAACCCAGAGAAGGCACCAGAGGAGCCCCAATGTCCATGTCTGATGACAAACACCACCAGTTTTGACCTGATCTCATCCCTAAGGCTTACGTGCTGGCAAGTCTGTCTGCCCTGACTAGTGGGGAATCGTGCCTGCCTGCTGTTGCTGCCTTGTTTATAATTAAACTGGGCATGTTTCAATGCAGAATGTACAATTTAGCCTTTGACAAAGCTTGGGCACAGTGTTGCCAGCCCCCTCTGTAACTGGAATGCATTTACTGCTCTTCTGCAAAGAAAAAGGGTTTTTCTTTGATCACAAATTAGCCCAGGCTTTCAGGAACTGATGAAGGTGATGGCTTGGTTTTGTCAAGCTGTTTGAAAAATGGGTTGAAAGTACAGCATTCAACTTATCCATCTGGACTGGGGTGGGGTTTGACCCCCCTCTTCAGATGTGGGGGGAACTTTGTGTGCTGGGCATCTCTCTGTCCCTCTTGCTGCAATGTAGACTGGGATAGTCCCCATACACGAACTGCCCCATAGCAGCTTCTACACTTCACAAAATCTCCTGAAAGCAGAAGGGATGGGCAGGATGATAGAAAAGCCTTATCTCCCTGAAGGCAGCACAGCATGGGGCAGGAGAAAGCCTGTTCTAAAGCAGTTGTGGGGAGGGGAGGGCTATGAACAGCACCCTGCTCCGGCAGCACGGCCAGGATGCTGGGGCAAGGCAGCAGGGGAACAAGTCCATAAAGCCAATGGGTTGGCCCCAAGATGACAGTGAGATCATTTTATCAGATCTTTATTTATAAAAAACAGGCACATACGCATTTAAAAAAAAAAAAGAACAAGAAAAGAAAAATAAATCCCTGCAAAGCTGGGCCTGACACAGCTCTGTGGAGGCCCAGTACTGGCTCACAAAAGATGCATCCCAAAATGGAAATGCTCCGTGCCCCAGTGCTGATGCCGGCATTAATACAATTCAAAGCATTCCTGATTAACCAGAAGTAGTAAATAGACGTGTGCTGGTCCTATTCAGCAAAAAACATAAAACCAAACAAAACTTGTGCTTTCAAACGCCTGCCTGCGCTCCCCTTCGAGGAATGCGGAGCCTTTGCTGTTCACAGAAGAGAAGGTATTTGGCAATTCTAATTACCTAACCACCCCGGTGCCGCTCCAACTTAATTTTAAAACACTATTTATACGACTATTTATATGTTCTTTGCCACAGCAAAATGGGAGCTTGTGCTTGTGACACAAGGCACTGTTCGCAGCAGCTCTGCAAACTTCCAAAAGGTAGCACTTTATCCCACGGGGACCACACACAGAGCTCAGAGACTATACGAGATGGCATGTGACACAACCAGCTATTCAGAGCTTGGTACTGGGCTGTGAAACCAGGGGGAAATTCAAATTTGCATAATTCAAACACATTTGGAGAGATGGCAAGAAATAAAAAGTTTTATCAACTTGCGAGAAGCACATGTTGCCAGTCCTGAAGAACTGTCTCCAACCATTTCTTCCAACCAATCTGTTATTTCAATCTGTGTAATTATTTCCAGGGTCTCTGGCTTTTATTATCACGTATATGGCTGAGTTACAGTTTTGTAGATACTGTCTGATAAGTGTTTGTTTTTTTCTAAACTTCATACAAAGAGAAGAAGGGTGTGTGCAGCAGGATGAGCATGGGGAATGTCCACACACAGGACAACCTCAGCTTGAAACTGCAGAGATAAAATCTGCTTTCAGCACTAACTGCAGAGCTAGGAAAACTCCATTTCACCCTATATTTTTTAATAAACACCAACACATTTAGTTATTCTAAAAGAATTTTAAAGTCCAACATACTTTTGACTCTATATTCCCTACTTCTTATATTTACACTGATTGAGGGGAACCAGACCCTCTGGCTTTGTTCTGGCTGTAATCTGCAAGTTCCCTTTTAAGAAAGCATTTTAGCAAAGTCAAGTCTTACTATGTGAGTTTTAACTCAATAAGAAAAAAAAAGGCTTTCCTGAGCATGGATAATAGCAATGTTCACAACTGTTAGTGGTGGAACAAGACTATCTTGGCTCTCAGGTGCTGGTTGTTCAGCATTATTTAGTACGTACATGCTGCAGTGTGTTTACTTGGAAAAGGAAGAAAGTGTTTTAGTTGGGAGCCTTTTATTTTGCTAAGCCCTGAAAATCTCTATTGAAGATGTAAAAAAACGTTATTTTCACAATTTTAGGTCAAATGCAATCTGACAGTTCTTTTATTATGCTGCATTTCTCACAATTGCCTCAGCTCTTGCAACTACTTTGCTTATCTCTGCCACTACAGTAGTAGTGTTATCTCTGGCAAGCAGAAGAGTTTGGAACATTGATTTTAGGACATTTTTGCTGTATCCCCTCCAAATAGCAGAGTATTCCACTGTGTGGGCTTACAGAAGGACTGCCCTGAGAGTGAGAAAAAGAAGCATGTACCAACCTTCAGCACCGTGACATAGGGGGTCCCATCAGGTCCATACTTGCTGCCATTGACTTCCACGTGTTTCAGCCACTGGATATGAGGCTGGGCATCACTGTAGACCTTGCAGTGAAACTCCACATTGCTCCCCACCACCACAGTCTGGTTGGCAGGGAGCCCTGCTTGCAGGATTGGTCGGTGGGGTGACCTTTCTGAAAAACAGAAGAGGAGAAATCCTTTTACTTGTTCCTTCTTCCAGCGAGTATTCTCCCCTGAAACCCTCATCTCCTGGCTTTTCTGCAGAAAGGGTGCAAAAGTTCATCCCCCACAGGTGTCCTGACCACTGCTCTACCCAATGATTCTCAGGCCAAAGAGAGAAGAACCACCAGGGAAAAGAAGAGGCACTTCAGCCCTGCCATTCCTTTTCTGGCCCTTCTGTAGCTAAGTAATTTACTGATCACAGAGCTGAGCCTGAATTTTTGGACAAGAAGAAGCTTGTTGTTGGTTTTAGAAGACACATGCTCCAGCACTTTGGGAAAGAAACCAAGCTCCTGCTTCCCATATACTATCACACAGTTATTCAACATCACCACAGACAGCTGCAGAGAGAAAACAGTGAAATCTCACCTAATACATCAAGCTGGTACGTGTGCCTAATGTTTCCATACTTGTTCTCCACAACACAGGTGTAATTTCCTCGATCTGATGGCACAACACTCTCCATCACCAGGCTCCACTGCTGATGTCGCAACTAGAAGAAGAAATCAAACCATCAAGTTCATGGTCAAGTACCCTCATCACCAGACCATTCAAACTAATGAACCATCAATGACCTTCTACACACTTGGCCAGCACGAATGGATCCCAGACTACGGGGATCCGTTACAAGGGTCATTAAATTCTTAATGAGAAAAGGAATTAAGACCAATGCAAAAATGATGCAAGACAACATAACACACTGAGATTTCAAGGGGGCTTCTATATGCTTCCACAATAATCACAATCATGAAAGCAGATGGCAGCTGAATGTGGCACATTCCATTAGAATAACAACTTCAGAAGGCATCAGGTAAGATAACTCCTATCTGCTCTGCCAGTCTGGGGCAGAGGTTCTGCCAGCTCAAAACACTGTACCCTCAGCTATAGAGCTTTACCAACTGCTACATATAATCCATAAGAAGGTGATAAACAATATAATCATACCTCTTATCTCATCTATAACATATTTTAAAATGTGTGTGCTATGGAGGCCATAGGTCATGGCATCTGTCTGAACAGAAATAGTTGCCTATAACTTAGTCCCCTAAATTCCTATAAAAATCAGGAGAAAACATGTCCAACCTCAAGTTCAGGCCCGAGGGTGCTTGGTCAGCCCTTCTATTTTCTCACCAAGTTCTATACTATTTGGCTTTCTAGAGGTGGCTCATGTTAAGAACTAATGGTTATTCAGTAGCAGAAAGGAAAGAACAACCCATGTCTCCCTTCTGACCTGCTGCCCATGATCTCAGCTAGAATGTTTGTTTCTACTGATTATAAAGGAAATAACAGATATGGAAAGCAAATCTTGAATTAATACAGAAAGCAACCAACAGTAACAAAGATGACTTCAGGGAGCAGAGCATATGAAAGCTCTCCAAATCTCTGGATATTAATTTGATGCCTTCTGCTGCCCAAAGCAGAACATTTAACTTTATTAAACATTTTGAAGGTGACCCCAAGGACACAGAAGCAGGAGATTACAATAGCTCTGTGCTCTAATATGTCAAGGGCTGATGGAAAAAGCAAGGGTGTAATTGCTCCTGGAGGTTTCTTGCTGCAGCAGGTGAACTCAAATATGAAGTCATTTAACCTCTTTTGCTACACATAAATTGCATCCACATGCTTCCCTTTAAAGGGCCAAGTTGCAATCAAAACCAGAATTTTGCAAAGAGAAGGTTTAAAATCATAGGACTAGACAGCTTAGTTGCAAGACACGCATTCAAAACTCATTTTAACAAAGCTACATAGATATCTGCATCCCTGAAAACAGCACTGATGAGCACCCCACTTTTCAAAGACCACTGAATTTCCTTTAATTTCAGGTTACAGGTAACAGGAGGCTGTGGCTAAGCAGCCTGTACAGATGTGCCAGCTGTGGCAGATCTCTGGTCAGGTCTCGGTACATCTCTGTCCACCCAGGACAGCACAAATGGAGGAGGTCAATGCAGAACTAACACCACGCCGTTTGCAAAGCAACACCCCACTTTGCTGCATCTCTGGAACTGTGTGGCAATTACAGGGTAAGAGAAGCTCTGAGAACAGAGAGCCTGGACCTCGAGTTCACAGCTGAACATACCAGACTGCTGCGGAAGTTTCCATGCAAATTTGTGGCTGCTCAGTGGCTCATTTCCCTACTGGTTTGTCTCATAGTTGTGTCTAAAGGCTTCTTTTAATCCACTTTTCAGCATTGCAAAGTGTTTGTATCTGGAACCCCCAGGAGCTACTTCAAGGAAATGGGGCTCCAGACACATGGATGACTCCCTAGTCTGAGCTGTATTATAAAATCAGGTCCAAATTAGGTGCTTTACTAAGGATGTACTTTCAAAGGCACTTATATGACACTTTCAAAGAACTTATCTTCATCAGGTTTGTGATGGGAACTTTGCACTCTAAACAGAGAGGAGAACCTGGGGGCACAGACTCGTGGGGCAGAACTTGTTTGGAAACCCGTCAAAAAGCAACAAATTTGCTTTTTTTTTTTTAAAGGTTGAGACTGACGGCTAGATATAAAGGCTAATAAAAAGGGATGTTCCCAAGTTAGGATAGTCACTGCACTCGAAATAATACTAGAAACATGAAGTGACTTAGTGCAAGCATTAATCAAGTGAGTGAGATACTGGAAATCCCTCTGGTTTATTTGGTGGTGTCATTCTTGGCTCCTTGTGAAACAAACATTTGCAGACACACTTGGAACCTCGTGTTTGCCAGACTGGTATGCAAGTCAGTGCAATGGTCTGGGGAAGGGATAATCCTCCATCTCCCCTCCCCCTCAATCCTCCCTTCTAGGGTCATTTAACACACACAGGCTTACGATATTAGAGATTCCAACAAGGATTTAACCATTAATGCTCTTTGGGAAATTTCATATGATAAGTCATATGAATTTCTTTACTGGTTAAGGATGAACTGTAACAAAACTAGGTTAGCCTGCCCTTCATGTTTTCAACACTCACCCTTCTCTCTTGCAGGCTTTACACCCGGCAGTCACACGGGGTCTAAATGCCATGTATAAGCATCAGATGTGGAAGAGTGGTCAGCTTTCATTCGCTGACAACACATTTCTCACAATCAACATTTAAACTCCTCCAACACTGAAAATAAATGAGAGCGTTCCCAGTTCAGGGATTTCTGCGTTAAGACCAGATCTCGAGATGAAGTAAGCCAACCAAACTCTGCCAGATCTGGATCTTGCCCATTCTTTTCAAGCTGCCTAATCCTGTTATGAAGTTAAGTTGTAACAGGGAATTTAAATCTTAAATACATGAGATACCGAGCAGGTTTTCAATCTCCTTTTCTGGTTCAAATCTCAGCTGATACCTATCAGTATATTTATACTGGATGAGATTTACACTACATTACTTACATCTAACCGCGGTTCACGAGCAAAAGCAAGCAAATAAAGGAAGGAAAATTACAGAGAGAGAAAGATGTCTTTATATCAAGAATGGGACAAAGAACTACACCTAGACAGATAGAGAGCTTAAACCAATCTTCCTGTAATTGGCCTGACATTGCCTTCAATAGCTCTTTTAAGCATTGGCTTGTTGCTGGAAGGTGCCCCTAGAGAAACAAAGCACAGCGATGCCAAAGACTCACTACCGTGTTGCAGGGGATGAAATGTGTCAATTTAAACTCAAAGATGGATTAAAACTACCAGAAAGTGGGTCGGGGAATTGCTTTCAGCTTCAGATTTTATTCTGCAGCATAATTTAGTGCAGCTGATGTCACACAGTTTAGTAAAAAGCCATTGGAATGGCTCATGCAAGACTGAAAACACTTCACGATGATCCTTACAGCCTGCAATTAGTAAAAGATGCTCATGTTTTATGAATGTCATCTGTCGAAAAGCAGTTTACCCACAGGATTTTCCTCCCCACTTCTTTTTCCTCCATAACTTTTCAGAAGATCCAAACTGAGTGTGTTCTCAGCCTCATCCAGGCTGGAGCAGGGACAGGACTGAGGAGGGAGCTTCAAAGGCTCCACTGAAGCAATCACAAAAGGCTCTTTCAGGAACAGGTCTGAGCTAACAGGAAAGAAACAGCCCAAAACTGTGGGGAGGGAGGACTTTTTTTGAATCCTTCTCTGGTTTCTGGAGCACGGCACGTTTTGCACGCCTGGTTCCCCTTCAAAGCACTACGGATGTGGCAGGCATCAGCACACAGCTATTCCAAGCACTGATGAAGGTGCCTTCCTACAAGTCACCTTCTCTCCCTTGCAGTAGCCCAGAGATACACCAGGGCTGGCAGACTCCAGGCAAAAATTGCTGCCCAGGAGCCCTTCCTGCTATGATGATTTTGTTATAATCACCTGCTGCCAGTTTTACTCTCCCCAAATAAAACCAGAAAAGAGTAAGTCTTACCGTGACCTCAAGTAATAACAACAACAAAATCTGAGAAAAGCTTATTTTCCTTTTAAAATCCTGCCAATAATTCCTCCTATACAGTAGCACAGAAACTTCTGGCTAATTAAATAGTTTGACTGCAGTAGGGTTTTGTGTCCCTGAGCTCTATCTATAAATATGAGTCAGAGCATTTTCCAGAACACCTCATGGTAGAAAGGAGGGAGGGAGAAGAAAGCAGCCAAGGAGCAGATGCTATTACTCTGGCTACAAGGGAATCCAACACTTGACCAAGGGTCAGTGATTTATACCACAAGAATGTTAATGACTACCAGCATGAGTGTCCAGGGTTTTCGTGAGGTCCTACCTCTTTGGTGAGGTCCTTCCTATAACTTCAAAAGGACACTGAATAGGTTTTCCTTGAAAGATGGGAGTAGCTACAGCTTGGTCTAACACATCTCAAT
The DNA here is from genome assembly GCA_013396655.1 of Campylorhamphus procurvoides. Taxonomy (NCBI): domain Eukaryota; kingdom Metazoa; phylum Chordata; class Aves; order Passeriformes; family Dendrocolaptidae; genus Campylorhamphus; species Campylorhamphus procurvoides. The sequence continues at coordinate 1,708,693 of WBMV01000267.1, read as the reverse complement.
GCACTGAGCTGATCTCAAGGAATTAGGACAGAAGGTTCTGCTCCTGTATTTTCATCACTGTTCACAATGCAACCATAAACCCAGCCCTATTTTTACCTATTCCCCAACTGACCACTGTAGACAAACTCAGAGGAAATTAGCCTTCAATCCCAAAGGACAGCAGTCCTTTCAAAAACTTTGGTGTCAAGCAGTCCTTAAGGGTGCAGGAACCACGCTCATTTTGGGACAGTGCTCTTACATCTACATGTCATCTACTGTGAAATATAATTTTCTAGTTGGTAAAAAACTACTAATAAAAACTGAGATCCAAACCAAGCGCTTACCTTAATGCCCCCAATCCTGTGCTCCCCTTTGAACTCCTTGCCATTTTTCAGCCAGTAGATGGAAGGGGTTGGGTTCCCACCCGCCGGACATCGGAAGCGAACCGTGTTGGCGGCGGGAACTGCCAGCAGCTTCTTCTCCATCTTATCTGGCCTGGTCCAGAAGGGGACACCTGAGAAAGGAAAAATCAAGTTGAACGGGCCCCTTTCTGCCATGGAGGATATCAGCTGGTGAGCAGATGCATTTGAGGAGGCTTTGGCATGTGTGGAGTGACAGCTAAATTGCTACCTGCTGCAGTTAAGATAAATGACACGGAAATGCTTTCCAGCTAAATGACTCTCATAGACATAGACAGGGTGTTTGCATTTTGGTTTTGTGATGAAAGGTTCATGACCAGGTTCTTGTCTTGGTAATGCCAGTATAAATCTAAAGTGGCTGCTTTTAAATCAGCAAGTAGAGTTATCCCAGATCAGGATGAGAATCTGGCCTCAGCGTGTAAAAAGATATGGACAATAGTAGCCAAGAAGCATAAACAGCAGAAAGATGTTAGAACTGTAAAAGAATGTTGATGGGCCAGCAAGGGAGCAGAGAAAAAGTGTGAGCTGAGTGCACTGGAAAATGTTCCTCCTGAGTGAGTACAAATGTAGTGTAGCCTCCTTAAGGGAAGGAAAGAAAAAAATGCATCAGTGCCAAACTGGTTTATCATGTTTATGTTCTTCAAGTACAAGTGATTTTAGTTTTAAAGATTCATGTTACCTTTGAACAGGGATAAGTTTTAAAACACCAGTGTTAGCATGAGATACTTTTTATAATCTGCCTCAAGTACAGCGATGTTCCTTGGCTGCATTACAAACATTACATATTAACTCCAAATTAAGGCAGCAGCAGCAGCAAACTCGTTATACTGGGAAGAAAGAAAAAGTTTTTAAAAAAGCCTTCCAAGCTTTCATTTCTGCTTAAGGAAACACTGCAGAGCTGCACATGTTGTGTCTCCCCTGCCACACTGGGGTCTCATCCTGCCCCCCAGATCTGTGCTCCACACTGAGGCCAAAGAGATGGGGATGAACAGTGTTTGGGCTGTAAAACAGCAAAAAGGAGGCCAAGGAGGGTAAATGGCACCTCCTCCAGCTGGGCAGGAAGCACTCACAGACATGGAGCACCCAAACCCACCGGCTGCAGAGACCTAGGTGCTCCTGGCCAAGACAAACTGAAAGTGCTGATTCTTCTGGAACTGTCTTGGAGAGCACAATGGCTGCCAAAGCTGTTGGGAAAGCATCCCTGCTGGTCTGTCCTGCAGCAGTGGTGGTGCTCAGAATCACTACCCAGCATCACAGCCCCATCTCAGTGCTACTCTGCAGTTTCTGTAATCTCCTGCCTCTTAAGGCAAGGGTGTACAAAGTTTTCCCTCTTGTTGAATCCCTTTGAGATGCACACAAGCCCCTCCCTTTCTCCAGCACTCCACAAGGTGTACTTGGCCCCACTGCACTTGTCTCCATGATACACATCCAGTTGCAATTCCAGGTAAATCAGGGATGACCCCAGCCAGTGTCCCCCACACAGGCTCCCTGCTGCATTCCAGCTTCAGGGATATCACAGGCAAGGTCACATGGCTCTGCCAAGGCAATCCATACACCCACCAATTTTCAGCACCTGCTAACACTCTCCTCATGGTCCCCTCTCCTTGTGAAGCCCAGCTGACCACAAGGAACTGGATGTCAGGAGCTATATCCAGAAGGCCTTCTGTTTGCTAGAGGCAGCACATTGCTCTCATGTCTCATCTGCTTTCACCCCTCTGCAGCTGGATGCAGGTGCCTCAGTAATGCTGTCCCAGAAGGGAAATCCAGTACTGAGGGTTTGCATCTGCCCTCAGCCTGCCTTGCACAATGTGCTGCGATGCCTATCAGAGTCAGCCCCACGTATCAGAGGGATCTGTGCTCACCCATCCCATGTACGCCTCATTTTTTCAAACAACGAAACTGCTTAAGGCCCTTTTCTTGCCGGGATGGCACCGGATACAGCAGGAGAACAGCTGGCACAAACAACAGCAAAAGGAGGAATTCCCACAATTCCCATGCTCCTGCAAAATCCCAGCTACACACTTTGCTGCAAACACACAGCACTTCCAGGGGAGGTCTCAAATATTACGTGATAATGTGGGCTAAAATGGGACATCACATAGCCATCTACCATTCCAAATGGTGGAACTGCAGAAAAATGGGGAATATTCAAAAAAATGTTGAAAGAGTGGATGCAAACCCTAAAGAAAGAGCAGGTCTTGATGGCAAAATGATGCTGCCACTATCAGATGAACTGGAAAGGGCAGAAACCAAACAATGGCTGGGCAAAACCCCAGGCAGCAGCAGGGGAGTGAACATGGAGGAGGACACTCATAGTGGTGTTGGGAAGGCTGAAGAGGAGTGAGCTCCAAAAACCATGTTAGGAGACATCTGGTCTTTGGTTTCCGAAGCATGGGATATGTTCTGGCTGAACGCTTCCTTTTGGCAAGACACCCCTATTTCCCAGGGACTTTACAAGAGGTTAAAAGGGCTCCAGGGGAGAGTTATGGGAAAGGCCAGGCACGGGTGGAAAAATCCCCCTTTGCTGCCGCTCAGGAGGGCAGACAAATAACCTGCTGTTTGTTGTTTGATTAACACATCTGCCTACAATAAGTTCCATTTTATGGTGTCAGTGACACTCATCTGGGCACTGGGGTGTAACTATATCACACGGTCACCCTGCCAGGACCACGCTCCTCCTTGTGCTGTACTTTTTGGGGCTCTTCTCCTTTCCACACCAGCTGCATGTGCTGCAGGGTGATATTTCACCATGTTTTCTCACTCAAAAGAAGAGTTTCAATCTCACAGGAGACCCAGCAACCCACTGGCTGCAAATGTTGCCACTGAAGCCAAGGGGGATTTTGCTATCAGACATCAGAGAGGAGCAAGATGGAGCCCAGGAAAGTTTCCAGCTGGGGATATTCTCCATATAGAGCAAAGGCAGGATTTACTCCTGCCTCCTGCAATTAGACACGGCTTCTTCCCCGAGTGCTTTCCCTTCGTTTGGGTGCTCTTCTGTGAGATTCAGGGCTTGCCAGGGCTGGGCACCCTTGGATTGATGTGCTAAGACTCAAACAGGGCATCGCTCTCAAGTCAAACTGGAACTGGAAGAAAGTGTCTACACATTGAAAACAGTGCCTTTGTTCTCACTTGCAGGAGCAGTGAACAAAACATCCCTGCTTTTGGTTTGCTCTGCCCCCTGAGTCCTTTCATTACCACTTTTTAAGGGGCTGAAAATGTTGCTAACTCTTCTTTTCAGGCAAAGCTTGCAAAGCTCCAGAGAGTTTTGGAAGCGGGAAAGGAGGAAGGATGAAAGACAGGAAAAATTTCAAGACCCGCTCTCTCTTAACTTAATTACCAGCAATGATTTTGCATGTGCAGGTGTGAAAAAAAAAAAGGGGGGGACCCGAAAACATTATCACAGGCCCTTTCCCATCATCAAACACTAAGCCTGACGGTCCATTTTGTTCGTCAAAGACACCGGCCACCCATCCAACTGGAATGACCAATTAAAAAAAAACTGAGAGCAATACTTGGAATAATTAATACAACCGAGCCCTCATTTAGCAATTAGGAGCTGCCACCAAATTCTGTGGCAGACAGAATCAACCCTAATTGTGTAATTTCCCCAGCTGACGCCTCCTAGGACACAGCCAGATTTAATTGGAGATTATAGGGGCTCTTTGAAGGTGCTGGGGCTGCACAGCGGGGGCTCCAAACAAACAGATACAGAGGGGTAGGGAGCACTGGGGCAGAAGTGCAGTGTGTGAAAAGGGAGTTTTGTTTTTGTTTCGGGGCCAGGAAAAACAGCTGTAGAGAACAGAGGTATTGGAAAGCCTCCTTTTGCAAAGGCGGATCACGGTTTGTGACAAGGTTGCAACAAACTGGCCAATGATTTGAAGGTGCTCAAGTCCCTCCTTATGCTTTTCTCTGGCCCACTGCTAAGGGATGCCCCATTTCTGTACTGCCCTTCAGAGAGGAAGCTTGAAGGATGGCAAGCAGAGCAGGGCATTCCAGGTGGAGGGCCTGTCTCTGTGCTCACCAAGAGCTTTTGAATCCAGTATTAATTTCTTTTAGGACAAATTTCCTCTCATCTTCTTGCTCATCAAAACCTTAAAATTAGCAAGATCAGCTTCAAACTCATGATACGGTAGGACACAGTTTTCCAAACTCTCCATTGTATGAGGATAAGAAATTCTCTTCAGTAACAACAATTAAGCCAGAAAAGTAACTTGTCATCGCAAGGGGCCAGGACACAAAGATTTTATTCAGTGATGTGTTGTATGGTAACACCCAATGAGCTAGTCCTGGATGAATTACCTTCCCTTAAATATGAAACATTATCAACTGACTAGATGATCTTTAAGGTCCCTTCCAACCCTAACCATCCTGTGATTCTATGATATTTTTCTTTTGCATAAAAGCATATTTATTGCCTTTCCTCCTCTAACTACTGACTGCCTATGTCTGGTGGCCAAGCAGGGGCTCATGCACCTCATTAACAGGGCACCTTTTTGCCACAGGAGATAGAGGATCCAGGGCTTTGGACCGTCCACAGGACATGGCACTGGTTACACTTTGTCTGCCTCCCTGGGATGGTCCTGCAGCCCCTGTTCCTGGTGGGATGTCCCAACAGCAGTGGTACCGGGGTTAACAACACAGCTCCCCAGACTCAAGAGATCCATGAAGGTCAAGCGGAGGATCTGATGTCAAAGAAATCAACATAAAGCGCAACCACGTCACAAAATGCTGTGAGGTTTCACCACACAGACACGGTAAGCTAATCAACCATTTTTAAAGCAGAAGAGAGTCCAACTTTTTACAATGAGATCTTTAAGCAAAGCCAGCCGTTACCTCTGGGTCTAAAAAAAGAGACGGCCACGAAGTCAAGAAGACCCAGAAAACAGGCTATAAATACATGCAGAGCAACGTGTGTTTTCCTTTTCAGTGAAGAAAAACGTCTTTCTGTACCATAAACCAGCTGATGTTTTGTGACACCTGTTGCTAAGAGATCGAGTTCTCTACAAACCACATAAAAAAAATGTACAGAACGATTAGTTGTGCTCATCAGAAGCTGCTCTGTAGAGGGAACAAATCCTGACCAAACCAAGACCTTCCTTATGCCTGTACCATGTTTCAGCAGGTACCAGGAGCCCTGAGCACCTCTGCAAAGGTTCTTGTCACCTCAAAGGGTCCAGGCCTTAATTAGAAGCTATCAGAAAACCACTAATTGCTGCTGATGGGTCGCCTGGCACTGTAACTCACCATTACTGTCCACAGACTGTAAGACAGAGTACTATGAATTTATTACAGCAGGAGACCTGCTTGAAAGAGTCCTGCATGTCCAACACTATGGGCAGGAGAGATTTTCCAGTCATCTTGAACTTCTGCCAATGTACATAGCTGCTTAGGAGTTCACATACAAGACACTTATTTATTAAAAACACATACACACAGGCAGCTCACATTGCAGAAATATAAAGAGCAGAATAAAACACAACACTAATGCCTCTGAAGCACGTAATGATCCTGATTAATGCTATTGCACTTAAAGAAACCAGCACTGGAATTGAAAGAGATTCAGAGTAAAAGCCCTGAGAGGCTGGGACTGCCGTCCCCACACAAGTGAAAGAACAAGCCAGTAAATTCAAAGGGGATGCTCTCACTTATGGCATCAGTAAATCTGGCCCTTGGCTAGTGTAAATTTTATGCTCTGACTCCAGTCAAGATACTGGTAAGGATCAGAATCAGAGAAGTTAAAAGTAAAGCAGTCCAAGGTTTGAAATGGTGTAACACTGGTGTAACGTCAGTGCAGTAAAAAAGAAATATAAGTGGGTTTCTGTGGATTTGCATGCAAGGAGAATTTGTAACTATTCATCAATTCAGATTTGCAGCATCAAGTCTCCAAAATACACCACTGCTGCTGTAGGATTCTATAGCAGCGATACCACTCTGGTAGCTATTTCTAAAGTTTTAGATAAACATCATCATGGTACCATCCTAAGGTCACTAATTTCAACACAAAGAACCACATGAACATCGCAATGGAAGACACATGTCCTTGAAAGGAAAGGTCTCTGTATCCCAGAAAAGCAAATTACCTGTATCTTCTGACTCATCATCGTCATCTTCATCATCACCCGACGAAGGGGAATCTAGGAGGAGACAGAAAGAGAAATGAAGCCGAAAAAGGATGGTATGTGGGGACACCATGCTGGATGAGGCTGCTGGTGTCGTGGTGGGCTCCAGCAATGAGGTCATCCAAGTGATGGGTCTCCCTTCCCTGCAGCTCCACCAGCCTACCCTTCCAATGCTGCTGGGCCAGGGATAACTGGTCAGGAGCTTTCTGAACTGGGAGAGAGGTGTCATGAGTTTGCCAGTGCTCTGCCACCAGAAACTGGGGTCCAATGCCAAATACTTCTCCCTGTGCAAAATTCTCTTCTAATAAATACAAAAGATATTCCAAAAGGGAAAGTTTCTTTTTGCAGAACAAACTCTCTGATTGCCTTCTATTTTTTCCCTCTAGCATTCGCTCTGAAGACTTTTTATTTCACCATGTCTCAAAGCTGCAGGTCAGCATTTCCAATTCACTTTCCCTGCATTTTTCTTTTAGCTCAACATAACCCCGCCACGTCTCCCTTCATTAACTCCTTGTTCAACCACTAAGACCAAAGGTTTTGAACTTCTCCTTGCAGTAAAACCTCTTTCTCCATCGACACTTTGATGGCTACTCTGTGAACCAGTTCCCTTGGGTTATATTCCTCCCACGGAGGCACCTCAAGGCTGTAACCGAATACAACTTAACAGGTGGGAATTTTCCATCTGTATCTTTCCAAAACATCCTGGACTGTTTCTTTTAATGTGGTCTAACATCTCACCATCTCCAAGCTGTCAACAATAAAGACTCAGTCCCTCTTTCCTCCACCAAATGACTACTGTAAATGTAAACCCCGTTATCAAATAGCAGCTTAGTGTTTGATTTAGTTTACACTATTTAGTACAGTTTAGTACTGTACTCAGTCTTGAAGATTTAGCATCACTGACTTTACATAATCTCAGTGAATTTCTCTTTTAAATAAAGGCAAAATGCTATCAACTCAGCAGCCTTTATATTCTGAGACAGTGTAAAAGAAGAACACTAGAAAACAGGAAGCTTTCTGAGTGTTGAACACATGGCCAGAAATGTAAAGCACTGGTTTAGATCAAGCCAAGCAGAACATCCTTTATTTCAAGATGCATTTGAGTTTTCTACTGTTCTCTGACCAGCTCAGTCAAGGTTAAAATGTAAAGGGAAGAAGGAAAGGGAACAACAAATACTTCTCTGCAGAATCTGGAAGCACCTTCCAGACGTATTCACCATCCACAGAAGCAACCAAGACAGGAATCATCTCCCTGCCTTAGACTGCAGGGGCACTTCATGCTTTGCACCTTCTCTTTGGCAAAGTCTCAAGGACGATTCAAGCACATATCTAACTGCAAATCCACAGTTGAGGTCCTGCTGGCAGCAGAACTAGGGAAATGCCATGGGGCTTGCTGAAAGTGAAGTGGATGTTTAGGTGTTTCGGCTGATCCAGCAGGTTTACTCAAGTCCTGGCAAAGGCAGACACGGAGCCAAATCCCCACCAGCATCGACACAGAAACCACCACATTCTCAGCTCTGCACTCTCAGATTTGGTTACCCATATATTAACATGTGATTATACTTTACTTCTGCTTTCTAATGAATCCATCGTGACCAGGGAGTAGAATAAATTTTTAAACTAATTCAAAAACATTTTCACAAGCTTGAAGGAAGTCTCAGACCTTACTGGTGTTTAAGATAAGAGGTGCAGATTAGATTTTAAAACCCAATACCCCATGTTCATATCTACTGTCCTGTTCAGGTTACTGTAACATCACCTTTTTCAAAAGGTGACTAAAAATTATAAGCTATTTTGTTTATCCTTTACTTAAATAGTAATCTTTTACAGAAGTTGTCAAGTATTGGCATCAGCAAGAACTGTTGTATGATATACTCAAAAGGGCATAATTATGAATGGAAAGGCGCTTAATTTGTTTAGTCACCTGCTTTGTAATGTTTAGCCTTTGGTATTTTGGCTGGTACCAGCCTGCAGTTTCTGCTCATCACAGGGATGCTGCTCAGCCACTAAAACCAAAGGCTGTTCTGTGCATGAAATGGTTGCAGAAATGGAGCTTCTGCCAACAGGGCTGGAGATCAGTTTGGGCATGCAGCCTCTACCTGCGATCCTCTAAAAGTGCTCAGGTTTTTAAGGGGACAGTATGTTTCTTTTTTGTAAACTAGCAAAACACTCAAGCCTTCGCCTGTCAAAGGAAGCATTTTAAAGAGACCAGAAATTTTAAAGAGATTAATCAACCTGGTTCTCAGTCCTGAAATGTCAGTTCCAGCACCTCCTTGCTCTACTTCCAGCATCAAGCATCTCACTGTGCACAATGCAGAACAGTCAATTTGTTGCAGACTAAAATCTCATGGCTCTGTGTAGGAAAATCCTGACATGTCTCTAGAATCTGAAAGCATGTCTTAAAATGAGACTTACATGTAGATCAGCTATTCTAAACACATCTAGCCTAGTTTTGCTCATTTAAGAATACAGATTAGAGCAATTCCAGTTTGCTGGTACAGATTTAAACCAGTTTAACAAAGAGAACAACTCCAGCCCCAAACATCAGGTATCCACATAAACACCCAATCAGATACCTGAGCTAATTGCTGGCGTTACCTTCAAGAATTGGGAACACAAACCACAAATCTCTGATAACAATCTCAACTCTGCAGTGCCACACTGAGCAATCAATACTAATTATGAAGAAATATCTGAGCATATGAGAGGCGCCGCTATTGCCACATAAAGCAGGGCTTCAAAGTTTAAAACGAGTGCTGCTGACAGCTAAAACAGAGACTCCCACATTACCAGCACTTCGGTGGTAATGACAGTGGGCTAATAGAATCAAAGACTCATAATGCTGTCAAGAAAGCAGGTTCAGGTTACTCTCTAGTTCTTAAGCTGTTATTAGCTATTATTAGCAAAGAGGAAAAATACAGGGGCTTAAACTTTTTAAAGGCAGAGGATTATCAGTCCTTCCACTATTAAAAACAATTTCTCACTTTACGAACTTTTGGGGCTGGCAGCTGTTTCATTTGAGCGCATAACCAGCTGCCCTCTCCTGCCTCCCTGCTGCCCCTTGAACTCAAAAGCATTTTAATGTCACTGACAAAAAAACAGAGAGTAACATTTCTAACAACCTGCAGCTCCTTGGATAGTTCCAATAATCGTACCTAGTTAAAGAAAGCCTTTCAAGAGCCAAATACTTCTTTAACCATTTAATTGATATGACCTTGAAGCATTCACAACAATCTCCAGTAACATTCAATGAAAAGCAGATGTTGGTAAAGACTTGCTGAAACAAGCTTTTATTCTCACGATGGTTTGATTCTCTCACTTACACAAAATCCTATTGCTGGCACGAGAAAGCTCTTTATGGGGTGGATGTGATTCACAATCAAACATCTCTGTGTTTGGTTTTCAGACAGACACCATTACTTTTTGAGGGAACTCAACTTTTGGAGGAAGGACCTACTATTCAAGGATGCTTGAAAAAGCTCCAACAGCACAAGGGCAAAGGAAAGTTCAAAACCTTAGACTCACAAGGGGCCAATTCTTCTGAAAATTCAGGCTTTTAATCTGTGTGGTCAGAAGGTTTTCTGTCTGCTCACAGATGCAGAGTATGCAGGTGATGAGTATCCATCTACCAATGTATCAGCCTGAAATCACAGAGATGACCTTAGTGTTGGTGGTTAGCTATCTGGAAACAACAGATTTCTCTGGCACTCTCTGTTTAGTGATCCAGGCTTGGATAGCTTCTAGCTGTTCTGTCCTATTGCCCTTATGATGAAAAACGTGGCCAAGCAAATGACAGCGTGTGCTTTGCTAATACAGTACTTGTTTGCAATATATGAATCCCAATAAGTAACTTTGATGAAGCACATATTTGAGTTACACAGTTTACAGATAAGCTACTTCTGAAGTAAACTAGCAATTTGTGATAACCAGGATGGAGGGGAAAGATTTATCAGCTACAACGGAGAAACAGTTTTCAGAATCTCCAGCTTTTACATACAATTCTGTCACTGATCTGTCACATAAACTGGAAAATGTCATTTAACCTTCCTGAGCCATAGTTCATCCACTCACAAAAGACTTCAAAGGCACATGTAGCATCGCATCTATTTGAGTGTTAAGGAGGATTTGGGGTCTAATCTAACTAGCACCATTTCTAAGTCTCTCTCAGTATTATCAAGGTTTAACATTTGGTATGGACACTCAAGAATTCTTCAATTGGTTTGTTTTGTCAGCCTAATCACTGTCAGGAGTTACCAGAGGGGTAGAGTCCTACCAAGTACAGACAAACACCCCAAACCACCATCTGTGCTGAACATGTGAAAGGGCAAAAAATTTTAAAAAAAGAAGAAATGAAAGGAAATCACTGAGGCGGCTGTAATTTTGTACATACCTGTAACTCTGACTGTAAAGTTTCCCAGGACTTCGTTGGAATGCCTTGGCTTGCAACTGTACAGCCCCGAGTCATCATATGACACATTGATTATCTTCAACAGTTTCTGTCCAATATGAGTTCTGTTGGTAGGTGAAATCCCAATACCATCTTTAAACCAGAAAACAGACACTGAAGAGCCTTGGGTGTTACAGGAAAGTTCAATGGTATCTCCATTTCCAAACACCAACTCTTCCAGAAAGGCGGTCTCGCTCCTCAAGTATTCTGCAAAGGGATAAAGAAATGGAAATGAACAAATAAGAGCAGGTATCAAGAGACAGAAAGAGCATTTAAAAAAGAAACATATCTTATGTTTGCCCTACTGATGCTTCCATGTGCCCAGATGTTCTCTTTGCCCAAAGCAAGCCTTGCCTGCTCCAGGCAGGTAGCAGTGCAAAGTGGCAATGGTGACACTACAGTCGGGTCTCTGCCTGATCTACAAGGATGGCTTTACGCTTGTAGTGACCAAAACACAGCCACCCCACCAGGTGCATCACAACAAACAGCACAGACCTTGGAACAGGGTCATTGCAACACTCAGTTCTGTTGGAGGGGGTGTGATCTGGCAAAAAGAAGTGCGTGCTGCTGAGTTCACAGTTCAGTCTCTAGATCTCCATTTGTTTATTCCTGTGAGTCCATCCATAAACCCTACGAGACCCAGCAAGGGCAGGATACAAGGAGCAGAACTGGGGATAACCCAGATTTTCTCAGCTGGCTCTGGGTGACACAAAAGCAACATCTGGGGTCTGAATGAAACATGTAGAAGGCTGGACAGAAGACACAGGCTGGAATAGTTAAATGAAATGAAACCACCGCTATTTCCATGCTTAAGTTACTCTCTGTGCAACAAAGAAGCGCAGAATTGAAGAAATATTCATAGATTATGACTTTGTTGTAAAACCAATGCAATTACAGCAGCTCTGAATACCTGAGGATATTGCATTGTCTGCTCTTTTGCCTTAAAATGAAAGAGTTGGAGCAGGCTATAAGAGAAAAGCGTTGTTTTTCTCTGCTTGTCATGCACACTTTTATTCTTGTGTAAATGTAAAGATTAAAAATGTAAAAGTATTTCAGTCAATAGCCTTGCAGGTTAGTAATAAAGAATTCTGGAAGCCTGAAAATGTGGTATTTCATGGGAGGTATAGTCTCACAGGAGGCAAAGCGCACACTCATTGGGGTTACAAAGAGCCTCTCCTCTGATACCTCGGCAGCAATTCCAACTCAAATATTTTAGGTTTTGGCCAGAATTTTGAGGTATTCATACAGTCAAAGGTTTAAGGTGGTTTTGGTTTTTTCTTTTCCTTTTAATAAAAGATTTTCCCTGAAAGCATATACCCTTAGTAAAACCAAAAAGAAGACAAAGCTTTCAGAAGCAAATCCTTCCTATTAGACCAGCCCTCATGCACCATCAAGTTTTCACCCATGGTTTCTTCCCAAATGGCCTGTATCCTTGGGGGAAAGATAGTTGAGAAATATTCTGGTTTAACTGTTCAAGCTTTTTTCTTCCTTCTTCTAGACTATACAGATTTTTTCACTGGTATCAACCTTGGCTTCACATTAAAAAGCCCTGTGTACAGCTTTATACTTGCAGAACTGGGTACTGATCTAACTTTGTTGACTCTGATGGAACCCCTTGCTAATTTAACGTACTGGAAAACAAACCCCACACAGCTGCACAACCTCTCCACACAAAACACAGCTTTACCAAAGCTGTTTGCCAAATGATGAAGACCTGTATATTTTGGCTTTTGTATTATAAACCTACCAAACGGGAATGAGCCCAGACTAAGCAGAAGTCAAACTGTACTGCTTAGCCATTTTAAAGGAAATAAACTCTTTTTTGAAAACCATAATGAACCTGGCTTAATGACAAAGCAGCAAACTATTTTTACAAAATGTATATAGAGAATGCTGAAATGAAGAGGAAAGTCACTTTAGACTCAGCAGATTGACTGGGGTCTCAAGATTCTTCTGTGGAATGAAGCATCATCTCTTGTTTCTTACAAGTTTATTTTGGCATCTCTACCCTCAATCATCCCAGTTAGCCTCCAGCACATATTGTGATGCAAAGTTTGGTCCTAGTGACTCTATTCCTACTGACCAGGAAAGATGTAGTTGTGAGTTAAAAGGAGAATGTTGCTAATAGTCTTAATCTCACTTCTTTAAAGTGTTTTTCAAATTTTAGTTTATATGCTTATACCTTGAAAATAAAACAGGACCCAAACTGGAGACCTCCATAAAGTATTCCACAAAGTATTTAAATGTGCACTCAAATGCTTTTAAGCACTTTGCCCAACTGTGACCTTGGAGAACAAGGTCATTCCTTATATAGCTTTCACATACAAAGATAAATACAAAAGCATAGATAGTCTCATTTCTATGCCAAAAACAGGTGGAGTTTAGAGCAGGGAACCACCAGAGCTCACATCTTTCATAGGGTACCCAAAGTCCAGCACCTCCTTCCTGACTTCCAGATGCAAGTGCCTTGTGTTTCCAACGCCTCTTCAACGAGACACACAAAGACATGAAGAAGCCATGAAGTTGCCTCCTCTGAGGCCAAATATCCAGCCACAAGGAAGTGGGAGAGGACCCAGCCAGGACAACTGGCCCCAATTGACCCAAGGATATTCCAGACCATATGACATCATGCTCAGCAATAACACTGGGGAAAAGAAGAGGAAGGGGAGAATGTTCAGAGTGGTGGCTTTTGTCTTCCCAATGCATAGTTATGCATCATGGAGCCCTGTTGTCCTGGGGATGGCTGAGCACCTGCCAGCCTATGGGAAGTGGTGAATTAATTTATTGTTCTGCTTTGCTTGTGTGTGCAAGTTTTTTTTTTTTTATTAAACTATCTATATCTCAACCCACAAGTTTTCTCACTTTTACTTTTCCGATTCTCTCCTCCATCCCACCTTGGTGGGGCGAGCAGCAGTGTGGGGCTAAGTTGCTGGCTGGTGTGAAACCATGACACACAGGTATAAATTACCAGGGAGTTAATTCATGTAAGGGTTACAGGAGCTCACTCTGCCACTTGCAGCAGAGCAGGGATTAATGTTTGCATCTTTAACAGGTTCTTCGAGAGAACGAGGCAATCTAGGTTGTGGGCTCCCAGGATATTACTAAAATTCAACCATTTATTACTTTAGCCAAGGCAGTTAATGAGTTGAGAATCACCAAGAGACACATCCGATGGAGAGCAGCATTTGCATCATCATCACTGCTGCTGGTAGCAAAAATACTACAGAGAAAGAGGCAATTTTTAAGCTGTTCAGAGGAGCAAAAAGGCAGCAACCAGCCAGGAAACACCTTCCACAATGAGGAGCAGTTGGCCCAGCAATGCTAAAATGTTTTTCTGTGTATTCACTTATAAGGATAAGATACTTCATCTCTGTAGCTGCTTGGCTCATCCCAGCAATAATGCACTTTCTGTGTGTTTCACAGCTCCAAGTGCTTAAGTGTGTCAGTATTTCCATCAGCTGTCTGCTCCTCTTAGACATCAATACTTGTTTCTGGCAGAGCCTGGAAACGTTTTATTTTTGTTTTAACGCATGCAGCTCTCAAGTTATTTGTTTTTCAGGCACGAAAGGACAGCGAGGTGGAGGGTGGTGGGCTATTACTGGGCTGCTTATGGCCCCAAAAAACTCCAAGCCAACGTGAGGCCTGGCTGGTGCCCTCCTCAGTGTCAGGGACTGCTCCCAGGCACCTACGGCCCACACTGCCTTTGTCACCTTGCAGGGTGCTGGGTCCTGGCTCCAGGACATTCCACCCATTTATTTCTCTTCATCTGTGTTTTTTCCTCTGGAATACCTTCCCACAATCCTGCTTTTCCAAACACCAAAGTGTTTGGGAGCCTCCCGAGGATCTGCTCTAGTGGGGTGCATGCATCCCCCATCACCACCCTTTTTCTCCATCCTTCAGCAGTGGAACACTCACCACACAACTAAAACCCCACTGGGACTCCCCTCCACAGAGGGCTTGAGGTACATGACTTTCAGTACCACCAGCAAGACATTCCTCATAGCACCCTGAACCCTGGCAATCCCCAAGAGGCTTGTCAGGATTGCTTCACAGCCCTGTGCTGGAAGGGACCACGGCTCATTTTTAAGAGGATCATATTTTTCCCTTTTCAAGCTGGACAAGCTGTATTTGGCATGTTAACAAGCAGAGAGACAGCAGTACTCCATGCATTTCTCTCTTCAGGTTAATTTGAAAACGTTTCTTGTTCTATGTATTTTATTGCACCAAATCCATCGTGACAGGATACATTATAGGATCACGGAGCAACAGCCATGCCAGAGCTTTCTCCTGTTGGGTTTGTTATCCTGTTCCCAGGGGGATCACGAGAATTCAGCCACTGAGCTGGTGAATAACTGCTGGAGGGGTACAGAAACCTCCAGCATCAGTGGGATGAACACAGTCATGATGGCAAAGAGCATGTAGATAGACTAGCTGCTGGTTCAGACCAGCACTGACCTACATACTTAGCCCTGGTTTATTCTATGTAAATGTCCCACTTGTGTTAACAGAGGCCCATAGTATTATTCACCCAATGAATAATATTCCAGTGTTTTTTTACACTACCTTTGTGGCTGTTCCTGGGATGGAGTTGCTTCCACACCTCAGGATGTCTGCACTGGGAAGAGCAGACTCCGAAAGGGAAATAAAACACTTTTCTTGCCAAACATTTAGGACCAGTTTAAATTTAAAAAGCAGCCAGGAAAGGTGACAGGTGGCCCCAGTGCCACCTCCCGATGAAAACCACACCATGAATGAACACTGCCACATTCCCATTCCCTGTGCCTCCACAGAGAGGCAGACGGGCCCTAGGGGAATATGAAAACCCACCAAACCAACCCCAGGCCCTGCAGCCCCTGTGAGAGGGGCATGATAAGATAAATGATAAGGATCACCTGTTTACCCAAGAACCTGCCTTCTCAGGGCAGATAAGATCGAGGGAGCAGCCTCGCAGGCAAGATTGCTCACCTCAAGTCACTGCATACCCTGACTGCACTGCACAGATCTGGTGGGGTGTATCTTATATATGCATTTTCTACTGTGTTTCATAAATAAAAGTATTATATGAAATACACATCCTGTCTTCTCTCTTCCCCCCCTTATCTCCCCTTTTAAGACCAAGACCCCTCTCACAGCACACTTCCCAGTGGCAGGCTGAACCCATTCTGGGAAGAAGGGGCTTGCTCTGGCAATCACAGTAGCACAGGATGCTTTGCTGATGCAATATCATCTCCCAGAATGGTGTTCTGCTGCATTATCTCCCCTGCTCAGTGGGGCTCACACCCAGAAATAAAATATTTAAAAAATAAAACACCTGTTTGCATCTGCAAAAGCCTAAACTGTGATAGAAAAATGTGTCTTTAGGAAATCATATCTGAAAAAGGATTTGCCTCCATTATTTCACAGAATCATAGAACCACAGAATGGTTTGGGTTGGAAGGGACCTTAAAGATCATCCGGTACCAACCCTTCCTATGGGCAGGGACACCTTTCACTAGAGCAGATCACTCAAAGATGTCACTTTAGCTTTCACCTCATGCACTGTGTTTGCTCGCAGGGAGGCAGTTCTCCTGGAAAAGCTTAAAACAGCTTTCCTAATAATAATAACAGTAATAATAATAATAATAATGCAAAGTAGATTGCCTACACTGTATTACCACTACAGTGGCCTATGCAATTGTTACCAGACAATATTTCTTCCAAAGACATTAACAAGTGTGCTGCACTGTGTTACAACCCTGTGGGGGTTTTCTTAGTTCTGTTCTAGAAGAAAAGCAAACTTTTTTCCTAGAGAATTAGCAGAACAATAACCAGGTTTAGTTCTGTCATATGCAGCTTTCTTTATAAACAAGAGATTATGGAAAGGAATAAAAAAAATCTCTAGTGTTTAGCTTGGCTCTCCCCAAGAGCGACTTTGGAAGAGCTTCCAGAATGGAAAAAGCAGATGTTGCAAATCTGCCTTATCTTCAGAGCAACTGTTGACTCTGTTGTGCAAATCCTAATTTACATCTGCATGAAAGGTTTCAGAGATTAAATGGCATTCAAGGAGGAATATTAGCTTTTCTCCCTCCCTCCAGCCTTCCTTTGAATGGATTTACTACTGGCAATTAGCTTTCTGTTCCATCGGCCAAGTAGAAAACAGGATTCATGAGGACTCTACAGTATCCTCCTTGTAATGGACTGTTTTCTCAGATCACCCAATTCAGATGCTGAGAGTTAGAAGAAATAAACTGTCACAAAGTTAAAACAGTTACAAAAACACTTTGGCCAGGAGGATTTCCCTCTGACACTTGGAAAGTCCTGAGGAGGACAAAAACCTGACAGAGAACAAATCAAAGGGGTCTCCCAGCTACACCTAAAAAAATGAGAATGTAAACCCCCTGAAGAGACACAAAGCTTTGGTTGCTGCTGAGAGCCCAGAGCCAGACCCAAGGACAGCCTTCTGCTGGGGCTTTGCTGGCTTAAAGGAAGAGACAATGATGGGGAATTTTCCTTGAAGTCTGGCCAGACTGTACAATCAAACACTTTCCTTGGTTCCTCATTCAAAATACAAAACAGGAAAGCAATCATATGTATCTGGTGCACTCAGAGTTCTGCACTTCAATTTTTAACAGAAATAAAAGAACTGATATGAAATGTACTCCACTTCATGAGTGGTCCCTAAGGACAGGGAGCAGCAGATGGGAGCCAGCATGAGGACACTGAGGTCCCCAGGCCATGAGAGCTCCTGCTCAAGGATGCCCATGCATGCCCAGCTCTCGCAGGTGCTTTCCTTAAGGAGGGCAGCAATGAGCTGTATCAGTTCTCAGCAGCCCACACTCACGGTGGGGATGACATCAGTCCCAGCCTGGCACAATGAGCATACCCTGAACAGATGTTTGCCCACACGTCACACAGCCCACCTCACCCAGCCGCAGTGACCAAACGTGGTCAACCCAGGGCACTCCCTGCTCAAGGCAGAGTGACGGGATGCCCTTTATTGGGCTGATCCTTGGTGGAGCACAAGAGACCATGCTGTCATCCTTTTGGTGTCTTCCTTTTGTTGCTTCTGAAGAACGGTGGCCAACTTGGCCTCAGCTCTTGCACAGCACAGCAGGGGCATCCCAGCTTGATGCTGACAGACAGATCCCACCACAAAACGGCTGATGTTTTACATTCCTGCTCCACATGCCTAAGGAAGTCCAAAAAAACCTCAGAGTCGCAGCAAGCAAGTGACTACCACAAGCCCTTTCAAAGCCAGTGGCAACAGCTATGGAAACCAAGGCACAGAATGAGGTTTCCCAGCATCCCAAAGGAGTGGGCAAAGCTTGTCCCCAGACTCCACCAGAGCAGAATGTGGTCCTGCTAAACTGTGGAGGCCCTGAGAAAACCTTCTTAAAACCTTCTTATGCGCACATCTCTGAATAATTCTTTTGGGTTATTTTTTCTGGGATCTTCCTCTACACCTTCATTTGCTACCTAAAAAGCCTTCTAAAGTTAAATACTGTTGGAGTTTTGACCTCCATGGTGGGTTTTCAGCTATTTAGTGAATTCTGTAAAACCTTACCCACTTAAGTGCTCTTGCAGATGAATTTTTAAGCAATACAGAAGTTTAGGTTTACCTCCAAGTAATTTTTTTAAGGGATGCAAATGCTTCTGTTCCCTTTACAATTCCCAGGCCAGCTTTGCCCTGGCAGCTACTTGTGATGCTTTTCTGGTACTTGTGACGCTTTTCTGAAGTGGGCTTTAAGATCACATGGCATCAGAAAAAATTTGCCATAAAGCCCCAACCTTTCCCCTTCGGTTCACAGCTATGCAGCTCCCAAATCCCAGGTCCTCTGCATTTCCCTTGCACTTTTAATGTGCACTCCTCTAATCTTCATTTAATGCAGGCAGCTGGCTGCAAATACCCCCAAACAATGACTTTAATCCTAAGTATCCTGAAGCCCCCCCTTCCTTCCCGCACCAAAACTAAAGGAAAAAAGTAAAAAGAACAGCTTCAAGACAGCAAGATGGAGAAACCCAAGCTATCCACTGGGCCAAAGGAGCAGAAAGACACAATGAGCTAAATTTTGCCCAGTTTGCTAATTAAAAACGGAAGCTACCCCACTCCGGAGCCAAGGCGGGGAGGTGGGGGGACTTCTCATGCTATTCAAAAAATCGGCTTCCAACTGGGACCATATTCACTCCACATTAATTGTCATTCCAACTACGAGTGTCCTAGTTTCAAAACGAAAACTACTCTCCAGTGTAGCTAGTGAAAACCAACACCAGTTTCGAGGCATTAAACAAAATTTATTGATTGCATTTTCCCACCCACTAAAACTTTAATAAGCATTAAACCTCAAACTCCTGGCCCCGTTTCCTCCTTCTACCCTCTCTCTCCATAAAAGGGGTCAGGCTCCTCTATATGGAGATTAGGACTTAATGTTTGGTATTTGTTTATGAGCCTATCAATTGCCTTTATTTTGGGGGGGAAGCACATCTTAGAAAAAAAAAACCCCTCTTGTACAGGGATTAAGAGAGGGCAAAGGTTTAGGGTAGTTTGGGTGTTTTTTTCCCCCAACTGATTGTGGGGTTTATATGTGTGATGGATCATGTTCATGTGAATGAAAATAAGTAAATATTCCCCCTTTTTGCAAGTTTCCCGTGAGTAACATAAAAAGGTATTTTTCAAAGATCCTGATTTCTCAGTAACAAAATGCAGAACTTCACTCTTCTCTGCTGGCTGTTTTCAACCGTGTGAAAGGGAAAAATAATAATAATTTGAGGGCCATTCTGTCTGCACAGTTAGTAGAGAAAACAAAGGTCAAACATTTGAAATGCAAGGGTTGGTGATTAAGCCCAGAAATCCATATCTAGGCATCAAAATTAATAGCCAGATTTTGAGAGTGCTTAAGGAATTTAAATGCAGAGCCTGACCTGGCTCAGCATCTTTCAAAACCAAGCCTGTTATTTCAGAGTCTCAAGCGAGATTTAAGTGCCAGGTACCCAAGTTGGGGAAATTTAACAGTAATCTTCTTTCGGGAAGTCTGATCCACTTTAATCTGAAGTTGAGAATGACAAAGATTTTGATATTTAGAAAATACATCTAACTACAGCTGCAACACTTTGTCCTTGTGCTAAAATCAAGTCTTAGCCTTCAACATTATTAGAAAGAGTTGAGAGAGATGGCAAAAATGTAATGTCAAAAATTCTTTTACTTCTCCTCTTTAAAGAAGCCTGCTAAAGGGATTAGACAGCTTTGAGTTCACTGCTCTGTTAAATCAACCTTACAATATTTTTTCAGCTTGTTTGACTTGCTGTTTGTGTATACATTTGTGTTTTCACCTTTCTACATTCAAATCCCACACTTAGTGTTTGTTCTGTGCTTCTCACAGGAAACTTAGTCAGTTCTTTATTTGTATTAAGTCTATGGAGTTATAGAAAACAGACTTGGAAAACAATCCCTAAATTAACAGGACTTACCGGCTTCCATGCATTCACATGGAGCATCGCATACCATCCAACCCCAATGCAGAGGTTTATCATTTCCAGCAGCAACAGAAGGGCATCAGGTTCACCAGAAGAGACCTTTTAATGGTCTCCTGTAACCGTATCTATTACATCAGGGTTTGGACTCCACATTACAAATTAAGAGAGAGTTCAAGGAAGTCATGCGTGTCTCAGTTCCCACTGCCTTCAAGGAGTTTTAATGCCCCTGAATAATCATCTTCTACAAACTGCACTATGTTAGGACCCAGTAATGGCAGAAGCAGGTTAGACACCTCTATGAAAGGCTGTTTTAATGCTGCTGTAAGGAAATGCAGACCCTCAGCTGGAGGCCTTTTCCAGCTTCCTACAAGGAGACATGGCTGGCCCTACCCGCATGAACCAGGGACCTTCCACAGGCACCTTGGGATACCTCCCCCATCCTCCAAAGCCTGATTTTCCCAGCTTTTCCCTTCCTTTGCCCACCAGAAACACTTCTAAAACCTCCTTCTCTCTGTGAAGGAGTATCTAAGTGTTCAAATGAGATGGATGCTGTTGTGACAGAAAGGATGGCCCCTGCAGCAGGCAAGCCAAGAAAGAAAACAGCCACTTCTCTCTGGCAGATGGCAAATACAGATGATAGAAACTGAGCCCAGCAGCCACCAAAGGGCTGGATTTGTCTGGAAGTCAGGCACCAAAGCTAAGCTCCTGCCATGCTCCCTTAGGTGGGATGAAACACCACCTTGTACCACTAGTGAAGCCATGAAGTTGAACAACCTCCCTTGATATATAACCCGTAAATGGAGTAAGAGTGTTGCCCATAGCATTCTGTCCCCTCCACTCTCTTTCCGAGGGTGGGCAGATAATTCAGGGTCATCTCTTCTTCCTGTGTGCCCTGAGACAACATATGCTGCTCCTGCAACTGCTCCTTCTCATCCCTAAACCAGCCAGGCTCAAGCAGCGTGTGAAGTTATTCCTGCAAAGACTGCACCGCTTGTCTGCGCTTTATTTGCTATGCACTGGGAGGAGGAGGCAGAGGGGGAGAAAACCTCTACTTCAAACATTTACACGTATTTTGAAAGCACCTGAGGAGGTTTCAGGACCTTTTTGCCAGAACTAACACATTCCACCCATAAGATGACCTTGTTCAGAGCATGCAGATGGCTCCTCAAGGAAGGATTTGCATTGCATGGAATGACCAGATCCAGGATCAGGTGGGCAGTCCAGTTTCTCAGGCAGCGAGCCACCACTGAGACCAGAGTGGTAGATACAAACCTGCCCCTTTTTGTCCCTCCACTGAGGGAAAAAGGGCAAAGGGGAAGCCCTGATGTTCCCCTCTGCCACCTCTGTGCTTCCCATCCCTTCACCAAGACTTTTGTGATGGAGAAGCTCATTGCCTTCTCAAATCCCAAGATGCCAGCATGCCTACACATAAAAACAAGGCAGAAATCTCATTCCTTCACTAAATAATTCACAGGATGGAGGCCCAGCACAACTCAATAATGCTTTCCAGGTATTATTTTCCTATTTTGACTGGGCAGATGGTAAAGCATTTCTGTGGTAGGAGGCTTCATGTTTGTGTTTCCTTTGCCTCCTAGTCCAAATAATGGCAACAGTAATTGAACCACCGGGCAAAAGAAAATTGAGTGTGACCCTTTAGTCAATACTCTGGGAGTTCCCACTTGCTCCTGCAGCTCTCTGCTCTACCTGGAACAAGAGCAAAAGAAGGTGCTGCTGTCAAGATGCCCCCACTCCAAGATACCCTAAGCTGAAAGTATGTGTAACACAGTATATACAGTATTCTGCATGTATTTAAACTCCATGGTATTTGCTGTATTTATATTGTAACCCAGCTAGGATGGCAGCTGGGGCTGATGGCATGTGGTTTCACCCAGTATCTTCAAGGCTAATGCCAGTATCCCCCAGTGGCCACTTACACCCTTCTTCCCGAGGTGGGGGAACCATGAGCCTGGAAAGCCTGAAACA
Source organism: Campylorhamphus procurvoides (assembly GCA_013396655.1). Classification (NCBI taxonomy): domain Eukaryota; kingdom Metazoa; phylum Chordata; class Aves; order Passeriformes; family Dendrocolaptidae; genus Campylorhamphus; species Campylorhamphus procurvoides. The sequence goes on along the minus strand of WBMV01000267.1, from coordinate 1,686,296 downwards.
TAATTTTTATGCTTAATTACAGATTTCAAGTGCCTGACACCAGGCCCTCAGTCATTACATTTTGACACTGATGACTTTGGGCTGAGATGGAACAAATGCTCTGTGCTCACTCATCACTCACTACATCCACCAGTGTGGTGGAGGTAACTCGAAAGAAGGTGAGTGATGGATTTGTAGCAACTTTGGGCAGGGATGCGGAGAGGACACCATCTGCTGTTTCTTACTTCTTTTTTGCCCCCACTTCCCTTCTGTAATTAATCAATTCATAAATCAGGAGACAAGAGTTTTCTTGCAGTCTCCTCTTGCAATCACCCCTGCGAGGCAAAGGCTAAGGACACGGCAGGGTGGCTGCAAGGTCTAAGTGCTGCCTGTGGAGCACGAAATAGCATTCTGGCCAGTCACTGGGAGCACTGGGTTCCCAGCCCTGTGGCTCGTCCCACCCTGGGGCCTCCCAGGGCCCAACCCACCACATGCTGAAAAAAAGAGGCTTTCTGAATTTAATTTGAGGGGGGAAAAAAATAATGCTTTCACAGTAAGGTGTGAAATCATGCATAACACACCCGCTGTAAAAATGAAAGTATTTTTAATGTATTTCTTTTTCCCCCAATTGCATTCAGCTCATCTCTTACACAGTAAATACTGGAAGGTGATTTTTAAGGTCCCTTCCAGCCAAAACCATGATTCTATGGTTCTAAATACCAGCTAATTTATGTACCTCCATTTACCAGATCCCCTCACTTCTGCATGAATCCCCAGCTTATTAACATAACTATTTAAACTGGACATGTTTTCTTAAACATTCTTCTTTCATAAACTGCCAAGTGACAGTTGTTTACTGTCAACAAGCCTGGGTACTCCAACACAGGGAGAAATATGCCCTTTCAAAAGGCAGACATATCGGCTACCAAAGGAAGATTAAAATCTGGTGTTTTTCTTTTCTCCCTCCTCAAAAATGCTTTATTCGTACAGATACTCTTGATACAGATCAGGAGAGATGGTACTATGCCTAATTCCAATCATTCTTTTAATTAAAGACAGGCTCATGGAGGATTTATCTTCACTTGCACATGCTAGTTGTCAGGGCACACTCAGAACTCCCTAATCTTCCCACTGCAACTGGTTTTTCCTCTTCACTTTTAGCTGTGATACCCCCATCTCCCACGGCACATCTCGGCTCATCTCACACAGATCCTGCTACCGGCTAGAAACAAAATGCTTGCCTGGGGGAAATCTAAAGAGTGAAGCTAAAAAAAATTAAGCAAAAATGAAATCACCAGTTGGTTCAGGCCCTACATTCTCCAAACAAGCTGCTGAAGTATTTTGCTGGGAGGGAATTGCTTGTACTTGAGTCTTGCCCATGAAATCAGGGATATAAAAAAGAAGGGGAAAAAAAAATTAAAAATAAGAAGACTATGGGAAAACTTTTTCCCATGAAGTGCCAGGGAAGCTCCTCTGCTGGCTCCTGTCGGGCACAGGGTCCGGGGGCTCAGGACCCGGCTCGCCCACGGATCCCTGCGGGGGATTATTAACACTTTCTCTGGCGCACTGTGCAGCTCGCAGCTATTATTAGTGCTGGGGCTAATGACACTGATACAATGGCTGTGAGGATGGGGCATGGGGGGACCATCAGCCGGACTGCAGCTCGACTCCACGCGGGACTCACGACAGAGTCACGGGGGGCCAGTGGTGGCCACCGCCGTCGCCTCTGGGCTGTGATGCTGCTGCTGGCTCCCATCAAAGCCCGAGTTATAAAAAGCAGGATGGGAAGTGAAGGACTGTGTTACGGCGGGTTAGAGAGGAACGGGAGGTCACAGAAAGCCAGCTCCAGGCATCCCCACCCCCAAACCCAGAGCCCTTTTACACGCCAGAGTTTCCTCTGCTTGTTAAAATGTTTGGGTCATTAGAAAACTTCCCAAACAATCCCTGCTTATGCTAAATAGCTGCTCCCACCACGATCTGTGAAGGGCTTCAGCCTGCTCTCTTGGAAATCAATGGGGGCTTTTTTTGCCTAGGATTCAATAGGCCCAAGATCAGGACCTCATTATTATTTTTACAGGACTACAGGCAGCAGAGAATGGCAAAACCCCTAAAGAAAGCAATGACCCTCCGAACTGGGAGCCAAATTTGCTATGAAGGATCTTTACAAGCTCTGTCAAGCATCAAAATAAAATTAAAAATCCAATTCTTGGGAGCTTTTCAGTTTTTTGACAGGGAAAGCATAAGGTTGAAAAAGGCTGGCCTCATCATTTGGATTCAGGGACATTTCCCGTAGCTCCCTTTTACTCAAAAGAAAAGCCTTCATAGAAGAGTATTTTACCTTCCCCAGGGGGAGCGAGCAAGAGGGGATGAGCTGTCAGTTCAGGGTGATGCCAGTTACCCTGTGGTACCCCATGGAACAGAAACACCTTCAGGGCTTCACATGACCTCCTCTGCCACAGGACACAATGGAACCCCCCAGTAAGTCCCTGCTGCAGAGCCACGACCAGCAACAGGAGAAGGCTCCTGGGACATGGATCCTGCTATGAGGACCACACCATCTTCACAGAAGCCAGGTGTCACCTGCCTTTGGTGAGAGGAGCCTCAGAGATGCTCCCATCCTCAGCACCCTCCTTGGGGCCCTCTGACAGTCAAGTTCTCCACTTCTTGCCTGTTACTGTACATCACTCCTCCCTCTTGGCATCAGTGAGAACTCACCTACGCACCACATCACCACCACAAGGTTTGGCCCCTAAGCAATACCCAGCTATTTTGCTGACTCCCCTACACCCAAATCACCCCAGGTCAAATCCAAAATGCTTCAAATCCATTACTTCTGAGTACTAGTCCCATTCTTATAAACCAGCAGTCATCTGGTCTCCAAAGCTTTACTGATTTAACTACATCAGCTGAGCTAATTTAGTGAGATTCCTTGCAAATAGCGCAAGATAGTTCAGTGCAAATCAAGGTACAGATAAAAAGCACTCCACTTTCCAGGGCAAAAGCATCAGATGAAGATAAGCTGATGAACACTCTTATCAGTTATCAAGAAACAGCAGTTGGGAAGCCACCCTTGAAGGTTTCTGACATGCCATGGTGCACTAATATTGTCTGTTACTGCTTTTCCCTAAAAGCCTTATGCTCAAGTTAAGGAACATAGTGATGGCTTGGCTCCTTGGGTGAAAACAAAAAGACAGGAGAAAACTCTAAACTGACATGCTGATATGTGTCAGCATGACATTTGCAGGTACTTCAGCAGCACAGAGTACAAACCCTGGGTACAAACACCAGTGTCGGGGTCCTGGGGCTGTGATGATCCCAGGGAAGAGCCTTCAGCACACACGACAGCCTGTGGAGCTGTGCCTGCTCCCAGAGTGATCCTAGGCTGCGTCCTTTCCTCACCCGAAAACTTGGAACCCTTCTCACTTGAGTCATTAATTCTTTTAACCCCTCGCAACCTGCAGAAATGGCACAACCCCAAAATCTCACTGATGCTGAACGTGTAAGCACATGGCAATTGTTTTGCATACAATTCTGTGTGATAAAGAAATCTGCTTCCAAGTTTTAATAGAACCTTTTTATTTAACCAACTCATTACCTTCCCCTGCTCTCTGGATTTGGGAAAGTAGGGCCAGCACACCAGACCTACAGACCTACCTCCCCCTCTGCAATAAATACCTCCCCTTTTTTTAGATGAATACATCTGAAACTGAAGCAGTTACTGCAGGAATGTTTTCTTACTTGACTGTGCTGCTATTCTTCAAAAATAGCTTTGCTACATTGTGTAACCTGAGTGTCACAGCAAAAAAAAAGAAAAAAAAAAAGAAAAAAAAATTGATTTAACTACCTCCTGCCTAGTTTCTATCCACCTGAACACAACAACGCCTGATAGCCTATCAGAATAATAGGGCTGGTTTACGTCTGATTACCTTTCACATTTTAACTATTAAGTTTACTAAAGGTTTTACTCAGCCCATATCTCACAGTTCTTGTTTGCTTTTGATACTACAGAAACTTCCTGGTCATTCAAGTCAAGGAGCAGATACTTTAGGGGTAAGCACACCAGGAATATTGCATTCACCACAGGAATAAAAGCCCTTCTTCACACATACAGGGCTTTAAATCATATCTATGGCACTTGGCAACCTGATCTGTGAGCGCATGAGAGAGGGAGTTCTGGGGGAGTCAGCTTTACTTTGGAGAAAAAGTCTACTTTCTTAGCAAGATCACCAGATAAACAGCCAAAAGAGGGGCAAATGCTAAACTGATAAGCTATGTAGGAGGCCAAGGAAAAAAATCAGGGTGTAACAAGGTATTTTAACGTGCTTTCTGCATCTTCTGACATGGCTTTAGCTCAGCATTTGCATAGAAGTGCTTTCAGATGTATTCCTCCGACACCCTGAGCTGCCTGCTGCCATATACCATGAACTGCTGTGCTGAACCACAGTCACATTTGGTGCCAAAAAAAAGGACATAAGGCAAATTTTTACCAGCCAGCATCCTCTCTGGCATACAACCTGATACCTGGAGAATAAAGTTTATTACTAACCACTACTAAGAGAGATGAAATGGCAAACACTGAAACAGTTACATTAAACCATTCAATTGAATGACTTGGCGAATGCTGACTCAGCAGGCAATTTCAAGCTTGGGGGACTTTTTAAGGGTCAGAAAAAGAGAAGGAACAGGTATACAGAGCTAGACAAAGTCACAGGATATATGAAAATAGAAAAATATATTCGAATAGGGAAACAGAATAGAAATAAAGTCAGTTTCATTGTTTAACTGTGTATCAGGTTCAGCCTAGCTGGGAAAAACTTAAATTGGGGAGAAAATTCAACTGCATTCTCAGTAGAAATATCTGAATTTGCTACATTTGTGCTGGGTCTACCTTATCTACAGTGAAAATTGCAAAAGCTAAACTATGAGGACAACACAGCCACTTCTCCATAAAGCCTTACAGCTCATGCTCAGCCACTGAATCCTATGCACTTCAATGACCTGCCAGAAAAACCCACCAGCAGGCCATGCCCTAACCTTAGCTAAAACTAAGGTTCAGCAAGCGTCTTCAGTCACAGCTCTGCGTGCCAGCTGACAGATCACTGTCAGAAACACCTTGGTCCAACGCTTCTGTAAACACAGATTTTATTAACTGCTCAGAAACCAGGCTGCTTCCCTGTCTTTTAGGGTCTCTTAAGTGAGCAGCAGATGTACACAGTAAGTGTTCAGGGAGGACAGCTCTCTAAGCATGGAGTTGGATATCAAAATTCACTTTTATTGACCACATTTTAAAATGAGACATTCTGTTTCTCAGCCTTATAGAAATGGGGGGAAAATCTCCTCCAGCTTCACAAAAAATTTCAGCTTTGTCCAGGCAACAGACTGGGTCCCACTGGATGGAAATGGTCCAGAAACAGTGGGAATGCCACAATCAAGACTTCTCTAGTGTTCACCTAACTTCAAAACCCACTCTCAGTCAGGCTTCAGGAGCAGTACGCTTTCCCAAACAGCACTGAAGATTTTTTGCAGAGAGTCATAAAAGTTAACATGCCAGTCAGAGTAGCTTACTTTAATGACATGATTTAATTAGCAGATCAACACTTTGCTACACAATTTTCAGATTTACTTTCATCACATTCCCTACTCAGCGGTTGCTAATAAAGTCTTAATTAAAAGAAAAAAATCCTCAGATTTAATTGGAGTGACCCTTGTCAATATGTGTAGAAGACCTGATGTTATACAGCTAGTACTGAATACACTGAGTCAACCTCTGCACTGGAACAGACTTTCCAGTTCACTGTTTGCTAGGGAAGAAACAGATTTTTTTTTAAAAGAAGCTGTATTTCATCATCTTTTTCTTCTCTCCTCTTATTTTACTGTTTAGTAAAATATGCTAGTCTCAACATTAAAGACTTAATTAGCTTTTTTAGCTGCTGCTGCTGAGAACAAATGATCAACTTTTAATCTCAAAACTATCGCTTGCAGCTGCCCACTGAATCTAAAGCATTTCTGGTCTAGGGCACAAAGTAAGCAGCACTGTCAACATATGAGAGACTCTTTGTAGAGGGTCTGAACGCATAAACCCCAAGGCCAGCCCCAGGAACAGTCAGTGCCATTTGGCACACACTTCAATACCCTTATAATTTCAGGATGAACTTTGAAACGCTCAGATACACAAAGCAGAGTGACACAGATCGCCGTGCCCTACACCTTGGACCCCTCGCTGGGCACATGCTGAAAGGCTACAAGAGCCCAGTTGCCATCAGCAGCATGAAAAACACCTCAAACCATGCATCACCAGCTCTTCCCAAGCAAAAAGAGTCACAGGAATCGGTACATGGCCTTCCATTCAATTTAAGCAAAATCTCAAAACGACCCTTCTTCTGTTCTTCTGACTAGAAAACTGCCTGCACAGTATTAACTCTGGGCAACAATTCCACCGCAGTGCTGAACAAGGAAACTTCGGTTCTAGCTCCTGACAGACTGGGAGAGCTCTCCCCTCCCCTTCCCGCACCGATCTGATCAAACATTAGCAGCTCTCTATACAACTCTTTCAGTGAACGGCAGACAGCCTCAGCAGCTAACTAGCTCAACACAAATCCTAAAAAGCCCAGAAATTGCCTTTTCCGCATATACCGCACACAGACACACACACCAACCAGCTACAGGAGACAGGCTGGTTATCAGAAGTTTTTAAAAGTGAAATGCTGCTGTTTCAGTTGGTCTGCTCTCTAAGAAAACAGCCAGCGTTACTTGACATTCACAAATCGTACGAAGTAATATCTTTATCTGAATACTAATGCAAATTGGACGGGCTTTTTTATATTGCTGTCTATTCTGTGGTTGCTGAATAGAGTGACCGCATGCTCAAGGCTGCAAAGGAGTTCACTGACCTCCCTAATCATCTCTGTCATAGCCCCTGAATGACATACACATTCAATCCTGCCTCGCCTCTCTACTTTCATTCATAAAAAAAAAAGGAAAAAAAAGAAGGAGTGGGGGAAATTTGACATTGTTCTTCCTGCAGCAGCCCCAAGAACGGGAGAGAAGAGAAACTCAGCCCAGATGAGGCCCCTGGTGTTTTTAGTTTAGCTTCTATTCAGCAACAGCCCCGCCATCTGCCTCCTTCCTGCCAACAGCCGAACACCTCCCTGCGGAGATGTTAAAACCTGCACCCCCTCCACCTCTGCTAATAGCCAGTATTCATATTAGCAAACATACACATACCTCGAGAATGCCTCCCTTCAATGTGTGTTTTATGTAGCTGAGTATAGGCACAAAGCAGTAGCTGTTATAGCCTTCACAGCCCCGTGTGGAGAATTAGATCACTGGGGAAAAATCCTTCCAAGCCCCTTTATGGAAAATAAGGCCTTAGACTGTAAATGCAAAGCCCAGCGAACAACAACCCTCAGTAATGAGCCAATACCCCATGGCCCATTTGACTAGGAGAAAGAATTTGCTTTTTACCATTCAATTCAAAAAGACTGAAAAAGTAAAATGTGTTTTTACTTGGCTCTGAAGGTTTATATTCTTTACAGTTTCTTTTGCACAACCTTTCCCCTCCCAGGTCGGACAGGCAGCGGGTGCCCTCACGGTCGCAGAGCCACTGGCTTTAGCACAGAGCTGGGGAAGGAGCACCAACTTCACGGTTCCCCACGCACGTGGGCAGCGGGAGAGCCACTGGCATTGCAAAGCTCTCTCTGCTCTTGCAGTCCACATCCACTGGAGCTTTCAACAGCTCACAGTGATGGGGCAACCCTTGGAGACTTCTCTAGGTGTTGGGGTTGACATCTCTGGCTCAGGGACGAATCCTGCCTCCAGGGAGCACAGCCGGGGTTGACTGTGACACCTTTGCTTTGGAGAAAGCTGACCGAGCGGCAAGAGAGCCTGTCCTGAGATTTCCACTGGAGGCCCTGGAAATCCCAACCCATCGCTCATCTCACAGTCATTACTGGAGGGATGTTTCCCTCTGTGTGACCTCTGAATATGCCACTTGCTACGATTCCAACAGCATTGCAAAGCTTTAACTTGCAAAACTGTCTTAGAGCACGGGAAGGGTTTAGCACCACTTCAACACGTCATCAACCCCAGCTCCAGGCTGAAGGTGTGGGTGGAAGCCCAGGGACCACCGAGGCAGCCACCGAGGTTGCTCCTCGCCCCCATGTGCCAAAGTGACAGCACCAATACATACTTCAGGCTAAACCAGAGAGAACGGGACACACTCTGCTTCTGTCACTCCCACCCCTGTGGCCAGCACAGACTGCCCACTGCCTCCCGCGCACCGACATCATCTGCTCTGACCAAGTCCCTGCGATGTTGCCCCATAAATCAATTCTTTTGGCTGTGAAAAATGAGCCAAACGAGTTACACTAAGAATCTGGTGTTTTATTAGGACTTTCTTGAAAACAAAACCAACCCCCGGTGTGATTTATAGCTTTAACCAAAAGGGGTATGAAAGTAATGCCCCCACCCCCCAGCCTCCACGAAGTCCATTTATTCCCCTGTCACTTTTTTGGCAAACAGGCTTCAAACCCTTTCCTGAACAATGGAAACTTTCTGCTGGGTACATGCAAGCCCGAGGACGGGGGGCTGCGAGGGGGCTCCCTTCCATTAAAGAGCTTTGAAAAATAAACAGGGACTCAGGTAGCAGCTGAGGCGGATCAGAGAGACACGATGTTTCAAACCCGCTGTATATTATTTGTAAAGAAAAGAAAAAAGAAAAAAGGGGAAAAAAAACCCCCAAAACCAGCTTTTGTCTGATGTGTTCACTTTTTTTCGGTGCTGCCACTCAAGTGGAGACCATCACCGACTGCCCCGAAATGCAGTTCCTTTCTCAGCACAGCCGCTTGTTCAGCTGCGACCCAGCGTGTGCCTACCCGGAGCTGTCGCAACTCTAATTCTCCTCCCCAGATGTGGCTATAAATGAACTTTCCTTACTTTTCCCCCCCGAACACACGCAGTCAGAGCATTTCCGACGCGCGCTGAAGATGCGCCGCCACACGCGCACGGAGAGGCATCCTCCTTTCCCGGCTGCTGCTACACACGGGGTGCCGCGCTGGGAGAGGGCTCCTGTCAGGCAGGAATCCTCTCAAAAGCACTTTGTCCCTCCCGGGCGCCTGTGCGGCTTCCCCCGAGCCACGCCGAGGTGGGACCTCACCGGCCCGAAGCCGTCTCCATCCATCCATCTATCCCTCTCCGCTCGCTCCGGGA
>WBMV01000267.1:1510642-1676696 GCA_013396655.1 Campylorhamphus procurvoides | reverse complement strand
CGCGCCCGCCCCGCACCGCGCCCGGCCCCGGGGCTGCGCGGGGGTGCGGAGGGCATGGGATGGCGAGGGGGCGGCCGCTCCCGCCGAGCCCCCGGGGCGGAGCGCGGATGGGGATGGGGAGGGGGCGGCTGATCCCGCCGAACCCCCGGGGCTGCGCGGGGATGGGCATGGGCATGGGCATGGGGCGGCCGATCCCGCCGAGCCCCCGGGGCGGAGCGGGGATGAGGATGGGGATGGAGATGGGGATGGGGATGGGGCGGCTGATCCCGCCGAGCCCCCAGCGGGCACCCGCTGGACCCGCGGGCGGGGCGATGAAGTTGGCTCCGCGCTCCCGAGGTGACTCCGCGCACCGCGGGGGCGCACCGTCCTGTCCCCTTCTCCTGGCGCTCCTTAACAGCGCGTTTTCTGGAAAGAAACGGCGAGAAGGGGCTGAGGGGGAGCATCCGTGGCTCTGTGCATGCAGCGCTTTGGCTCAGCCTAGGACTCGGGCAGCAAGTGGCCCACGCACCCATTCCCCCCCGCAGGGCTGCCACACTGTACCCCGACGTGAAGCCACCCGCTTCGAGCGCCTTGATTTCACCCACCCGCGCCCGTAATCGCTGTGTTACACTGATGAGAGTAATCACAGCCTCCAAGCGACTCTGAGTGTTTGCTGCTGCTAACTGGACTAGCTCCTTATTAACAAAGTCTGGTTAAATATATCTAGTTATACTTACAATTATGATTGCAACGGTCTACTCACTGTCATAGATATGGTTTGAGATATTGTGGTCATCTCAGAGACCCCCAACACGGCCGAGTTGCTGAAGTGACATGCATCAGTTACTGCTGACAGTGAGCTGAGCTGCCTCATACAGAGAAGTCACAGCTCTGCTTTAATCCCACTTGACATAGCAGCTCATTCGCCGAAAATAGACACAAATATTATCAGAGCTGAAAATGCTCTGCAGAAGGGGCCCAAAAAACCAACCTGCCTAAGAGTCAAGCTGAGTTTTTTGGGATGAGAGGAAAAGCCGGGCAGTGTTGAGGTTTGGCTTTCAGCAAGGGCAAACAGGGGGGATCGCTCGTGGCCGCTGTGGAGGGCTCGGAGTTCGCACTGTTGTTGCTGCGACCGAGATCTGTCTTGACACCTTTATCAGGCACAGAGACTCTGACATCTCAATACTGTTGCATTGTGTGGGGGAAGCATTGAGACGGCGAGGAAATCCTACATGTCAGCGGAGACCCTCGCCGGTGACACCATTGGTTTAAATGAAAACAATGGGGGGAAAGCAGATGTATAAATAAAATGTGGTTATTTCACCGTCACAGAAAAGCCTTGGCAGCACGTCAAGCTGCACGATGTTTGCTCTCATAACTGCTGGGCTGGAGGTGCCAGAAAATCACTAAAAATTAAACAACAACAGCGGCACAGTTATAACACTGCGCGAGGAGTTGTTGGCGTCATTACTTTAAAGACAAAGTTGCAAAAGAAGGGCCAAATTTGCACTCAAGTCACCAGGGTAAGGTTGTTGTTGTAACGATATTGTTAGAATTATTACTAAATGTATTAGTGTTGTTACTACTAAGACCTCATTTTCCAAGAGGAGAGCAGCAAAGGAGGATCAGGAGCTTTCCTAAGCCCACAGCTAAAACAGAAACATCCGTGAGGATTCAGTGTGGTTTCTCATGCTGAATTTTAGAAGTGCCACAGTGGCTGTTCCCTTGTGTCAGGTGAAGGCAAACACTTCCCTGATGCTCCTGGAGGAATAGGATGGAAGTGGCTGATACGAACCTGGGGAGTTCTAAGGTTGCTGGGAGATATAAAGGTCTGCGCCTTGGATCAAGTCAGCTCAGCCCTTTAATGGTTTTGAACTGCTTTTCATTTGGAGGAAAACTAAAAGCTTATAACATTTGGAAGCCCTTTACAACAGGAAATCAAAGGGGTATTGAGATAGTCTTGTATGAAGGACTTCAAGGTTTGCAGTTTTCCCTGGAGAGGGATATTTTTAGGTTTCCCATTTATTAACCTCTGCTGCAGCACACTCATGTGGGGCTGGGGAGCACAGACCCGATTAAGCACAGGTTTTCTGATGCTGCTTCATCACTGTGGTGGTGGCCACTGTAACAGAGCCTGGGATGTAGTGCTGTGCAGCAAAAAGTGCAGCTCTGGACTGTGTCTCAGGCACTTTTTTACTATTTAAAAAAAAAAAGAAAAGTCTATGCACATAGACCAGTAAAGCCTTCACAACACAATTGCATCTATTTTAGCACTGTTATGCCATAACCCATGTATTAGCCCCAAAGTTTTTTCATCCCTCTCAAGCTAGGAGCTTGTACCCCCCTTCATGCAGGGATACTCTCTGTGCCAATATGTTTATTCTCCTTTTACCCTTTATAAACGTTCCTTTCCCAGAACTTTATATTTGTTTATCCCTTAATATCCAGAGCTGTCAGCGATGAAAATCAACTCCCTTTCAGCAGCTCAGGGATGGTGAGTGCCTGTCCTTTTTTGAGCGAGTGGCTGAAATACAGCATGGTCAGCAGTGCTCTCAGTGTCCAAGCTTGTCACTGTCATGCTCTTCCATCAGCCCAGACCCCACTGAGGGCTTGGCCACTGAGAGTGGCTGTGCTGGGAAGGTTTTGGGGGAGCCTTGCAGGTCCTGTGGGCATTGGCATGGCTAAAACCCCGCTCCCTCTTCATGCCTCTCCAAAGCCCTGCCTGAGAGGGAGGCCCCTAATCTCTCTCTATGCATAAAGTGCAACCTGTTGACAGTCTCAAAATAAACTAAATGAAGACTGCTGTCAGCAAAACTGGCTCCAGGTGTGAATGCTTTTAGCAGTCCCTTCTGCCTTTCTGTCCAGGAGATGGGATTGGGACAGGCTATCAGATGCTTGTCCCAAAGCCCTCAGGACTGGGGCTCTGGAGAGGCATGAATGGGGAGAGAGGTTTTAGCCATTCCAATGTGCCATCTTTGGTGACACTGCTGGTGGAAAACTTGTGATGAGACTGGGTGTGATGCCACGAGCCACTTTCCTTTCCCCTGCAATCCCTCCAGTGCACTGTGAAGGCTCTCCCCGGCACATCTGTACTGTCAGATGTAGCATGACAGGCAGTGGGGCTCAGACACCACCCTGAGCTAATGCAGCAGTCCTGGGCTCAACAAGGATCTTGCAAAAATGACACTGGGGACTGGTGCTCCTATACATCTGATACTCATAGGAGCTGCTTCCTTAGCCAGCAGAATGCAACTCCTGAAGCAGTACTAGTGGGAGCAGGGCACTGAGGTAGGTGAACCTTTAATTCAAATTTTAATATGCTGGCAAGCTTGATCAAAGACCCGGTCACGTGAGTCACAGAATTGTATCAGGTTAGGTATACGCAATAAATATTGCCAAATATTTCTTATCAAATCTGGGATTTGTCGGCCAACTTCTGAGCCAGTGTGAGTGTTGTGGCCCCAAAATGCTGTAACGAGTTGTTCCTTTAGCCCAGCCTCCTGTTTAGAGTTCACATGAGACTGAATTAAAATACTGGTTCAGAGATCGTTGTCAGTGCGTGTGAGTAGAATCCCAAACTGTCCATCCTTAGCATGCAAGAGTTAAACAGCATCAGTGGATGCCGACACTGGGATGTGTTTTCCAGAGCTCATGTCACTAACCATTTATATCAATAAGGTGCATTGGAATGACTAAACCGCTTTTTATTAGCTAGCCAGCCCAAAGGACTGCAATTCCAGGCTGGTTTATTGAATTTCAAGCAGAAAAGTCGTTGTTGCTAAGATTAAGAATCCAAATGATTGTCAGGGTAAACACTTCAAGCAGTTAAGCACCCTGTGAAGGCTCTCTCTGTGCCTGCACCCTCTGGTTGCAACACAACCGTATCCTGTGGGATTTGTTTGCCACTGAACAGCACGGAATAGACAAGGAATAGAGTGCTCTGCAAGAGGTGAGTTGTTTGATTTGAAGTGAAATAAGAAGAAATGAGCGAACTGGAGAGACACATTGAGTCTCTTTTGCAAGAGCTGCATATGAGGAGGTGCTGCTAGAGGTGAAATTAGTTGGCAGCCTGAAGAGCAAAGGCGATTGGAGAAAGTGGAGAGAAAAAAAAAACTGGAGCAAGCCTGTGGAGGGTGTGAGAAGCAAGGATTTAAAATCAGACCTTGAAATAATGCTGACTCAGCACAGCAGCTGCGTAAGCAGCCAGGGCACTGCACCAGGGCTCTCAGAGGTGTCATTGACCCTGGGTGTTCCTGTCCTTGGAGTAAATCAAGACAATGCTCTGGAGCCTGGAGAAGAGAAGACAGAGATCACTTCTGCCTGCCAGAGCTGTTCATGCCATGGCCACATGGGACATTTCAGGCAAATATGGGTGCACAGGGTTGCACTTGTGGGTGTAGCAGGACACTTTACTTTGAGGGGCGTTTGAAATGAAGCCACAACCCAGTTAATCCCCCACCAGCCTGTCCAGACTGGTCCCTATGAGGAGAAATCACACACTGCCAAGATGAGCTGTATGTTCCTGCAAGCCACAGTGCAGGACAAGTGCTGACACAATGCTGCGTCTGACACCAATCTTGCCACATCTAGACCTCAACTTGTATAGCTGTCTTGCAATTCCCATGGTAGTTTTATTTTTCCAAAGACCACTGCAGAAGCTCCATTCTGTGTATATTCTACTGCAGACACTGTGGATCAGACACATATTTGATATTAAATATGTAGTATATATTACAGAATTGGGTGACTTTATAGCTTTTACTAGCCTTTGAAATAAGAAGCAACAGACATATGTATCCCAGATTTCATGTGTATGTCCAGCAGCTCTGCAGTGGAAAAGCAACTGAGGGTCTTTACAAACAGAAATAATTCTATAGGGGATAATTAGATGTTATTATCCCTGTGGTGCACTATCTCATTCTAAAGCCCAGAAAGGTGAACTGCCTTCCCAAATACCAACTCCTGGTCTGCAGCTTGGCTTGTGGGACCACATCCAGCTCTGCCACAATAAAGTGATAACTGCCATAGAGATCTTGTGCTTTTGCAGAAATGTGATTTCCTCATGGAGCGTGCTGGATGTCCAGATCAAACATGATGAAGAATGCAACCTGTGGTCAGAGAGGTTTGGCCTTCATCAGCCCCAAAAGACCTCTGTGTAGTAATTGTGGCATAAATAATTTCATTCACCATTAAGAGAAAAACATTTGTGGTGTGCAAAGCAGCAGTTACATAAGAAATTGGATAGGAGGCAAGGAGGCATTGACTTTAAGACATTGCATGAAGCCAATGCCTTTAATCAGCAAGGGAAATGTTTGAATGTTAATAGAACTAACAATGAAACCGGAGTCATGTTTTGACAAGTATTTCCAAACATTCCAGGAACACTGTGATGCTCTAGCAGCCTTTTTCCAAGGGAGGGAATTGATTGCTCGAGTTATAGCACAGTTAGAAATGTGCAAACAGCCTTGCCAGCACCCATGGAGCTATGACGCTGTGGTGGGGAGGGGCAGGCAGTGGTCCTGGTGGCACTGGAGGAGATGGACAAATGAATATTTTTAATAAATGAGAGCACTTTCTTTCTAAACTGGACAAATATCCTGTAGGCTTCTTAGAAGGGAAGGCTACTCTGATTGCTGGGAGTTTTTTCTGATATAGAAATTCTCTTCCTTATTATCCTTTTATATGAAGAAATTGATCACGATGCCTTTTTCCAGAACATGGTGATGGCTCCCTCCTCTAATACATTTTGCCCCAGGTTTTTTTTGCATATACTTTAAACATGTTGGCTCTAGCTGTTCTGGATGGAAACCCTGAGTCATTTAAAACATGACCAGAGAAGTTCTGGGGGACAGAGTTATTTTTGAGAACCAGCCCTGCAAGGCCTGCATGGATTTGCCATGCTTTTCCCAGCTAATTTTGCTTTAGGTCAATGGATCAGATGAATCATTAATAAGCATTTGGAAACACTGGGTGCCAGGTACCACTGATCTTGAGCACCGTGTAAAAGATTCACCGGCAGGTCAAAGGTTTTTATTTATGGAGAAGACCCAAGGTCTACCCCCAGGTTTGCCATTAACTGTGTGACTCTAGAAACTCTCCACCCGCTGTGAGCATCTCCTGTCTCTTCAGTACTTTGTTGCCCATGGCTGCTTAGGCTGAAAACCCAGTATAACTTCAAATGAAGTTAGAAGACACCTACAATCACACTGGGCTGTCCCTTTGGTCAATAAGAACTATACGCCTCCAAAATACATTTTCTGTAACAGTGCCTTTCCCTCTCTGCTCATAAAGGAGGGATCCTGGATGCTCGACTGATGAAACAGGACTGTTTTCACCCCATTTTAACAGCCTCCAGTGTTGTTTTCTGATGGTGGAGGGGGCTTCAAGTCTCCACTGTGGGGGTGTAAAGAGAAATAGGATTCCCCTTAGTGCACTGCACTGGCTAGAAGTGCCAGGAGTGGCCCAAGATGGGAAACTCCTGGTCTCTGAAGGCTTAATTTCTCCAAACTAGCACTTTGCTGGAGGTCAGGATCTGTGGCCTCCATTTCACACAGCATGATTTCCCATTTATGCATCAGCATTAAATTCAAAAGATCACAATTTCTTTGCAAATCCCATTCAAGCATGTTTTCAGCACTAGTGAAAGGTAAATAGATACTTCTGAAGGCATTTTTGCAGCATAACTCCAGTCTTCCTTAAAAAAAAAAAAAAATAAAAAGCCAGCCAGAATAGCCAGTGGTTTCCAGTCAGTGGTTTTCAATCTTTTTCATTTGCAGACATCCACATTTTTTACCAACAGAGCTTCAGCCCCTTATACAGTTAAATTGCAGCCTACTGACAATAGGCTTATTTTTCTTGTGAAGTTTTGTAGACCATTCAGAAATCAGTGCACCCTGGAGACCCACAAACTGCAGTGAGACCAATTGAAAACTGCTATCTACTTCTGTAATTAAATATGATGTTTTTTTGCCATATATTTATACTAACAGTCTACTTCTGTCTCTACAGTGTCTGGAATCTGTGGGCTTGCTAGTTAGGAGGGATAGAGATTTGCTCCAAGGCTGAATCTAAATGTTATTTAGGTATTTTAAATTATTTACTGACATCCCTGTGTGGAGTGTGGCTATGACTATATTTGGGAACTAACATTAATGGACAAAATCAAGTTAATCCTCTTAATCACCAGTTCCTGAACCTGTTGTAATGAAGGGAGAAAAGACTTTAAATGAATCAGAAAAATAGCAATTATTGCCAAAAGGCTTAATGTAGTTTACCCAGAAATTGCTTCTTAATTGCTGCTAGTGGGTTCATGGGAGACAGCATGCAAACAGAACAGGTCTTTGGAATCTCTTTAGCCTAATGCTGGAGAGCAAACCCCTCTTTCTGGGAGGAAAAGTGCAAAGCTGGGCACTTTGTAAACAACAACAAGGAGGCAGCTGCAATATCTGCTCTGGCTCGTACAAGTCAGTTGTTTGTGACAGCAAATTGGTGTCCTTCTCCAAATTTTAGGCATAGTATTAATCATATGCCGTGGTAAGACAAAAGAGTTGCATATTGCCAGGAATATATTAGCTCCTTTTTCAATTGAGAACACAAGTAGGAACTTGGTTGAAAAGGGCATATTTTCTCTGTGGCTGTTGATGCCTCAAACCATAGAAATATGAAAATATTTGTAATAGTTTGTATCTTACTACACAGTGGAAGGGGTATAATCACTGTCAGGCTGATTTTTCTGCAGACAGCTGTGCAGTTAGTAACAAGGGATATCTGCACACGTAAAAAGGATACCAAAATCAAACAATCTGAACTTTGAAAATGTATTCCTTTCTGCAGCTGAGAGTGCTAAAGTTAATCCAGGAGTCAGAAAACACTCTGTCCGCAAAGAAAATTAAACCCACTGTTTGCTTCCATCCATCTGACTGGCTCACAGGGTAATAAGAAAGACAAGGACACTAGAGAAAAGGTATCATTTTTATTTGAAGGCTGTGTGAAAAATTTTCAGTCACGTCTTTGCCAAAATAGTCTTGTAAATACTGGAGATACTTGATTTTATCCACCCTGAATTCATTGAAATGTTGAAGCATGTTCTCACAGGTAGCCACAGTTAATCTGCGTAATCTTAAAATGGCTTCCAGCTTTTAGAAGTTTACATTAAGTAAAGATTATCCAATTACAGTTTTCTTTAAAGATAAGAAAGATAAGGTTGATGGAGAGACATGCTAGATGACTAAAGTATGCTGCTTATATTTCATACATTTTTCACAGTATGATGTGAGACAATTCTAAAATTAAAACACTGATTTTGACTGCATGGAACTATCTGACATAACACAGTAATTGAAGCACAAGTACAACAAACGATGACAATCATGACCATCATTGCTGGTGTCTGTAACACATCATGGCACTATGGATATCATTCTGATTTATATATCGGCTTTCAAAATGCCTCCATGTTTTTATTTCAGCCAATAAATTACCTGTGGCCTGAACTCAGCCACTTGAAAATAAATGTTTACTTTTCAGGAAATTATAAGCATTACTGGAAAGTCTGAAGTCTGATAAATGTCTGGTTATGGATCATTTTGTAGGAGGAATATTGTGTTCAGAGGAATGAAAAGAGCATTCAGGAGTTTGGTGACAGGAGATGGACTCATGCTAACTTTAAGTTCTTTCATTCTCTTACAATGTGTGAAATATATTGTATTTGCTTCTGCCTCACTTCAGCTTTAAAAATATTCCTTTGTAAACAAGTTTGGGCATAGTTAAGAAACCTGGTGAATATTGGTCCTGATAAGATCAAACATTAAATTAATATCCAATTCAATTGTATCAGTAAAGCATTTCATGGAATGATTGAAAAATAAATATTAGTGTAATGT
This sequence comes from Campylorhamphus procurvoides, assembly GCA_013396655.1. Lineage (NCBI taxonomy): Eukaryota > Metazoa > Chordata > Aves > Passeriformes > Dendrocolaptidae > Campylorhamphus > Campylorhamphus procurvoides. The sequence continues at coordinate 1,667,835 of WBMV01000267.1, read as the reverse complement.
GTCAAACTGGTAATAAACACAATTTAAAATAAGGTATTGTGGCTTATCAGAATGAACCTCCCAGCTTAAAGTCAAAGAAAAGCCTTCCTGCAAGTGAAAATACAGGATATAACTAAGGGAAATGGTGTTTCACTTGTTCCCAGGTGCCCAAGAAGGCCAGTGGCATCCTGGCTTCTACCAGCAATAGTGTGTCCAGCTGAACCAGGGCAGTGAATGTCTCCCTGTGCTCGGCACTGGTGAGGCCACACCTCAAATGCTGTGCCCACGTCTGGGCCCCTCACTACACGAAGGACATTGAGGTGTTGGAGCGAGTCCAGAGAAGGCCAGTGGAGCTGGGGAAGGGTCTGGAGCACAGGTTTTATAAGGAACAGCCAAGGGAGCTGGGGGTGTCTAGCCTGGGGAAAAGGAGGCTCGGGGAAGACCTTATTTGTCTCTACACTTACCTGAAAGAGGGTTGTGGTGAGGTGGGGATCGGTCTCTCCTCCCAGATAACAAATGATAGGATAAAATGAAATGTAGCTGTGCCAAGGAGTGTTTAGATTGGATATTAGAAAAAATTTCTTCACTGAAAGGGTGTTCAGACATTGCAACGGCTGCCCAAGGGAGTGGTGGAGTCACAGTGGGGAAGTGTGTGGATGTGGCACTTGGGGACACAGTTTAGTGGTGAACATGGTGGTGCTGGGTTAATGCCTGGACGCAATGATCTTAGAGGTTTTTTCCAACCTGCACGATTCTTTGATTCTATGAATTCTGGAGCATCATTTCCATCCATGGAGGGCTGTCCTGGCAGCTGGGTGTGCCTGCTGTGCTGCATCCTGGAGGAAAGCTGCCTGAGTGCTGCCCTGAGGCCACCCTGCTCTGAGAACCTGTATGGGCAACTGCTATAAATACCTGAATTCAATAAGCAAACAGCATGATCATGTCGCCAGTGGCATGTCTGGCTGTAAACAACAGCTTAGGGCTATCATTTCAGTCCAACAGTGGTCTAAAAGGCAACAAGTACTTATTTCGCATCTGCATTTCTTGCTCTTTCCCCTTCTTTTCTTCCAGCTTCCCTTTCCAACCCACATTGAATTGAAGAGGCTGTGTCCTTTGGCAATGTCATGCTGCGTGTTTTGCAGGTGGTTGAAGGCTTTTTTGTGTTCTCTGAGAAACTGCTTCCTCCCTGTTTACATCCAGAGAGCCTTGGTGATGGCCAGTGCTGGCTGGCCAGAGCTGGGGCAGTTCCACCCCCAGCCAGTCCCTGTCTGCTGGTGGATGCTGAAATGCTAACCATATGCTCAGGCCTGGGAGTGAACAAGAAAAAATTCCTCAAATCAAACAGTCTCTTGCAACACTTCTAACATCACAAGTAGGGTTTTCTTGGTTTTGGTTTTGGGTTTTTTTTGGTTGATGATGCTGGAAAACTTAAAAATCTGTGAACTTAACTGTGATCAGTGAAATTTTCTGGGCTGAATTCGTTATGTCAAGAGACTATGCCACTCATTTGGGGAAAAAAAGAGAAAGATTTGGACTTTAACTTTTTCCTTGTCAAAGCTATTTGATGGAGGAAGACTGGAAAATGTTATTTTTTTCCATTGGTTATTGTGTACAATAACCACTTGTCCTTATTCTGGCTCCTTTTATTCTTCTGCACTCAGTCTTTTTCTCTGCCTGCATTTGGAATGGCCCAGCCTCACCTGTGTGTTTGCAATGACCCACGTGAAAGGGAATAAAAAGGTCATGCCATTTTCACACCTGCAGGCTGATGTTTACTTTATATAAAGCTTCTGTATTTTGGGAGCTGGCCATGCTCTGACACCGCAGGTCACCGCTGGCAAATCCAAGTTAGAAAGCGTGTTGTTTGAAGGAAAAAAGTGCTGGCGGGCATTGCCTGTCCCATGACAGCTGGGGCATCTTGAGGATGGTTATGAGAGAGGATCTGGGGCAAGAACTGTGGGAGATCCATGCTGAGTTCTGCAGATGCAGAAGAAGCAGGTGGCCTCTATAAATGAGGGGTCCTGCCTTCCCAAAGTCACCTGGTGCGACTTTTGGGGGACTTGCTTTGATTCTCACTGTTTTCTGTGTTTCTGACCTTGCTCTGTATTATAAATTCTACTTTCCAAGGATGCTAAAACCTAAAAGGGAAAGCCCAAGGACTGCAGTCCCGTGAGAAGGTGATGAAAGGTAACCCTTCTCTTTCTCAAAGCTGTGCGTATGGCCTTTTCACTGGGCCAGAGAATACAAGAGGTGGGCTGCAGGCAATTTGGGCCAGAATTGGTATCAAGTTAGTTTTCACTTCTCACCTCTCCATATTAACAGTGAGTCTAGAATTTGCCTGCATGAACTTTATTTTTAATTCCAGGTGAAAGACATTGCAGGAACTGAGCTGTAGGTGAGTTTCTCAGAAATGAGAGAAGGTGCAAGAAAATGGGGAGAAGCTGAGTGGGCCAGTGGAGTGAGGGTCTCTGCTTACATATTCTTTTCAGGGATCATTTCCCCTGATGAATGCAGTGCTACACCTCAGCAGTGCAACATGCCAAGGGAATACCAGAGCTTAGCAGAAAGGCAAGGATTGTGTCCAGGGTGAGTGCAAATGTGAGGAGAAAACAGCACAGGCATCAAACTGCTATGGTGCATGACGCCATCCTGAGTCTGGGATTCTTCAGGGTCTTGTAAAGCAGCCAGCAAGTGCCTCTGGAATATTAGGTGCCCTTTGCCCACAGATCTGCCTCATGAAGTGGAGGCAAGAGCTCAGACACTGTTGGTCTCTGACTCAATGCTATGACCTCTTTCAAATGCTGTGAATCTTCTAAGCAAAAAAGGGTTTGGTCCTGTTTGTTTGCAGTTATTTTTCTCTTCGGCCCTTCCTCAGGGTTTTGTTAGCATTGCAAATTCCCATTGCACAACCAGCATTCTTCCAACAGACAGACAAAAGCGCTCAAAATTAGCTGCATTTATCACTAGTGCTCGAGCTGGATGAAAGATGGCTGGATCCTCAGGCACTGGGGGTTACACCATAACTCCATCCACCCCGGGGAGCTGCACTGATTTACCACAGCTGAGGATCCCCTTGGTGGAATTTAATCTGAAGAGGGTTTGGTGATGTTCTGATCAAAGGCAGCCTCTGCTGAGGCCAAATTCAAAAGGCTGAAGGATGGGAACACTATGCTTTTGGGACATGCTCTACTTTTCCTTCGGAGATGGCTGGAGAGTCCGGCTCAGCTTGTTGCACAGCAATGCTGTTGCAGATAACAACCATCTGCATACTTGGCAGTCTCTCCCTCTGGTTGCATGTCCACCCCTGAGGCAATCGCTGTCCCTTGGATGGCCTGTTAGACCAGGTTTAGGCAGACTGATAAGATTAAAGAGGTGAAAGAAAAGATATGGCAGCCGCAGCATTTACCCTTGAAAGCACATTTGCTCAAGGGCCATCACGCAGAGCAGTGTTGGGGAAGACCTTTGCTCCCAGCCCTGTGCCTGGGCCAGGTCCACCTCCAGGATATAGGTGAGCAGGACCAGACAGGTTGTTCTAGCAGCTGGGAACAGGATTTCATCCATGCAAATAAGTCCTTCAGGGCCCAGCAGGTTTTGAACAATCAAACTAGTCGCAAATAAGCAGCCAGTGGTGATGTTTTCAAGAGGCAGGCTGGGGTTTGGTTTGGTTTGTGTTTACCCAGCTGAGCTTCAGACACTTAGTTTTAGCTCTGAAGACACTGAAGGATAGTAGTGGAAATGAGCTGAAAAATGAATTATTTCCTTGTGTCTTCAGCTTCTGCTTACCCATTTACAAGACTCTGAAGAAACTGAATTTGGATGCTTCCCTCAACCATTGGATACTTAAGACAACTTCTTGGTCATCCCCGTCTAGCTTGAGCTGCTCTTTGCATGTCTTTGGAGTTGCTTAAATCCCATTTTCTCTTTCTTTGATAAATGTCTTGCAGCCATCCCCATTTGTGTTTCCTTCCAGTTGCCTTGTGGCAGGACATCCTCTGCAGATGCTCTGCCTTCATTTTTGGCATGTATCTGCTGTGTGCCTCTCCCTTACTGGGTGATGCTGGACCTCAGATCTGATGAACTCTGGGTCCATTCTGCCATTACTGTTGTGGCCAAAGCACAGAGCAGATTAATCCAAACCATGTATCTTTAGCAGCACACAGGTTCAAAGTAGAGGCAAACCTGCCCAAAGAACAGATAAGTGTGTGTAGTTACTACACTGTGCTGCTGGCTTGGACTGCTGCTGATGAAATGTTTAAAGCTTCTTCAAGGTCTCTCTACAGGTTATCTCCACTACAGAGGAGCCTTTGATCAAGTTCTGCACTGTCTGAAATAAACCCATTTTGTCAGATACATCATTCTTCCCAAGGAATTTGCATCCAAAGTCCTTTGGCTGGCTCTCTGGGCCTTCAGAGGGTTTTTCTGGTTTTCTACCCATTTGTTAACATGGGAATAATGTATGAACTGGAGCCTGAGTGATGGCAATTTAAGCTGTAGATTTTTGAGGCTCAAATCTTGGTTAACACTGCTGTGCTGACTGTGGATGTGATTTCCTTCCAGACATTCCTACTGAGCTGTGCATTGCTGCCAAGATATGTAAATTGCCTCACTTAGATTCCTTTGCTTTCTAATATCACATCAAGTTAGGCATTACCTGGATTCTTGTTCAGTTTGCTTTTTTTAATAGCTAATTATTTAACTTGCTTTTTTGCTGATCTGGACAACATTTTGAACTCTGCTTATATGTCAATACAGCTCTCACCTAAAAAACTATGCTGCTAGTAAAATCCAAGTGAAGCAGGGCACCGCTGCTGAGCCACATCAAGCCTGTGTTTCATCTATGTATGGTTTTTCTACTGATGAAGTCCTAGGGAATGCCAAGGAGGAGAGGTGAAGGAAAACATCCTTGTGTGACGTCAGTTGCCTGTGTGAATGCATTTAACTGTGCACTCTGCACCTTGATATGAAACATTAATAATGCTTATTCATTTTGCTGGCATAGAGAAACAGAGTGAATCACCACAATGGCATCAGCTGAGGCAAATAAAGCATATTTAACAAGTCTTTCAAAACCAGTGACCTCTGGAGACATATCACAGTCAATACTGCTGGTCATACTTTACTAGCCTCATTCCTAGAGAGAGGTGTCTCTTTCCTTAAATAGATCAGCTGACTTTAGGGAAAGAGTCTGGAAAAGCAAAGCCTAGTAATGGTTTGAGGGTGATGCTGACATGGAAACAACCAAGCCAAGCACCTCAAAGCCTTAAATGGGAATCTGTTTAGTCTAAAGCTGACCTTGAGAGATTGTTCTCCAAACCCTGTGTTGCAAATTTGTTATCTTCTCTTACAAAAGGAAGGTAGATACTTAATTACAAAGCTTTTCCTGGGTGGTTTAATTAAGAGAAATAATCGTTAATTTCACAAGCAGTTTCTGTTTTCTTTGTCAGTGTCCTGTGGCTGAAGTTCAGCAAAGCTTTTTGAGGTTTTGGCTCAAGCATCTCAGTCCTGGGGACCACCATAGTTTATTATGTATTTTGCATTTGTCAGCATTTCCAGTAATTGAACCAATTTTTGATAGGAATTACTCACCCCCCCTCTTTGCCCAGAAATCTGTATTTGCAACAGCCTGTTTTCTTTGGGTACACAGGTATTTTCCTGTTCTTTTGGGTCCCTCTGGACTACATCTGGGCCACCTTGGTTTGGTTCTTCAGAAGGAGCTAAAAATGCAAGTCCCAGGATGAACAGATGCTTTAAAGACTTTTGGCACTCTCTAGTTTTCAGAGGCTGTGGATCTGCTTGGGAGATATGTCCATCTGCTGTTAGTTGTTGTTTGTGGAAGTTGTATACTTAACTTGTAGGCTTCCAGAAAGATAATCAGTGTAAGAAACAGTGCTGAAATCCCTGCCATGTCCAGTTTTGAGCACTTTGGAAAGTCCTCACCTGATGGAAAGTGAAGGTAAAACATTTCTGTAAGAAGAGGTACTGAGGAACACAACATCCCTCTGCTCAAGGCTCTGTTGAAGCTCTGTCTGAAGAAGTGTCTGAAGCTGTACCCCATCACGGCTGCAGGTGAGTATGTCCCTAAGTATATAAACTACAGCCTTGTATCCAACAATCCATTTGAAGAGTGGAATGTATCTCACACAATATTGAGTGACTACAAGTAGGCCCTTTATAGGGGTAGGCATCCCCTCCAAAGGGATTGGGACTGGTGTCCCCTACAGAGTGAGTTGCAGAGCTCCTAGGACCTGATGAAGGGGATTTTCAGGCTCCTCTGATTCATCCAGGGAATGTCCTTGACTGAAACACTGCTGGCTTTAGGTCAAAAAGCTGATTCAGTAGAAGTCTAAACTTCTGTCCTTATGGTGTTTAGGAAACATCCTGATTTACTTAATTTAAACAAAGGCAGATATCCGGTTAAAATCCCTGGAGCTGCAGCCAATAAGTGCCTTATTTCAGCACTGTGCTTGCAAAGATGACTACCCACCATAAAAGCACAGTTCAGGGGAATAGGAGCATTAAAAAAATAAATGGATTTAATATTTGAATTAGATGCAGATTCGAAATATGTGAGGAAAGATGGAGCAAGTAGAAAGAGCGGACAAAGAATAGACAGGACCTGGTGACAGCATGCTTAAGCCAGGCTGCTGCACAGGGTGTGTTTTTATCTTGTATTTGATTTCTTCCCTCACACTGAGTAGGTGAGAAAGCGGCTTGCACTGCCAGACGTCTTGGAAAGTGATGATGGTGTGGAGAGGGCATGAGGAACTGCAAAAGGGGTTGCAGGAGAGGACCTCACTGTTGTTAGCAGATGCACCACAGAAGATTGGATATGGGCAGGTTAGGGGGAATGATAGGGTATATTTGAGACACATTAATACTTTCTCAGGTTACTCCTTCACGTTGTCCATACCTCTGGCCTGATGGATACTCCAGTGTCTCCAGCACCATTATTTAAGTATCTCATTAACATTAATGGATGTCATGGTTTAACCCCAGATGGTAACTCGGTCCTGCTCAGCCGATCAGTCACCCCACCTCGGTGAGGTGGAGGACAGAATCAGGAGAGTAAAAGTGAGAAAATTCATGGGTTGAGATAAAAGACAGTTTAGTGGGTAAAGTAAAAGCCTCACACACAAGCAAAGCAGATCAAGGAATTAATTCACCCCTTCCCACAGACAGGCAGGTGTTCAGCCATCCCCAGGGTAGCAGGGCTCCATCACACATAATGGTGACTTGGGGAGACAAATGCCATCACTCCCCTACCTCTTTCCGTTTCTTTCCTCAGCTTTACATGCCGAGCATGACACCATATGATATGGAATATCCTTTGGGTCAGTTGGGGTCAGCTGTCCTAGCTGTGTCCCCTCCCAGCTCCCTGTGTACCTGCAGCCTCCTCGCTGGTGGGGTGGGGTGAGGAGCAGAAAATGCCTTGGTTTGGTGTAAGCACTGCTCGGAAATAATGAAAACACCCCTGGGTTATCAACACTTTTCAGCACAAACCTGAAACACAGACCTATACTGGCTCCTATGAAGAAAATTAACTCTATCCCAGCTGAAACCAGTACTATGGGTCTGTCAATACATATTATCATGGATCTAGAAAGGCAGGAAGAGGTTAGATGTCCTCCCTGGGCTTATACAGGAGATGCAGCATAAAGACCCAATCTCCCCAAAGACACATCTTAATGAAACAAGTATAGGAAATTGTAAAAAAAAAAAAAGTCTTGTAAAAGACCTTGAGAGATCAGCGAGTCCTTCCCCCAGCCCCTTCATTGCCTCGTGAAAAGAATTGATCTTGCCTCACTTTTTGACACAGCTCTGAGTCAGGGAGGTGATCTGTGTTGATTCCTGCCACTTTTCTGTGTGCCAAGTATGCTCTGAAGGCTGTGGCTGGGCATCTATCTACCTGGGAACAAATTACTTCTCTTCTTTAGGTGAGTTAAAGCAGAGCAGCAAAGAAGAAGCAACCTCTGTGGTGGAGACCTTGCTTCAAAAGGTCTTGTGTCTTTAGGACTGCTTATTGGATGGGAACAACTTCAGACCAAACCTTCCTTTAACCTGGTATCAACAGAGAAGAGAACAAATTCTTCCTGCTTTCAGAAGTGAACCTGATTTGGTAGTGGGGTAGGGAGGAAAGTGCTTTCTTGGTTTATTTTCTGTCTCTTTCTAGTGGCTGGGGTTTTCTGAGGCACTTCCCTGATTAGGGTGTCATGTGTGAGAAAACAGTCTGACTGCAACCCAGAGGCACACCCTTTGTCACTGCTTTTGTCAGGATTGAGGAGATTGTCAAGAGAGTCAGGAAATTGTATAAAATGGCAGGATAAGACTCGGTGTCCCCTGCTTGAACGCTTTGTAGTGACTCTAACACTGCGAGACTGGAGTCATGTTCTTTTCTTTGCTTTAGGCTAATGATACTAGCTGGAGTCATCCTGGCTCTGAGGTTAGACTCATCTGGTATTAAAAAAGGCAAGTTCAGAACAGGCCACCCTCAGACTTTAAACAAGAATGCTGTCGCTCAGTTTATGAATTCAAGATGTCAGGTTTTACATCCCGAGATCTATTTTCTGCTATGGTTTCTATTCAAGCAGGGCTGTGCCTGTGTAATGAGTAGCAGCTGATGAGGTCTTACAGCTCAGCATTACGCAACCAAAATCAATCACATGTATGCAGGAGCCCCTGGCATGACACAGCGAGGAGCACGACCTGAGGCCAGTCCCATTTTGGGAGCCTCCACATCGTTCCTGTGTCTGCCTGACATCTCTCTGTGTATGGACAGGGATGGGTTTTGCTGCCTTTTCTCTCAGAGGGCAAGCAGTGAAACCTGACCAGCCTGATTTTCTTTCCAAAACCCCTAAAATCTACTCTGTCACGATGCTATGGTGTCCTTTGGGACAGAGCTGTGCTTTAGCAGTGACTATGCCTCATCCTCCAGGCAAGACAAGTCTTGTGTGTGCAGATAATATCTTTTATTAGATCTCTTATTTTGACCTAATAAAAAATCTCGCCTCTCCCCACATCTGGTTCATGTCCTGGGGGCACTGTGGGTACCACAGCACCTAACCCACCCTGACTGGGATCAAAAAGCGCAGACCCCACATCAACTCTCCTTGGCAGCCAGCTCAATGTGGTCTCTCTTAATCCCCTTGATCTCCCTAATTCCCTCAAGAAAAGGGTGCCAGGGAGCTGATGAGTTGATCTAGGTAAACAATGGTGTTTCATGTTCCAAGAATGATAAATAAATTGCTTCAGGTCAAACCAAAACAAATTATTTGCATTTTCTTGGCAAACGGGGGAAAAAAAGGAAAGATTCCTGTAGGGTCAAGACCAAATAGTTTCTTCAGTCCAAACCCAAAATGATTTACTGTATTTATTAACCTTTTCATTTAACTTTGTTTTCTTTTGATTTATATCAGTTTATAAAACAAAAAGGCTGTTTTGAGACACGAATGTGAAAATGTTGAAATGAAACATTTTGGTATTTCAGAAAAAACCCAACCCATTTTGTTTAGAAGATGTTGAAACAATGTGTTTTGAAATTTTTCAGAATTCCCCTCCCACTCTTTTCTCTTTCTTTCTTCTTTTCTTTCCCCCCTCTGGCTGAAACCATTAGCTCAGATCACCCTGAATTTGCAAGGACATTAATCTTCCAAAATCTTTAATTTCTAGCTTACTTGCTTAGTGAAAAAAAAAGTAAAGAAAAATCCACAAATCCCAAACACCAACACAGATAAAAACAAATAACAAATGCATTGCAGTACCTGTGAGAACCAGTTCTGGATGCTGCCGTGATATGGATGGGAGAGGGAAGAGCAGCTGGGTAGCTCTGAAATGGACTTTGCACTGGCCCAGGACATGGGCAGTACATAGCTCTGCCTTTAAAACCTCTGCTGCAACCATTACATCAAGATGGTTTTCCTCCCATTCTGGGGTATGTGAGCTCCTCCTTGTCCACTTCTTCAGCACTCCAAGCCTCCAGAAAACCTGGTTGGGAAGGTGACTTTTTTGCTGCCTCAAAGTAAGGCACCCCCCAGGGATGGAGGTGGTGCAGTTGATAAGATTACTGCTCCATATCACCGAGAAATCCTTTGGGAGCAGCAACTCCAGCCAGTCTGTGGGAGCAATGCATTTGCACATTGGGCTCTGTGGGCCATTTATAGAAGACAGTCATTCCAGCAGAGCCAGCTGCTGCATGGCTGACGGTGCCACATGGTTTGCAACCTGGCACAACATGCACTTCACCAACATCAGCCGTGGCTCCACACAGGTAGGAGACATTTTGGGCTCAATATAAATTGCAAGCAGCCTACTGCTGGCAGCAGTTGGAGGGCAAGTGAGGTTGAGAGCACAGAATCATAGAATGGCTTGGGTTGGAAGGGATCTTAAAGATCCTCTAGTTCCAACCCCCCTGCCATGGGCCAGGACACCTTCTGCTAGACCAGGTTGATCAAAGCCCCATCCAACCTGGCCATGATCATTGTGTTTAACACATTTCCACAAGCCTTTTGGCACTCAGAGCCTGCAAGCTTTCTGCCTCATGCTGATCCTGGCTGTTTGGCCTCTTTGCACAGCCAAATGCACCTTTTGGGTAGGAGGCCCTGGGATGTCACCTCCTCGGAAAGTGCAGTGCAGGATGCTCTGATGACCACAGCAAGCTTCACCATGTGTTATGCCCTGAGGTGTGCAACCCTGGGTTTTGTGTCTCTAAACAGCACAACCTCTCCTAACAACACCCAAAATGGAGAGAGAAAAAAGGAGGAGGACAAGGAACATGAGCATGACCCTCAGGGAGATCACCATCTCATATCACATGGGCTATGAGAGACAAAAGCCAGCTTTGAAGATTACTGCTTTCACTCAGATCCAGCTGCTGCTCAGACCTTTCTCACTTCTCCTCTGTGCTGGTATTGCCCCTGCTCTGTTCTTACCCACAATAATAATGACATGAAATGTGAGAGCGAGAATAATACAAAAAAAATTTTTTTTCTTTGAATAAAGCAACAAAGTAGCTGACAAATTGGTTCTTTGAAACTGATGGGGTAGAAGGAGTCAACTGGAAATAATTTTTGCTGTATAGCCTTAAAACCTTTTCTCTGGCAAACAAGTCATATATTTTCTTTTGCATTTATAAACACCAAGTTGCCTTTTTGTTTCAGTACATTTGGGCAAGTAAGAATGAATTGGTTTGCGGGACGAAGAGTGGCAGCAGTGGTGGAGAGTATAAGCATAGTTAAGATTTTTTCACTATGGTGTGAGAGAGAGCTCAGTGAATGCAAGGAGGGGTGTGATGAGGTTGTGTTGAGTGTGATGGTGCTGTATGCTCCTCACACACACGGAAAAATGGGACAATCCATGGTCCTTGCTGGCATGCAGGGAGACCACAACTGTTTGCAGCTCCCCCAGGGAATATTTGAGGCAACATCCTTGTTGCTGCCAGATTTTTACTTATTGTTTCTGTATTCATAGACCACAGTAGCAGCAAAGTTCAGCTACAAACCCCGATGCACCCCTGTTGTAGGTGTATTTGATGGTTGTAGGCACACAGCATTACCGTGAGTACAGGGAGTGGTATTTTGTCCCCAAGAACACAGTTAGAGTTCCACAGAGGCGTTTAAGGAGCAGCAAGAGGGAAGATGCACAGCTCAGCCGTGGCACCAATGCTTCACCATCTGCCAGTCTCCAACATCCCACCTTCACCAGTGAGCTGGACCCCTGGACCTCTGCCACAGCTCTGCCATCTCACCTTCTGCCAAAATTAAGTGACCCAACCAGGATTTGGTTTGCAGCAAGGGGCTGATCCCAGAACCTCACTCCTTCCCTTCCCCTCCTTTCCCTAGCCACAGTGCTTTTCCTTTAATTTGCTGATCCACACACAGCACAGTGGTGCACACATGCATTCAAGGAGTGTAGAGGAGGACTGAAGGAGGACACTAAGAAGACATTTGGGTTTGGTAGCATTTTACATCCACTATGCACCACAATATGCAGCACAGAGTGGTGGAGAAATAGGCTCCCTTACTATGGGACTATTATATTACATATCCCATAAAACAAGCCCTTCATTTTGCTCATTAAAATCAGGCGTGCTTGTTTGTTGGAGTTCAGCTGTACAGTATTTCTTCTATTTGTGGGTTTAGCTATAAAACCAAAAGAAAACTTTTCTTTCAGTTAATTTTCCTTTTAATTGCTTGTAGTAGAGTCCTTCTGACTCCAGACTATTTCTATAATTGGTGGACCACATTCCTCCCCCCTGTCCCTCCTTTATAGGTTAGGAGCACTATTTGCCTCCCCTGTGTCCAGAATCCTTGTTGGGATGAAGCTGTAGAAATACAACCACAAATTAAGACTCTCAGCTCTCATACTTGTATGTTTGTTATTCCTGTTGCCAAGTCAAAAAAGGCATTTCCTTTTTTCTTCAGAAATAAAAAGAAATTTTTAAAAATCCAGTCAAGACACCTTTCTTGCACTCTGGGTCTGCAGCTGGGTGGAGAGGCTGTGCTCTGCTTGCAGTGAGAGGATGGGTACGCTGAAGCAGTGGGTGAAAATTCTGCTCTGACCACCAAGTTGCTGCATGGCCCATGGCTCCTCACAGCAGGCAGGACTTCATGTCAGAGCAAAGTGATGCTCAGCACACCAGCGTTCCCAGGCTCCCTGTCCCAGCAGAGCTGCTCCTCTGTCCTGCTCCAGGCCATAAACCCTGGCTGCATTGTCAAACCATCTGGGCAGAGTTTCACAGCTCTTTGTAGTTCACTAACACCAAGCTGGTTTTCAGGGGTAGTTGGAGGAGATGTCTGCTCTTTGGGGCAGGCGAGGGACCTCATAGGAAGGCAGTATTTGAGATGCTTTTAGTCTGCACACACATTGCAGAAGGAAAGCAGTGTCCTGGCTTCCACCCCAGCTAGCTGTGCCTCTGACTCTCACCAACCTCTTCCCCCCTTTTTTGGGGAGGTTGTTCATGTCTCAAGTAATTTTTCCCACTCCCCATGTGCCAGAGACTGATCTCTGCTAACAACTCTGCTCACTACAGCTATGTGCAGTATAGGACAAAGTTGAATATCACTCTCTACCTGGTGCATTGATGTTTACAAATGTGTTCTCAAGGAATGGCCTCCAGATTGGAGTAAAACAACCCACAGGACTTGCACCCTGATTTTCATCAGTCCAAACTGCATTGAATCAAATTCCCTTTACTCTGGCTGAAGTTCAGTTACTGTTGACAGCAAGGTTGAAGAGGATGCCCCAGGGCTCAGGAATTCCTGCCATGGCTTAGCTCAGCCAGGAGCAAGTATGATGAGGAAGTAGTTTGAGTTAAATGAGTTGACCAGTTCATATCAGCTCCCACCTCTAAACAGATCTGTCCCTATAACTACTGGAAAAGGGCATGTTTACCCCAATGGCACAGCAGGTGGGTCAATGAGGACAGACTCCCCCATAGCTCTGGAGGAACTGTGGACAACATCTTTCCAAGAAAGCACAGTGAACTTCCATGGGCATCTTACAACAGAGAGACAGAAGATGAGGCAGGAACTAAATGCTTCACGTGGTTTGCCCCAACCAGAAGCAGCCTCAAGGTGACTGGTCCTGGTGCAAAGGATGTGCTGGCCATGCTGGTTGGGTTGGAGGTAGGTGTCTCTTGGCCATCCTGCAGTGGGACCACTGCCCAAGCTGCACTTTAAAGTCCTTGGGCAGCAGTGGTTGCAAAACCCATCTCAAACCCAACCAGGGAAGGGATGCAACTCCTCTAGGGGTGTAACACCAGGAGAGGACTCCAATGGTTCCCATTTTTCACCTTGGCCAGCTGCGCATCTGGTCTCAGCTGTGGATCTTGAGCCTCCCTGCTTGTGCTTTTGCCATATGTCTCTGAGCTTGTGACAGCTTGGTTTGTGCTCCAGGGTAATGCTTATTTACTGGCAGTAGGTTCAGTAGTCGCCGGGGTAGGCAAGTTATTTACAGAGTTTCTATTTCCTAATAGTCTTATAATGCAGCCCACTGTTGATAGTTTGTTTGAAAAGTCACTTTTCATATATAAACATGTTCCAGTCAGTTATTATTTGCTTTTCTAACTCCTGTTATCAATAGAATTTATTATTAACACCCCTCCCCACTTCATTAGAAAATGTTGTTCTGGAATATTTGTGTGTCTGCAAATGATAAATATTGAGATTTCTGCTTTTTACATTTGTGAAAGGGCAATTCATTTATTCAAGTACTCAACTTTTGACCCGATCTTTGGAGTAGTCACTTCTGCTAGTTGAATTATTCATTGTGAATAAATTATCCCATGAATTTATCCCCCCCTGTTTGTGAAGCGTATGCTGAGTAATCCCGATTTCTGAGAACAGAACCATCATTTGCGAGAATTCGCTGAATAGTTGCATACCCGATGCTTTCCACGGCAGCCACAGTCTGCTCGCCTCCTTCCCCGTCTGTTTTCCTGGAGACAGCCAGAAGACCGGCAATGGGGGGAGAAGATCAAACCCAAGACCCTCTTTGGGGGGAAATAAGACACTTCTACCTAGGTCAGCTTGAAAGGGCTGGGATTGAAACCCATAACCCGTGGAGCAGATTGCGTATCCCACCACCATCTCCTTTGCCTGCAGCTTCTCTACCTCTGCATTTGGCCCAATATGTATAATTTTAGTCCTAGGGATCGGGAGAAAAAAAAAAGAGCACAAAACCTAAATATAAATCCATTCTGCAGACAACCATGCTTTCAAGTGAGGTCTTAAGGAATGTTTTTCGTCACTCCCAGTGAAACTCTATGGCTTTCATCTCTAAAGGCTTGCAGAGCTGCAGACGAAAAGCTCCTGACGGGAAGCACTTGGAGCCCAGCTTTTGATCTTTATGTTGCCTGCATGCTCAGCTGAGGAGTGCTGCTGCAGCCCTGCATCCCTCTTCCAAAAGGCAACAAGTGGTTTTTTCCCCTCTCCTTATTTCATATTATTGCAGCTTACCCAAGGGATGGACAGTCCTACTTTCTGAGGGTCAAATATCCAACAGTTTTGGATATCAATGTTCTTGCAGTACCTCCAGCAGCTGTCTTCCAAAATAACTTCAGTTTTTTATAAGGAATAAACTTTCCTGGATAGTTCAGCTTTGAATCTTGCTGGGTTTGGGGAAGGATTTTTCTCCAAAGGATGAGGATAGGAGCTTTATTTATTTTTTCAGAGGAAAATTCTGGGTCTTGTGAAATGGCTCTTAAGTGAAATACAGAGCATTGCCAGTCTCTGTGGGAGACAAAGAGCCTTGGAGATGTAGAGCTATCACTTACTGTTAGAGTTTTGAGGGCCAAGGATTGAAAAAGTGAAGTAGCAAGGATTTTCAAGGAAAATCGTATGTGTGTGTATATGAGGTTCACTGCTGGGAATGGTCTGGCAAGTGAGGGCTGCCCACCATCTCAGAGGTCTCACAGGTAAAATTAGGGAGGGAGGAGCTGATTTTCCACTGTTGTATATTGTGTCCTTTACAGCTACAGAAATTGAATATGAACCTTTGCCATGCCAGAAATCTCTGCTCAGAAGTTGGTATTGATTTACACCCACTTAGCACTCAATTTGTGCTGGTTTAAACGTCTGCATAAGGCAGTGGCAAATCAGGATACTTTCGTGGTAGTCCTGAATCAAGCAATAGTGTAATCAAGAGTAATGACCACGGAGGACTAGCTTTTTTTTTTTTTTGCACATGCACTTACTCCTCCTCCTGAGTGGAAAGGGAGTTATTGCAAGGAAGGATCAGCGGGTGCTCGGCGCATCTCCCCAGCACAGCGACGGCTGAACAGATTCATCATCCCATCTTCTGGTACATGTTAAAACCCTCCATAAAACAACCCTCTGCCTGTAAAAACTGTGACTCTGAAATAACTCGATGCAGAAAGCTGGTTTAAATTAGAAGGAAAAGTGTGTTTTAAAAGCATTTCAGCTAATGCATCCTAAAGCCTCCCGTAGGGGGGACAAGTTATATTTTCACACCTGCTGTGTTACTGAGGGGAACTCCCAGGGATTTCCCTGATTGGCTGATGTTAATGCACAGTTTTTATGCGTCTTAATTAGGACTTTTGGCAATTTTCACTAATACCTTATATGCATTTTTAAGCCCTGTTTAGTCAGACCCTATGAAAGGGAATAAACTGATTATAGGTGAACTAGGACATGAGAGGAAACACTGCAGTGCCAAGACATAACAATCAGGATACATTTTGAAAGTGGTTAAAAAAAAAGGGGTAACTTATATTAGTTGTGTAATTTCTGAGATCATTTTGGGAGCACATCTGCTCACTCTTATGGGGTTCCTACCTTTCCCTCACTGATGGACAAGACACAGGTTGTATGTACCTCCCTCAGCCTCTGTAGCTTTTCTCTTTATTCTCAGACTGGGACTCCTCCCAGACTTCCCTGAAACCTCTTGAAAGGTATGGGAGGCTCCCCAATATCCAGAAGGGTCAGTGAGTTAAATAACATAGAGTCAGCACAGATGTACTGCTCCAGCCATGAGAACGTGGTGAATGGGATGGGCTGTGCTCACCCCATGTCTCTCATCTCACGTTGAACCTAAATACAGTTCCTTTCTATGCTGTGAGATTCTGAGCTTGGGTTTGAGCAGCCCAATTCTTCCCTCTATTCTGTGAGTATAGCAGCACTGTGTCTCCTCCTGAGGGCTCTGAGGACACCCCAGGAGCACTTGGATGCTGCTGTTATGTCACCCATGTAATTCCTTGCACCCTCTGTGCACTGGAGGCCTGGGATAATTTTGCAGAGACAAAATCTCACTCCAAAAATTAATTGCATCAAGTGCTGTGGAGTTTTGTTTAAACTCCCCTTTCAGATTTATAAGCCTGACAAATACAATTTTTTTCCCCCAGCTTGCTGGCCATCTGCTGATCCTCTATAAATATAGCTGATATAGTGCTTTGTCTTAAAAAGGAAGAAGACACACATTTACATACACAACCTGTAAGGGTTTGATGCCAATGAAAGGTTTTCAGAAATAACATAGCTGGCCAGGACCCATTAATCACATAGAAGAGCAGCACAGCCAGATGTGCCCGAGTGATCAATTTACTCTTCTAAGGGCTGAACAGACTTCCAAAACATACTGAGTTACCCAGTAAAGACCATATTGGTGACATTTCTTAGATGTCTCTCCTGGTAGGATTTAATATCCTGGTGAGTGGTTTCAACCAACCCAGCTTTCACCTTTCCAGCGAGGTGCCTTATAGCTTGAGGATTGCACCCCAAGGAGGAAAAGGGAGGGAAGGAAGAGAGGAAGGGAAGGAGGGAGGGGGGAAGGAGGAGTTTTCTCTGCAGAGATGAACATTCAAACTTGCTGGGTTATTAAATGATGCATCAGCTGGGAAACAACCCCATCACTATGCAGACACCCTCACACCTCTGCTCCCCCTCGCTCCTGGGCAATATGTGAGCCCCTGGCATAAAGATGTGCCTTCCTCATATGGCTCACAACTAGGCGCTGCCATTCTTGGATATAAACATTTCCTCCTCTGCTTCTGGCCCTTAGAGCTTTGAATGGTTTTTGCAAGAAAGGGAGTTACTGGCATTTTATTTTCCCTCCCTGCCTTGTGAATTAACTTGTTGGCTTTTCGGGGGTCCCTGCAGGCAGACACAGGCAATTGAGGGGCACAGCATCTCCCCAGGGCGTAAAGACATGGCCCTTGTCTGGTTTTGTAGCCTGAAACATCATGGCCAGACCCTGCCAGAGGATGGGAAGGACAGAGGATGGGTTCTTCTCCATGGAGCTGAGGCTGTGAACACAGTGTGATGGCACTGGGCTGGGGCACTTTGAGGCAGCTTCTCTCCCCAGGACTTGCCTGAGCCAAGTGGGATGAGTGCCAGGTTTCTCCTCTGAGATCAGTACAGAATAAGTCTTCCATTGCTGCAAAGCAGCCCCAGGAGAGCATCTCCCTCCCTGCTGCTCCATCCTGGGACCAAGAGCCTCTGCAGCTCTCTCATGCCTCTGTGTGAAGGTCAGCGCCGGTGTCCTGGGCTGGGGAGGGTCCCTCGCCCCTGCCCTGCCCTCTCCCCTCGCCTGCCCTCCCTGCACAAGCCTCTGAAGAGTGTGAGTGGCTGGGCAGATGTCCATGGCTCCTCTGTCACTCCACAGCGTCCTGAAACCCCGCAGGCGGGGCCCGATGTGCCCATGGAGGGGGAGACGTGGCCCATTGTGCATTGACAAGGACTGGAAGACAGTAAACAAATAAATCAAAAATAATTGAAATGACACCATGGGAAATAACTCCCTGGGGCTTGCAAGCAGACAACTTCTTCCCAAGGAAAGTTACTGGGGATGCTGCCTTGGAGATGGCAATGTAATGACAACAAAAACAAAACCCACCCCAAACCAGGGAGCGTTTTACTTTAACTAACGGGTCCCTTTTAAGTGTAGGATATTGACATTGTGTTTGAATGGGGGCACCCTAGGAGCCCAAACTTGCCATACATGTATTTCCAAACCTTCCACCTTCTGTAGAAACATCAAGGGAATACATTTGAATGGAAATAAATTCAGCTAACGCCTATTGATGCAAATGGGTAATTTCAAGTGCATTAAAGAATGCGGCCAGAGACGCTTCAGCAAACAATCCAGATCATGTTTTAATTAAGGTATTTTCTTTCTTCTTCTTTCTTTCTTCCTTTTTTTGTCCCCTCCATTTGTAGGCACAATAGCAAAGAATCCTCTTGGTCCCTGAGAAGACAAAAATTACACCTAAAAACCAAAGCTGTCTAAAAACATGTGCTTTGATAAACATATATGGACATGAATTTAATTGTGCCCGTGTGCTTTCACTCTGCAAAGGTGACAGCTGAGCCAATCAGCTAACTAATTAACATACACTGCAAACGAGATTCCTCTTTTCTCAGGACCGGGACAGATGGCCTATGCCACTCAGCCAGCTTCCTGCACCTAATCCCCTGCTCCTATTTGCTCCAGTGGCTGCAGATATTTGCATTCACTCAACAATAACCCATTGAAACAAATCACTCCCTTTTTTCTTGCCACCTCCAAGAAAGCACTACACACCACTGCCAATGTGGAAATGCTGCCACAAAAGAACCAATTATTATTTACGGAAAAATATCAGAAAAAGGAAAAAAAAACCCAGGATTGCTGCTAAAAATAAAACAAAGCCCTTAAAAAAAAAAAAAAGGAGGGGGTCGGGGGGAAGAAAAAAAACAATGTCTCTGAAAGGGTCTAGTTCATAAGGGCTGCATTCAGAGTGCCTGGAGCAGGTTTTCATATTTTTTTGCCTGCTCCTGTTGCCATTGAGTCTGATAGTGTGCTTTGCTTGTTAACAAGCTTTATGCTTTATTTTGGACAATCGTTTTCTGCCTTGGCCAACAATACAGATTCAGATTTGTTTTCTAACAGTCCTTTTTCCAATGGCCCACCCATTGCCAAGAATAAAAACGGTTGTAAAGCAAGATTTATTCTGAGCAATTCTCTTTTATCTAGACACATCCCTAGATGCTCCATGGAGAGATCCAGGGTGCGCCTGGGTAGCCTAAGGCTGCATTTTGTGTGTTGGAAAATGCTGGTGCTGCAACATCCGCAGCTGATTTCCACCAACTGTTGCTGTTCCCAGGGGGTCCAGGAGTGGATTCTCAGGAGTGGTTTGTGAAGGATGAGCAGACCTTAGAGTGGGTAATAAAGCTGCCTTTGGTTACGCTGCTGTTTTGGGCACCACACTCCAACCTACACCACAGCCCAGGGTTGTAGACATCTTCCCAGGTTTCTCAGAAATCAGGCTGTGATGCGTTTTTCTTGAATCTCATGGAAAGAGAGGTTTTAAAAATATGACACAGCATGTACTGTGATGCTCTGCAATGTGTTTGCCAGGATGCAGAGGCTTTGCCATGGCTGTGAGAAGAGTCCTCACCCAAGCACTGGAAGGAGACAGCTCCCAGAGCACTTTGGCTGTGCAGAGCAAGGAGCTGATAGTGTTGTGGAAATAAAAAAAAAAGAGTAAAACCAATGGGGCATTTGGGAGATGAAAGAGAAAATAATTTGGGAAAATCCTTCAAACTTCACTGATATGGTCCAGGCATAAGATGCCTCCAGAAGGGCTTCTTAAGTCAATCATTACTGCCGGGGTCCAAACCAAGACCACAGTAAATGGATGTAGGACTGGTAGGTCCCAACAACACACACGTAACATGTCCCAGTGTTGGTGACAAACATTATCAGCTGCTTGGATCAGATATGAAATGATTGCTTTAGATTTATTTTTTTTTTCACATATAGGGGAAATTTAAAATATCTGACACCCAAAATTCTTCTCTGTGGTATTTTTGGTATGACTTTAATCAGTTCCATCACATTCATTCAGTACTTTATTTCAGCTGACTAAGATGATCCCAGCAATTGATTCAAGTGCTGACTGATGTGACCAATTAACTGAGTCTTCTTTCCTGGGATGTGAGAAGTGCCTAAAGACACAAATGCCTGCTCTTGGAGGTGGCAAAGTCGGTTGCATGTCTTCATGTTTGGCTGTTGGTGCCTTGGGTGAGCCCTTCTGTGGAAAGAGATGACTTCCTGACATCCCCCTGCCCTGGGACAGTGGTTCACATAGTGGGATCTAAATCCATGATGGATTAATGTCATCGTTAAAATCGTAAATATTAATCATACACAAGAAGGAGCATGCAGTGACAAACTGAATAGCTTCCTCTCCCTCTTGCTATCCCAGTTCAGTAGAAACACTTTCACTGGTCCTGGGGGATCACAAACCTCAGAATTTCAATAAAATTCCACAGGAATATCCACTGAAAAATTTAAGGTGCAATTCCAGACCAAAGACTGGCAGGGAAACTCCTCGGCAGATATTTCCAGGTCCATCAAAGGAGTTGAATGCATGAAAGTTTGTCTCTAGTTTGAGAAAATCTTTGCACATGTTTTGTGTCCAGACCCTCAAGTGTTTTGCTGGTGAAATGAGGATTTTCACAGATGTGCACAGCGTGTCCCTATGGACAGGTAGGTCCAGAGACCAGGGCAATCTTGCTTCCTTGAAGGTGCACCACGAGTACATTTGTAACACAGAACAGAGCTTCCCAGTGATCTCAAACCCCAGCTACTTTTACTTGTTTTCACAAGATTTATACTTTCTCTCTGTATGTTGTCAGATTCACATGGAGAGACCAAAGCAGAACAGGAGAGACTCTTCTCCATATATCTCCAGTTCAACCAGAGTGATGACAAGCAACCAACTAACATCTGAGTGGGCTGTGATGAAACTTCCTGCTTGGCTGTGCAGTCTTTCTCCTTTCACATCAACAGCCACACGACAGGATCCTCATTTGACCTGCAGCTCCTCAACCTCAGTCCTCAAAGGTTGGGTGGCCTAAATAAAACCAACGGAAAATGAGAATGCAATTTTGCACACTGCATCTCAGTCTACAAGTTGGTTTGATCTTTCCTGTCGCCTTTTTCACACTCCTAATACCTTTTCCACTTCTATCCCTCATGGGAATGGTTACAGAAACATAGCTAAGAAGCTCATTTCAGGGGTGATGGCCCCACTTGCTATTCCCTCTTATCTTTCCAACAGATCCAGTCCCTTCACAGAGACAGGAATCCATCCCTGCTATTTTCCCCCTGAAGCAGCCTCCTCCTCTAGTCATCGAAATGAATATGCAAGGTGGAAAGATTGCAGCCTGGTGAAAAGCTGAGCTCTCCTTTGCATCCTAAATAACCACTGATGTCTCTGTAAAAATAACTTCTCAGAGGAGCGCACGAATTCACTGGCTGGTTTGCATGCAATTAAAAGAAACCCAACAACAACAAGAAAATCCCCTGCATTTTTTAAGACGGAGTTATTTTTCATAGCAGAGCTTTAAAAGTCCTTATAAATGCGAGATGCCAGTGGTTTCTCATGCAAACAAAAGATCCCGGGGCTTAGCTCTCTGCTGAGAGGGGAGGAAGCGCCAGGGTAGGAGTGAGGGAACATTGAATCGGGCTGCTCTGACAGCTTTATAGCCCAGATACAATGGGCAGAGCCTCGGTCCTGATGAGCCCCATTCCGGCATCGCCCCCCGCCGCTCCGCGCACATTCGCGCCCCGACGATTCTTCTCCGCGGTCCGACCCGACACAGGCGGCCCATCCCGGCCCCGCACACCTTTGTGGTACCCCCGCCAGAAAAAAAAAATGGAAAAAAAAGCGCGGCTGTTTAGCAAAACAAAAGGGCTCCCATAATCTACTTATTGTGCCTCATTAGGATTGCGGGCGCCCTCTTCTAATGGGAAAGTTATAGGATCAAGCCGGCGGCGCGCTGCGGGGTGACCGCGCCGGGTAATAAAGACATTTTTTTCCCCGTTCATGTCCAAGCATGACAAGACACAGCGGCTCGCTCCCGAGAAGCCACTTGACATCTTCATTGTTCTACCTTCGACGCTAAACACTTTTTCCACCGTTTCTTGGGGTGAGCATCACGAATACAAGAGTGGCTTTTTCCAGGGAGAGGGGGTGTGCTTAGGCTTTTTGTCTGCTCCCGCCTGCAGAAGCGAGCCCGCTCGGGCAGGATCTCTGCTCATTTTCAAAGGAGAGTCCTGGGCAGATGTTATCAGGGATAGTTTATATAAATCCGAGCCTAGGTTAATTCAGAAAATATGTCGCTTCTGCAACAGCTGTGAACCACACAATGTTATCGTGCTCCTGATATGCGGGCACTTAGATAACATGACAGTCCCTAGGTGATAGGGTCATATCAACCTTTGATGCTGAAACACATGCAAATTCCCCTTAGAGTTGGAAATGCAGTGCTTCTGGGGGCTGTTTAAAGAAGACATTGTTCAGATAATGTTTCTCACTGAAACTGCAGTTTCTTATTTCCAAAGAAGAGGAGCCTGCTCTGTTGGATATTACAGTAGTCCCTCAGAAACACTTGAGAGAGAGCTTAAAATTAACTATTATAGCTCAATTTAAATGGATTTATGGAACATAAAATAAAACAAAAACTTGGCTTGTCTAAGAAACTGCAGAGTCAAAGATCTGGTGTGCTTGGTAAATACAGCAGCCAGAGTCGTGCTGCAGAAAACATTTGTGAAACACTGAGCATTTGACTTTTGCTTCGTATGTAATTTAACTCTAATGGACCATATTGTGTCATCAGTTTTGAAGTGAGAGTCCTTGATGAAGTCTCCAGGGGTAGGGCTTAGAAAAACAGTGACACGGTAAGGACACAAGGATTTCAAAGCCCTTCAGCAACCTAAAAAGGCCTCAGTCCCTAGCACTTTATTTAGGCAAAACAGAGGCATTTTCAGCATCAGAACTCAGACTAACCACACAGAGTGTTTTAAAAAAAACATTTAAAAGTAGATTCCTGTTGTAGGAAGCACATCTATTATTTAATGGTTCATGACAACTCTGCATTTCAACTTGTTGAAACACTTGAATCAGTGTTGAGGACTATCACACCCGGGGGAAACTGGGGAGGGAATTTCGGGAGGTGCAAGGTCATTCCCTGCTTTGGCTGAGATAAACCTCCCCCTTCCAAACTGCCCTAATCTTTCGCTGACATCCCAGTGCTTACAGAAAATCAGTATGGCCTCTTAAAGACAATAAATGGTCAACATTTGCTCTATTCGAAGATAAAGTCAGTTTATAACCTCATCTGAAGAGTAGTTATCTCCATGGTGGCAAAGTTTTAGAGCATGATATACATATTAGACTGTTGTTATATTGCCAGTGTGGTAATATTGAGGTGGATTGTGTGTGTGTGTGTTTTGGTTTTGTTTTTCGCCCCCCATACCTCTCTGAAGAGTCCCTTGTACACACAGCCACTAAAAGTAGGTGTGTTGGGGTTTCTGTGAGGAATTCTGGTATTGAAATCTTTGCTGTGAGTGATGAAGAGCCCGGGTCTCTGAGCCCCGGCAGTCCTGCTGCCAGGTGACACGTTAACCCTGTTCTTCCAACTGCATGCAAATGTTTGCTCTCCAGTCAGTGCAATTTCGACCGCAGTCAGTGTTTACGTGCATGAAGTGCACCAAGCCTTCGAGCAAAACGCTGTAGCCAGCAGATATGGCCTTCCCAGGAATGCAAGGAGGAATGAGGAGCAGTCACTGTTTTTTGGAAGCTTTTACTGAAACAGCCCAGCTGTGAGAGCAATACCCAGCGAAGAACTGCCAGTGAGTGCAACCTGGGAAGATGCTGCCCTTTCGGGCACAGCAGATGTGTTTTGCAGTGCTCTAGGCAGTGACAAGTCTTGGAAAGCCAAGGATAATGTTTCACCCAGTAGCCTGCAAGAAGACCAAATCTCTTGGAAGTAAAACATTTCTCATGAGTGCCTCATAAACAAATTTTTCTGGCCACATCCACCAAGCTGTCCCTTTCTAGAAGAGCAAATACATAACAAAGCCCAACCAAAAATGATGCCAAGCTACCCTGGCACTGAAAGAGTGATGCATGGGCTGAACCTGGAGTTATGCCATTTTCCTTAATCTGTTTGTAGGGAGGTAACAAATATCCAGTTTCTCTTGTGTATCAGCAGCTTTGAGGCCTCTTTGTAAGCAGAGCTAAAGTCAAGTGCATCAGTAATGCCTGTTATTGTGGCAGACACCACAGAGAGAGCATTAGGAGCTCCCTCCTCACCCAGGGAACACAAACCAGGGTGTGTTTATAGCCCAATAATTGCTTGTTTGTATAAAGTAATGATGTCCCTGTTTGGCTTTTAGGCCAATTAGTAGAATAAAGGTGGTAAAAACACCAACATAATTAGTCTAATGACTATAAAACACTGACACTAAGTGTAAAATCTCTAGCCTTTTTGACACCCCGGTTTTATAGTGCAATATAAGGAGGGCAGTAACATTAGGATATGGAGGAGTTCCTCTGCTTTTGTAGCTGACTTTGAATGCCCCTCCACGGTCAGATGTGTTTCAATCGCCTGGGGTGGCTGACTGCAGTCTCGTTTAAAGGAAAGTTGCCTCTGCTAATTATTTCTTCCACTGCTTTTTCCCCTTGCTAATTAAGAGTGGCAGAGACATTTGATTATTATTTTTTCCTGGTAGTTAAAAAAAGGCAAAACTGAATCCCAGCCCCTCCCAGATCCCCAGGCTGAAGAAGATTCATCTCCCTGCGTTCAGGGTTTCACTACTTTACCAATATGTTACCAGCTGAGATTGTTGGGGACTTGCTATCAGCAGTTGGAGGCACCAAAAATCATTCTTTTAGGGGCAGCCACAATGCCAGGGCTGTGTTTGGCGGGTGAACAGAAGGAGAGTTATCTGGATGTGCAGCTCCCCCTGAAAACATGAAGAGCTTCACTGTGGCACTAATGCTCCCTTTCTGGTGCAGTTAAAAAGGGACCATGAAGATTGGGAAGGCAAAGATTCAACTAGGATAATTATTCACCCAGAAGCTTTCTCTGAAAGCAATGCAATTTCTTTTGAGGGTCTCTCCTGCTGCTGTGAAAGCCTCTTTGGTTCTTTCAGTGCCAGAGCCAGCCTGTGCTGTGCTACACCGTCCGTTTGTGTTTCATTTATGGCATCAAAACTACTATTGCTAAATCCATCCTTCTGTAGTGAGTTGATTTCAGCTGGAATAATCCACTTTTCAGAGCACAAGAACAGCACAATTGGGAGACCTCGCAGCATTACCCAACGGCACTAAGTGCTTAAAACAATGAGGTTGTCCAGTGTACCTGCCACAGTGGTGGAAACTTCACCACAGTGCACATTTCACAGCATAGCAGAGATTTTCTGATGTGTTATTCAGTGTGTTAGCTGACCACAGGCTGGGACAGTTGGTGGTTCTCTCAATTTTTCCTCACAGATGTGAGTGATACAGATGCACTGCAACCCCAGCCTCTCTCTCTCAAAGTCCCCAGATTTGCTCCTAATATCCTGGACATGATTATCCTTACAACCTGTACTTTTGCTCTACTTCTACACATCAACACTTGCCCTGTGATTCGTGGCACACTTTTCTGAAGAAGGGGGCTCTTTTGTATATTTAATGCCATGGAAGAAAACTAGCTGTCCCATTTCAGAACTGTGTGAGTAAAGCAATGGCTCATCTCAAACTTAAATATTAAGCCTGTCCCCTGAGGACTTGAAGGGCATGGGGACATCTATAAACAGCAGAGAGCTTAAAAGCCAGCCTTTACACCCAGATGTTGATTACTGCATCCACTGCTGGTTCTGCTGTCCAACAAAACTGCCAGCAAGGTTTCTCCTGATCCCTCAGGGAATGTGGTCTGTGGCTGCCTTTGCAGAGGAGCGGTCTAATGAGTGCTCACACTGTCCCCACCCTTCAGCTCAAGGGAGTCAGGGGTGTGTTGCAGGGACGAGGAGCCAGGGAGATGGGCAGGAGAGTCCCTCATCCTCTCCTTCATTGTGCCCCCAGAGAGACCTTAGAAACCACACAGACAGATCAGCAGGGACCTTTCATGTGGCAAATGATGTAGTGATCCTCAAAAGGTGATTTTTTTTTCCCCCAAGGACACAGCTAATAAAAAGAAATTAGGGGATAGCATCATTTTAACCTGAGGTTTGAACTCTCAAGGCTCAGGACTCCTGGAATTCAGGATAGTTTTGCTGAGGGTTTTTAGAATTTTTTTTAATGGTTTCAACAGATGTAAAAACATAACTTCTTTAATTAAAGATAGTAATAGAGAAGCTGTCTCTTGACCAGAAAGCTCAGCTTTGGGGTTTTGAAGTATTTATCTTTTAACAAGAGGTGTATCTTTCTTCCAGCCTCTGCTGAAGCTCACTGCTCATGCTCTGGACTGTCTTTCCATGGGTTATCTAAAAAGGTTCTGCCTTCCTTCACTCTTTTCAGATCAAAGGCAACATTATCAGTTTACAAAGCATCCCCATTTTTTCCTGTCTCCCAGCACCTTTGTCTCACTAACCTTTTCTCCAGGGTCAAGGGATTGGGATCCAGGCTGCTGTGAGCCCTGGGTCCCCTTGAACAAGGGTGGCTATGGATGTCTTCTGTGCTGTGAATCAAGAAATTATGCCTAAGTTTCCTATTCCCAGGAGAAGTTGTTTAGTCTGATGATATGAGCCACCAACCATTTCTGGTGGAAGACCACTGAATGCAGGGAGTTCCCGAGAGGATAAATTTGACTCCCTGTCCTTGATTTGCAGCAGTGGGGGAAGGAACAAATAAAAGGCATAAAAATGTAAGTTAAAGACAGAGTGTCACCCTTTGCTTTGAATTTCCTGCCTTTTGTCAGGCTAAGCGTTCGATGCTATTTAAATGCAAGTTTTCTGTAGGAGAATCCTCCCCCAGCCAGGCTTTCATGGAAAGTTTTGCAGTGCCATTGCCTTCATGGCTGCAGGTTGGGGGATAGTTCATCCGAAATTGCCTGTCATCAGAAAATTAACATCATCTCCAGTTCACACTGTAGTTGGATGATGCTTCCTTCAGCACTGGAGCAAAGAGAGGAGGAAGCACTTCAGCCTCTGCCCCGGCTGGTTTCGTCCTACAGTTGTGCTACTTAAGCACTTTCTGCCTGTTTGCCTGTCAATTCAGTGGTCAACAACTGGTGTTGTGTGGACATAACAAATCCATAACGTTTCCAAGGGCCTGAACATCCCTTCTGGGTTACACTTACGTTGGAACAACTTCTTCAGAAACACTCTTTTGCTAATGGTACATTCTTTGTCCTTGCCAAGATGGCCAGATGGCTCTTAGTTAAAAAAATAAAATTAATACTATTTTTTTCTGCTAGACTCTCATTACAGTATGCTGCTGATAAAGCACTTGCTTCTTAAATATTTTCTCCCTTCTATCTATCCCACCCCTGTCTTGCCCCTAAACAGATTCTCAATTAACCATGAGAACAGATTCTCAGTTAGGAATGGGTAAAACTCGCAAGCTCATTTTGGCATATTTATATGGTTGGTCAATGTTTTTCTGTCTCAGATGATATTTCTGATTGGTTTTCAATTAAATAAAAGCATCTGCTCACTGGAAAAAATGTTTCAGCTCAACTGAAGCTATAAACCAGCCTTGTTCTTTGGTGAAATATGTGCTATGTCTTTTTTCCTGTTGGTGATGACCTTAATTTTTTACCTTAATTTTTTTAACTTAATTTTTCCCAGAGGTTATTGAGTTCTGAAATTTCCCACTTATTTTACTAAGGTATGAGGTAAGAAGCCTCTCTAAAAGCCAAATGTGAAACTGAGTATGTAGTTACTCAAGTGTAGACATGTCTGCTTCCAAATCCTACATTGACTGGCTATACCTGGTTACACTTGGTTTCACCTGGAGAATTCACAGGTTGTCCTTCGTCTTTTATGCTTTGATGCAAATCCAGAATAACTCCATCAGATCAGTGGAGCTGTACCCAGAGGCATCACACGATTGTATGGTTGAAATGCCTGCATGACAAATCACTGTGATTCATGCCATGAGCTGGAAATGTAGTGGATGTGCTGAAGAACAGATTATCCCAGAAATACCCCCAAATGTCCTCCATATCAGTCACTCATTCATTCTAGTTGTGGCCCTGAGGACAGTTACGGAAGAAGAGAGAGAGATTAATTCACCTTCACCACTGCTGGGCTCATGAAAACCCCAGGAAAAAGTTAGTTTCTTAGGAAGCTCAGGCAAAGATTTGTCTGCGCAGGTGATACCATCCCATCCTTCTTGTCCTATTTTCATATTTGAAAACACAGCCCTGGCCTAAAACCTAGTTTCAGGGTTTCAGGCAGCCACAGCCAAGTCACCCCTGGAGCACCACGAAGGTGGGACAGTCTGTCTCTTGGTGCTGGGATCTGCAGCTTGGTTTAAGCACCGGATTAGCCAGAGAATAGCTAAGCTCCTATAAGGCTTGGGAAAACATGCTGCCCTTCCATGCTTAGTGGGTTTGCCAGGCTCTTCTGTCACTTAGAATGAATGGGGAAAGAAATCATTATTTAATTATCTGGGAAGCCCTTTAAAAGACTAATCAGCAAGGAATTTCACTCCAGTAGTAACAGCTGGCTCTCACACTATGAGTCACAAAGAGAGATATTAAAAGGCTGTTTTTCTCAGTTAGTGAACTTATTAACTGTGCTCTCCTCTTTTATAAAAATGCTGCATTGTTCTCTAACAATGGTCTCCAGTCCTTGAGAAACATGACAGCGCACTGAAGGGGATCAGGGGCTGTCTTACTGTAAGTTGGGGTTTACCTAGTCCAGGATCTCACACTTCAAAACCCCATCCTGTTTTTTGGAGGTTCAGGTGAAGCTCTTCCCTGCAGCCAGGTGGCAAAGGGGTCTGTCATGAGAGGTGTAAAATAGAGGATGAACCAGGAAGGGGTACAGCCATTTGTGCTGTGACAGCCAGTGATTTGCTTCCCTACTGCCCTTGCAGCCAGAGAAAAGTGTATCCTAGCCAGCTTCCCCTCGGAGAAGCAGCAGTCAGCCTCAGTGCTGTTGGGATGGCAGAGGAGCTGAGCTCAGAGTGTTGGGTTAGGCAGGATCAGCTGAAACATACCATTCTGAACGAGATCAGAACGCCAAGGATAGAAAGGGAAGAGGGGTCCTTTCCAGGACAATAACTCTCAGTGGAAGCTGCTGCTCAGGTCTGTGAATTGTCACCAAGTCAGGATGACCTGACCCAGCTCTGCCTGAGAGCCTCTCTACACCAGTTCCCCCCATGCCACTGCTCAACAGTGGATTCAGGAATGGGAACAGTCACAGGGCACCTATTAAACCTCAGTGCAAGAAAGTGATTTTAAGTTCAAGCAGCAGCTCAGCCCTTGTAATTCCAGGCTGCCTGTCACTATCTCTGGGTTTACACTTTGGGCACCACGTTTGGTCTTCTCTGCAATCTGCAGCTGTGTAATGAGCACTTCAAAACTCAGCAGACTCCATCAGCCCCTCCAGGTCTATCAGCCAGACCCTTGGCCTTATCTGAGCTCTGCAGATGGAATAGCTGCCTTTCTTCCCTGGGCCTGTCAGCTCTCCGAGATATTAAACACATAGTTCTCCAAACACAACTGGCCCAACAGCACAGTCCACTTGCTGTGGGAGTATGGGGATGGGGAGCAGATCCCTTCAGCAAACAGGGGCACAAATGACTGGAGAGGTCCTGGTTGTGTGGGAGAGCAGCCAGGCAGGGCCTGGGTGTCTGCTTGTCTCTAGTGGGGACAAGAGGTGTCGGGGTGTGCATATGTGGATGAATATGTGGGTGGGAAGGAGGGGAGGAAGGATTGAAGGAGAATGGGATTATAGTTTACTGAATACCCATTCACCATATACACAGTGATTTCCTGCTTTGAATTTTTCTTAACGAATACTTTTCTCTGTGCATGTATGTAAATTTCAGTGCCCCAAAAGAGACTTCCCTGCCCAGGATCAAACATTTAAATGTGAAAGATATTTATAGGGTCAAATTGAATTCCTTCTATTTCAGCCATTGTCTCAGCACAACACAGAGTGGAGGAATCTCTGTCCAAGTGGCACTGGGCTCTCTGCCACAGGGGAGAATGCACAATAATATTTACCTTGCACAGACAAAACCGGTACGAACACAACCTCTCCTCTTCTGGGGCCCTTGCTGAAGACAGACGGCTCAGCAGTCTGGCAGTAATGGATAAATCTCAAAGGGCAATATTTCAGCTTATATAAGGGGATGGGGCTGCCTGCCAAGAGAGCATCTACAATTTAAATCAGGGAGGATTTGGCTGGAGATAAATCAGGTAGTCATTCCCCTGGAGGAGCTGCGGTACCATCAGCGCTCACCTGTCTGCTCAGCGTTGGAGCCAAGCTCGTCCTCCCTCGGGCAGCTCCAGGTATGAATCGCACCTTTGGGGTGCTACAGGAGAGGGAGGCAGTGAGGGTGATGAGGGGCATTGGCAAACTCAGGCATATATAAACACTGGAAAAATAGGTGTTCAGCTGGAGTGCTTTCACTCAGAGAGGAGAAGGAAGGTCTCCTGCCAGGTGGGCGAATTGCCCCAAGGGATCCATGCTCAGCTCCCAGCTTTGCCTTCACTGTTTTATGCCATCAGTCTCTTGGTCTTCGTCTGCTGCCATCCAGAACCTCATTCAGTGTTCTTGGATGTAGGTCCAGAAGTGAGCAGGACTTCTCGTGTTTGTCCTCTCTGTGCAAGAGGTGGGATGGAAAGGACGGCAAGCAGCAAGCAGCAGTTCTTACTCCCCTTGCTCACATCCCCACGCAGCTGCTGTTGTGGGGGAACACACACCATCACTGTCGGGCTGTTTGAGCTCACTCTTCCCTCCCACTCCAGAATAAAGCTTGGGAGGACTGGTGAGTCAGAGCTGTCTGCACAGGAGCTTGTCCTGGGGCTGCTCTGATGGAGCTGCTAGAAGCAGCCCTGCCTCATGAGACCCACTGGTTTCATAGCAGACACACATTTCCAGCTCCTGGCTGTCCACATATGTTCAGGAGTGGGATTTGCCCCCAGGTTTTTGTCCATGCATCCACCTCTTGTTGTAATGCACAAGCTAGCAGGGTGCAAGCCACAGCACTCTGGTGCAAACACAACCCTGCTCCCCCCTCTTTCCTTCGTTCCTTCCTCTAGCCACCCTCCAGCACTTTACCTGGAGTTGTTGAATTGGAGTTGAAGCCTTGCTGAGCTGAGGGCAGAGCGGGCTCCACCCAATGCTCATGGGGAGATCTTCAGCAGCCGGAGATGGAGCTTCCTTTGCCTCTGCCCTGCATGCCTTTAACTTTGTTGCATAAATAAAAAGTAATTTGCACCTTATTGTTCGTGTTTCCTTTTGATACTCGGTGGGCTCAGGGCATGCAGAAGAAGTACACACACAGGGACTCCTCCAGCATCCCAAGGGAACAAACTTTTGGTCAGTGCACTGGGAAAGAGTTCTCCTCCAGGTTGCTTCTGGTATGTGTATTACAGAGGAAGATGATGGCCCCTGCTTAGTAACCTTCCCCGCTATAGACCCCATCTCCAGCTCTCACGTGCTGTTTTAAAACACAAGGAGAAAAAGGTATTTCAAGTTTAGCAAACTGAAACTTGATGAACGGAGGGTTAAGGGCTCAATCTGACCACCCTGGACTGGTGATCTGTTGCTCTAGACAAGACAGGGAGTATGTCAAACACCTGAGGGGGAGTGACACATCAAACAGAAGAGTTTGACCATTTGTGTCCTTCTGGAGGCCCAAGGGACTCCAAAGACTGTGTCCAATGGGACTAGATGCCTGTGCATAAACATCTGAATTGAGTGGTCTTAAATCGAGTCACTGTCAGAGGGAAAGACCAAGCCAAAATCTCCTACCACAAGGGCTCGTGCCTGTTTCTGCAAAGAGCACTCACATTACTGAATATTGTACAATATCAAAGGGTTTCTGGCCTGGGCTGCTATGAAACCTCCTTAACAGATAAGAAAATATGTCTTTATATTTGCCATTTGATTGTGAAAGGAGACATTTTAATCAACATTTGTCCAGCCTGTCTGATATATAAATAGTATTTTATTCTATTACACTGCTCTTATCAGTGTCCTACAACCTGTTTGCTCACAAACAACAGTGATTATCTTTCCTGTAGGCAACCTGTGGCTTTCCTTTTCTTAATTTGGCTTAATTCCTTCTAAAGTTAAGTTCTGTCAAAATCCTGGCTCAGGTGAGTGTCCTGAGGGAAAAAACAAAAGGAGTGAGAGACAAAAGTTTTTCAGAGCTAAATTCAGAAACATGAGGACAGAGTGGTAGGTGTAAGGGTCCAAGAGGAAGCCACCATGTAGGAGCTTCCCCAGGGATTGGACACTGAGGATGTGAACCTGGTCAGGTAACCCTGGGGCAGCTGTGGGTGCAGATGCAGCAAAGATGTCAAAGATGGTATTTGTGAGATACAGAGGGAAAATACGGCCCTAGAGAGCTGCTTTCAGCCTTTCTTCTTCCTCCATCTGCTTTTGACTCACACAATGAACCCACACATCTCCCTGTTCTGTCCCAGCACCTTTGCCCATCTCCTCTCTGTCATGGGCACCTACAAAGTCTACATCCACCAGGAGAGGTGTATGAACAGCCCTGCTGGGATGTGCAGTGGGCCAGCTGATACTTCTACCCTAGGCAAATAGATGTTTTGATGCAAGAAGGCACTTTGGGGGTAAGGTGACCTTGGATATGTTTTGGCCAGTAATTAGTTGGAGGCAGCTATGCCTCCTGGAGAGGGGATGTGCTCTGAGCTGTGTCCTCACCTGACTGTGTCCTAAAATAATTCTGCCAATGGGGATTCAGACAGGTTCGTGAGAGTGCTTTGTCTGCCCTGTGTCCTGCAGTATGGAGGGGATGTTTGTACAATAAGTTGCTGCACATTCTTTAACAAAAATACATGAAATCTGTAACACCTCAACTTAAAACCAGGTAAGCTCCAAGTGGCATTGTGGTTTATAGCTTTCAGATATGATATATAGAGATTTATGATGCTCAGCTACACTAAGACTCCCTACAAAATCCTCTTTGCTTTTCTTTCTGATATTTGCAGTGTCCAGGTCTATCCCTGTGCTGCTCATGCTGAGGATGGATATGGTTTGTGCTATGAAGTGTTGTAAGCAATGTGGACTTGCTGTTCAGTGCTTCAACACAGAAATATAAACCTTCCCAAATCTGAGAGATTTCCAAATTCCAAGTGTCTGGTGGCCCCTATTTCTGCAAAAACAAAGCCAGACACCAAAGGCACCTGTTTAAAGCCCAGAGCACAGAGCAAAATCTAAGGCCATGGCTTGATGCTATTTCTACTCTTTCTGCAACAGCTCAGTTAAAAGGCATTTTTGCAGAGAAAAATGTGACACTTAAAAGGTAACATATTCTTTTCACCTTCTAGTTTCCAATTCAGTTTGTAACTTAGCCCCAAGAAGTGATCAGGGGCTGCTTTCTTTTCAGCTTAAAATCTCTTTTTTCATGCACTGGATGTCAGCGCTCCCGAAAAGATTAAATAAGGCAGAGGTAATGTAGATTTAAAGAATTTTCCAGATGAAGTGCCAGAGCACTTTGAACTGAAGAAGAAAGAGGTTGCTGTGCGGGGACTGGTTGGTGTGGGGGGAAGGCGCCGTGGAGCTTTGCCCTGCACAGGGCGGGTGGGTAAACGTGCCATGTCCATGGAGTCGTGGGGGCTGGAAGAGCACCATTAACTCTGCCCTGTGGAGCACACCAAGATGTTTACAGTGTGCTGGGGGAAAAAAAAAAGTAACAGGACTGTTTGTTCAGTAATGACCCTGGGGAATGGTCCTTTCTTAGAGGTATGAGACCCTCTGTCCAGGATCAGGAGCTGGAGGAATCTTGCTCAGCTGCCCTGGTGCTGTCACTAGGGTTGGTGGGTATTCCCCATGAGCAGCACTGATGGGGCAGGGGGGACCTCCATTCACCTTAGTCCTTGCCCAGAGATTCAGCTTTGTATAAAGAGCAAAACCACTCCAAGGGGAGGCTGCTATGGGAGGAAGAGCTGTGAGGCCAACACATGTCCTTCCTCTCTCCATTCCATGGCTGTCTCACCAGAGTCAAATGCTGATGTTGCCACCAACAAAAGAGACATCAAGGGCAATTTCTCCTGCTTGTCCCCCAAGGGGAAAGATTCCAACCTGCTTCAGCACTGAGAATCTCTAGGCACTGAGATGAGCTGCCACAAAGGATAAATTACTCCTATTATCTCCAGATGGATCAGGTCTCTGGCAGTATGATAACAGCCCTTGAGGAGGAAAGTTCCAGGGATACTATTGAAGCACTCATTCTGCAATGTTCTCAGAAGGCGCAAAGTTACCTTCTGGCCATGGGCAGTGGGTGGAGGAAGAGGCAGAGGGAGGAATAAGATTTAAGAAAAATAATATTTAAAAAAATCCCCTTTTCATTTCAGTAACAGCTCTTCCAACATTCCCAGACCAAATTAACTCATGAAAAATTCCTGGCAGGTGGGTATGAATTCCACAAATAGGTGAAAAGAGATTTGGAGGTAGAGTGAATAAACAGCTTCGAGTCATGCAAAACGGTACTGGAGTGGGTAGAAAAAGAACCCAGGACTCCGTTTATTCCTCTCTGGCTGTGTTTTCCTTGTGCCATTTGACCTTCAGGAATACTGTGTGCTTTGTGAGTTTTGTATCTCTTTATTTGAAGAGCTGCAAGGCAGCATGGAGAGCCATCAGGAGACTGAAGCACTTCAGTTATCTAATGCCATTGAGCAGATACTCATCTCTGCCTATTCAGGCTTGTTCACCCTTGGGGGTATGTGGATATGTATGTGTGGGGCAGTAGAGGAGTATCTGGGAGCAGAAGGCAACATCAGAAATACAAGTCTTTGCAACAACTCAGGAGCTGGTTTTTGGATGCACTGCACCTGCAATCAGCTTGTTTCTTTCAGAGCCCTTCATTGCTCTCCCTGGGCAAAATTTCGGGGGCTGCTGAGCTGGTGTGCATTTGTGAATGAAAACCATTGAAAACAAATGAAAACCATTTGTTTTGAAACCTGACCAGGGTTTGAATGGTGAGCCCTTGGGAAGTTTGACACTTGATGCATAGCCAGATCAAATACAGAGCCACTGAGTGTATGAAAAGAGATGTTTATATCCTGCTTCTGTAGGCTTGTAAAACACAGTTCTTGAGACATCTTGGATCATTCTCATCAGTTTTGGGTGTCCTTTTTTTTGTTTTGTTTTGCTTTATTTATTTTTTTCCTTTTATTAAGGAAGCATCCTATGTTAGTGGCAGATGTAATATTTTGCTCTGTGTTTGTACAGCTCCCAGCACATTAATCCCTGTCCCTAGTGGAGTATGGAGGCAGAACTGATAGTAGGCATGCTGATCTCAGTCCTTCTTCACTACAGGCAACTCTGCAACACATGTCCAGTCACAAAGTCACCACTGAATTCCATGTGTCTACACCACCGCGGGACAAAACCCACTGCCCTGCTTCCTGTAACAAATTTCAGACTTAAAGACTTAGAGCTGCACTGTAAATGTAGGATCACTCAAGAGCACTTTCAGTCATGACATAGGAGGGAAATCTTTAAGTAGAATTCCCCCTTGACTCTACAGAAAGGCTCACAGTCCTTACTTCAAACAAAGAGTACCACAGCTCCTGTCAGTCTGAGCTGATTTCTGAGTACCAAATATAGAGCCAAATGTAGCCCTGAGTGTGTGATCCAAGACAGTGTTCAACACCTCAGTGAGAATCAGTCCCTATGTCCTTCCCTACTTCACCT
Source organism: Campylorhamphus procurvoides (assembly GCA_013396655.1). Classification (NCBI taxonomy): domain Eukaryota; kingdom Metazoa; phylum Chordata; class Aves; order Passeriformes; family Dendrocolaptidae; genus Campylorhamphus; species Campylorhamphus procurvoides. Next base: position 1,631,739 of record WBMV01000267.1, on the reverse strand, counting down.
TTCCAGCTCTTGTCAGCCCCAGGTGCCTCAGAGAAAGGTGAGGAAACCCCAGCAAAAAAAAAAGAAGAAAGAAAAGCTCCTCACTGGTTATGCAGGCACCCATGAATGTCTTTGGGTGACAATCAGTCCTGTGTGGACAGGGACATGACACTGCCTGGTCACCCAACGGCCCTTCTCAGACACATCAACAAATGGGCAGTCATGAGTTTTTCCTCATTTTGAGGCAGCAAGGGCTTGATTTTTAGGGTGCTGAGCATTCAGAACCCACTGAACCTCAGACCCAAATCCTTCAGGAATCACTGATGCTTCACAAGTGCAAAGCTGGCAGTCTCAGGCAGGCAGCACTGAGGGCAAAGGCAGGGTTCTTTACAGCTGTAGCTTTAAAAATTGCAGCACAGGTTGGATTTTACCACTGGCAGAGGGCATTGCATGTGTTCTTGGGTACCCAGGACCAGATGGTCACATCCTGCTTTTGCTGTGTCCCCTCCCTGGACCTTTCATAAACACAGATGTTCCTTCTCCTCTGACAAAAATCATTCATGAAAAATTCAATGGGACGTTTCTTCCCCCTCTTTCTCCCTCTCGTTTTTGTTGTATTCTTGACAAGCTTGAACTCCATAGGGGGGAAAATAAAAGAGCAGCCCAGCCGCTGGTCCTCCCCACATCCTGCTGCAGTGCCCATTTTACATGGTACAAAGGTCATTTAGCATAGCATGGAGCCCTCAGCAAGTTGCACAAGGCAATTTCATCTGATCCGTGATGGAATTCCACTCAGCCAAAGTCCTTATTATTATGCATTTTTTACACATTAGGATTTTCCTTTTGTTGGCAGCCAGATCTCTTCATGAGGTGTTAAAAAGTGCAGAGGGGCTCTCTGCTCCACTTTGGGTAGCTAATCCTGCCTTTAAGGCTGGGATAACTGTTTCATTACGGGATGGGCTCAGCTTTAGAGCCACTGACGTTTGCTGACAAGGATCTCAGAAACCAGCACAAAACCTGTGATGGAAGAAAAGTCATCTCTGCTTCTTGCAGGACAGCCACAACCCAGCAAGGGCCGTGAGACCCACTGTAGTTTCTTTTCTCTTTCCTTTTTTTCTCCTAAAGTTCTAGCTGCTAATTTTCTAAATGTTTTCCAAGATGGCAAACATGATGACTCATTTGCACCTGTGAAAAGCAATCCTCCCAATTTGATGGATGATACAGCAAACCTTAAAAAATAGAGGTTAACTGGTAAAGTTAAATAAATAGATTCTCTCCCAGCACTGAGTGGAGCGATGTCGCAGGCAGAGCAAGCATCTGCTTCATGCCAATCACAGCCACGTGTCTCCTGGGTTGTCAGAATACTCACTTTAGTAAGTATTGTGGTCCTCAATTAATGATTAGATTATACCTGAACCTAAAAAAATACACAGCTTTTGTTCATAGCCCTTGTAAAATAATATCAAGCTTTATTAAAATGCTTCTGGCTTGAAAAAAATAATCAAATCCAGTCCTTCAGTCAGTGGCATATTTCAGTGATTTTAAACTGGTTTGACTTTATCAGAAAAGATGGATTCAAATAGGAACAGGTGCAGAGAAAAGGAACTAGGATGGAGGATAATCAGGACCTGGAAAGCCTGTTTTATGAGAGAGGACTAAACAAGATTGGCTTGTTAAGCCCAGCAAAATGAAGGGAACATGACTGCTGTCTATAAATACAGCAGGGATGTAAATAAGAAGGAGGGAAAAGAGCTATTAAAGCAAAAGGCAGGGTTGGCAGAAGAACAAATGGACATAAACTCATCACTAATAAACATAGTCAGGAAATTAAAAGATGTTTTCCAGCCACCTGAGCAGCGCTGCTCTGGAACAGACTTCCAGCAGCAGTGGAGGGACTGAGGGCTGCACTGAGCTCGGATGGCATTTGGGCAGTCTGTGGCAGGGATGGCATGTGCTGAGAGCTGGGACTGAATTCAGAGCCCTGGGAGAACCCTGCTATCCCACCTTCATCTGTCAATGCAAATATTTCATAACAAGTGAGGGGGGAAGGAAAGAAGATGGAAAATTGTAACAATGCTGGCAGTTTGTTGGGAAAATATTGCTTCTGGGGTAAATAATTTCTCATGGAATAGAAATAAATAGTGAGAAAATTCCAGCCAACAAGATAAGAACAGATAATGAAATGTGCAGTAGCAGTGAAATGCTTTTTTCTGGTTTATATAGCAAGCAGATAGCAGAACTGGGAATGACCTGAAACCTCATTTCTTGATGACAATATGAGCTTTCTTCCCTGAAATACAGCAAAACCCAGAAAAATTCTACAGGACAAGATCCTATAAGTCTGGAAAGGGACCACCTCAGTTGTCAGAAATGAGCAGACAGCATTTGGTAAGTCATGAAAGGATAAACTTAATTTATACATTTCTTTTGCCCACCTTCCCCATTGAAAACATGAAAAAGCACTTCCCTTTGACACACTGCCTAAAGAAAATGGGCAAGGGGTAAATTAGTACATTTAATTCCCTTGCTGAAAGTGCCTTTTTTCCCTTTTGATTTAGACAAACTGAAAAGTTTGAGCGAGTTCAGCAGTCTGGCACAGCCTCTTTGGCTGAAGCTTGTCTGCTGCATATGAAATCTTTAAACAGGTTTTGGCTCAGCAGAAACACACTGTTTTTGTTTTGTGAGTAAACCCCAAGTGTTATTTGGAGTCATCCTCTCACAAACGCAGGCGCAGAACAACATGTTTTGGTCAAGCTGATTCTGTTCCTGCCTGAGCAAAGGGATTTTGGTTAATGGGTTTTTTTTAAGTGATCTGATGTTCATCTTGTGAATGATGAGAAGACAAAAAAAAAAAAGTAGAAAAAGTCTCTGTTTGGGTTTTAGTTACAGACCAGGAAAACGTCTTGCACTCCAGAGAGACATGGGGATACAGAGGGAAATAACTGGGAGGAGGAGGTCTTGGTCCCATTCTCAGCAGTTCCTCTACTGAGTCAATGGTGGCTCTGTCAGAACAGTATGTTTCCCTCAAGACATTGTTTCTATCCTGTTTTTCTGGTTTCTCAGGTACCTGTTGAGCTGTTTTTTGCAATTAAGAACATACTGGTCCCCCTTCAGTAATAATAAAGGCAAAGAAAGGTAAAGCAAATAGTTACCGAATGACCAAAGGGACTAAACCAAGCGTGACGCTTCTAAATAGACAAGTAACCCCTAGTACTGTGCCTGCAGTGTATCAACACAAGCATACATCAATACCAGTCAATATTGTACCATGAGCCATTACCATATGTACTTCAGCCACCCAAAAGTGTGCCAGGTGTCTGCCCTGGTTACATGATGCACTGTGCTCTTTTTCCTGTGATTCAGTTGTTATCTCAGGTAATGCCATGGAAAAATTACACAGACCCAAGATTAGTAACCAGGTAATAACCTATTCCTAATGGTTCAAATGAAAGATCAAAGGTGGGTAGAAAGGCATGGGCAAGGAAGCTGCTGTGTTAAAACACAGTTACAAGTGAACGACAACCCATCGCTGGGAGACATTTGCTAAGAGACGTTTACTCAGAGGCATTTACTGCACATATTAGCAGGGATAATGTAGAAGGGATAAAGTCATTACCTGAGTAATGATTTTACATTAGTATTTGCCTTCAGTGGATTCTCTCAAGAAATAATTTTTGCCCTGTCCTTATGCACATACTATTATTTGTCCTTATTTTGCAGTTACGAAACTCAAATCCACAGTACAAGGTGAGAAAAAGCTAGACAGAATATAGAGATGTGCAATGACCTTAAACTCTTGATTTGCTAAAAAGTGAGCTGAAAAAGCACACAAACATGCTTACAGAGTGGGTAGTTGTCAGGGCATAAAGAAACACTGGTCTTAAAGGTCTGCAAGCCAGGTAAAACCTCACTGAGGTTTTAAGGGTGAGAAGTTCACTGAAGGTGGTTCAATAAGCGTGGCCTGACAGTTGCTTAGTCCCACTGGTCTCCCGAACAATGCCTTTGAGTGAAGAAATTATCCATGATATGTACTGTACAAGGATAATAACTTCTGGTTTGTGATCTTCCTGTTTGAGGGATGCACGTACATCATTAATGATTAGTCTGTTGCAGGAACACTTATTGATTTGGTTTGTAAAGTGCATTTTTGTTCTGCCCCAGAAATGCCCTTCCTGCTTTTGTTCATCCTTTAAAACAAAATTCTTTTAGAGAATGGAAACCCTCAAACTAACTCTTGAACTTAGGCTGATGAACTTCATATTAATTAGAGTTTCTATGATGAGGCCATCATCCAGAAATGGGACAGGGTGTGCAATTTCATTTAGAAAGATGGAGGGGAAATGGGCAGGATGTGGGGGACGAAGAAGGAAGAAAGGAGGAAGCTGGCAGGAAGGAAAGCATACAAGGATGAATCAAAAGTATTCAGCTCAGATCCAGTTCTGGAGCCTGACTGACACCAGTGCCAGCCCAGCTTTAAGTAACAGATTTTCATATTGTTAATTGATATATACTGAAATCAGGCTTGTGGGCTGTCACAGAGCCCTGTGACAAAATGCAGATCAAGGTGCAAGTTTGGATTTCAAGATCCAAAGATTGTCCTCAGATCTGGGTGTGCAGTTTGGCATCACACTCTTGCAATAATGAGGCGCCTGAACAACCATTAAGCCACAGCTCTATACAGCCTGAATTCCCAGAGAATTAAGGAGAATAAACACTTTGCTGGCCAGGCTGTGCTTTGCAACTGCCCCATGTCAATATGTCCCTCCCTTGCTGCCAGCATCTTTTTTGGCCTGTACTGAAGAAGAAGGATCTTCCTCTCTCAGCCTTTATCGCACAGCCACTATTCTGACTTGAAGTCAGGGAGAGCCCGCTGCAGAAAAGGATGTTACTAACACCAGCCGGGCCAGGCACCCTTCGGTGGGTGGATGATGGTCCATGATGGTCCATAGTGTATCTAAACATCTTTTTTGAAGTGCTGCTACAACAAAGGGCTTGAGCCATTGGCTTTAAGCTGAAGATGGCAGAAATTTTGTTGACTTCAGCCCAGTTTTTTTTAGCAGATCACTCCCGGTAATTTCTTGTGAGGTATTTCGCACCTTTCAGAGAAACATTCCTGAGATGGAGGGTCTTCGCTGCACTGTTCTGGGCACAAGCCTGACTCCACACATGAGGGAACACATGTTCCAAAGTTCAGGGTGGGCACATCAGAGCTACAGCTTCATCCAGCTCTGTTGTTGGCCTGTAGCCAACCTGCTGATACACCTGCCATGAAGGGATGCAATGCCCTGTCTTATGGGTGGGAACCTGTACAGACTGTCTGGGCTGGAAGTCAGATGGGGGAATGGGGTAATGCTGCTCTGGGGTCTGTTCCCATAAGATGCCAGCCTTATGTGCCAGAGAGGTCAGGAAGTTGTTGCAGTTATAGGGCTTCTTGCTTCATGCTTCTTGCAACCCTTTTTTCAGGGGTTCTCACTGTACCCAAACTACACTACTAAAATAGGTGTCTTCTGGTTTTGATCTGACCTGAAAGCAGAACTAGACAGTATGTTCAGATCACCACAGCTCAGAGGGTTTAATTTCCAGTTATTTTTATTATTTACTTATTTCTCATAAACACTTAATCATTTCTGTCATATGCTAAAGACCCTTTGTGTCATCTGAAGCTTAGAAAACTAACTGAAAGGTGGCTAATAAATACATGTATGCATACTACTGCATCATGACTGCTTGCTCCTAGATGATTATTGCAGGCAGCCCCAGATTTCATGCTGGTGAAATGTATTTAAACATGAATATCAATTTGAGACTTCAGTTCTGATCATGCTAGATGACTCTTAACAACCATGACCAACCTCTCCTCAAATCATTACCATTCGTATAGTCACAAAAGGCAAACTTGATGAGAGAATGAGAAGCTAGTAGGGTCTCAGGCTAAGCATACAACAGTGGGATAGCTATAAATGAACCTTTTCAACCATAAATTACATGTGGCCAGTAATTCCCTTTTCTCCCTCTCTCCCTCCCTCCCCATCCTCCCCCTCCACTCTGAAAACCCTGGGACAAAGGCTTGCCTCTCTGAAGGATGCCTTTCTGGAGGATTAAGCAGCTTTTGTTGACAAAATACAAATTACAACTCCTTTGCTTGGTGTCCCGCCTTCTCAGCTGGGCTCCAGTCCCTGAGGGACAAGGCTCTATTACCCCTGCGTAGATGAAGAGCTCAGAATAAGCAGATGTAATTATTAACACCATTCAATGGAGTGTCTTTCTGAATTATCAATTAAAAATCTCTACTGTTTTTCCTCACACTAAATAGAAAGCTGATGGCAGTTAATCTATTGTGCAGCAGAGCTTTATATGCATATTTAAACCGTGTGCTTCTCTGCTTTTTTATTCCAAGGGCAGTGTGGGGTGAGAGGGACTCCCATGAGGTAGCACAAAGACCCCTGTCATTTGATTGAGAGAAGAGTCTTTGGAAAAATATTGTCGCCTTCCACCCTGGCAAACAGGTCCCGTGGAGATAGTCAAACAGGCCCGAGATGGCTGATATTGTGGGAGATGACAAATGAGCGTTCCCTGCTCATGCACCAAAGTGCGTCTGAACAGCTCTTTTGACGTGCTGCTATTAAAATGCAGAGTTCATGGGCAACAGACACATGAGCATGGAGTGAAAACAGAAATTAAGCAATGTGATTAAAACCAACAGCCACGCTGAGCCGGGCTGCCAAGAGCTGTCAGCTTTTGGCTAAGGGAGAAGACTGATGCACCAGGTTTTGAGGAAGGGGCTGCGAGGATGGTTCAGGAGTCATGGGTGGAGTTTTGCAAACTCTCCTGCTGCCCCACAAGTATGTCTCCAGTTCTCACCAGGAGAATCTTCCTTGCAAACTTCCCCAGACAGATTGTTTCAACTCTGTTGAGAGCTTAAAAATTGTCACCGGTGGTACTGGAGTGTTGAGCTACCCCTTATATTTGCCAGCTCCAAAGCCTAGTACTAACATTTCCAAAAAGTTTCCTCACAAATCTTTTTTTTTTCCTTTTGAACAACTTCTCTCCAAGCACAGAAGTTGGGCCTATTGCTTGCACAGATGAGACTCCTGATATATGGCTAAACTATATGCATTTTTTTAGTCTTGTGTGTGCTGTGTATGTAGCCTTTTTTCATAGCTGGGGTTCCCATCAGATCCACAGGCAGAGTGAGACAAGCTTTTAAACACTGAAAAAGTGGCATTATGCACAGCAGGAATTTCAGTTCAAGAGTTTCAATTTCCAAAGTGGTGTCACCTAAAGAAGCACCCAAAGAATGACAGAACAAGCCAAATTTGGGACTATCTCTGGGCTTGGAGAAATATAGTTAAAAATGCTATATCAAACAGAAAAAAATAATAGCTGCTAAGGAACTGGAAAGCATTTGGGGCTGGACATGTGCCTTCAGCAGTTTAGAAGCTTATTTTATTAGCACTTAAGTCCTAGAAGTAGCATTGAACTCTTGACATATTGGACCATTTCCATCTATTGCCTAATACAACCCTTATTCTCTTTTTCTAGCTCTTCAGAGTTGTGATTACCTAATACCATGCAATACCTGGGCTGTCATTTTTTTTTAATTTTTCTTTTTAATGATTTAACTCCCCTTGCCCCCAAAAGCTGGCTGACCATAATGGACCTTAATGCACAAGCAAGTGTTTCCAAACTGCACTGTTCTACTCAAAAGCCTTCCTCTAAGATGAATAGCATTTGAGCTTTGTCCAATTTTTCTTATGTGGTATGTGCCCTTTATTTACTCCATCATGTATATCTCACTCCATTTAAAATATTCACAGTTTGTTTTCAGTGCTATCTGGCTGGCCTTCAGTCTGGGTTTAACAAATGTTAGACGTTATATTCACTTGCATATATCAGTTTTTGTCATGAACCAGAAGGGGAAAAAAAGAATTAAAAAAAAAACTGCCTTCACCATGATTTAAATAACGTGTTCAGATCCTTTATTTTTTTGTTTTAAATGCCTTCATCTCTTGACCTTATAAGGTGCAGACTGTCTCACACTGAACTCTAGCTGGGTGGCCTCAGTCAGCCAACAGCCCTGCAAGCTCATCCCATTAAAGTCACTATGTTTACTTCTTATTTCAACAAACCAACCTGGATTTTGAGGCAGGAAAAATTGAGGGAATAAATCTTAGGTCCATTTCAGAGTGAAAGGGTGTGAAATTCAGTTGTCAATGGGTTGTAAAACGAGAGATTTTTGCATTTGCTGTTCAAAATGCCCTTTTTTTTTTTTTTTAAACTGGAAAGGGCTGTTCCTTTCCTTATGAAATCTACGGAACCAATCAGTTCATATTTGAGTGCCACCACTTAGAGCACCTCTTCACCAGACCTCTGGTACCACTCCCATGAGGAGAGTGTGTGCCTTCCTAATAGCACTGACAACCTCACTGAAACGTTTTCAGTGGCTGGGAAAACTGAGGCATGGACCTTCACTTCAGCAGAAAGCTGCCAGACAAGTCAGGAAGCAGAGTCAGGTGAAGAACAATGCACTGTAGGAGGGCTCAAGGCTCATGTGCACCAACAAGTAACACGTGTCTCACGCTGGGAACACAACTTTGCCACGTTACACCACACGTCTTTGGTGCCTGTGTAGACAGAGTGATCCTTACCCTAGGAATCACAAGTCCAGGAGTCAGAGAGAAAGGACAAGAACCTGAAGGCAACAGACCTTGAGGCTAAAGATGCCAATGAAAAGGAAGAGGGTTGGATGGCTGTGCAAAGGGGAATGAAGTCATGAGAACAAAGAAGCATGGGGTTCTGGTAGAGTGCTCTGGTTACTGGGATGGGCTCAAGGTCTTCCATCTGTTACTGAGTGGCTATGCCATCGTGCCACTTTATTTCCTCATAAAATCACCTTCATGCTCCCCAGGATAGGGGTGGTTTCCAGAGAGAGTCAGTGAAGAAAGGGGCCCTCACCAGAATGATTCCCAGGTTCTTCTGACTTACAAAATAAAAAGCCACAAGTGACTGCTTGTGACTTGCTGGTAATTCCCCCAGAGGTGAACACAGCCCCACCTGTGACTTCCCTGGGGCTGTCACCATATGCAGGATTTCCCTCCTGTCCCCCAGATAAACAGGACAATAAAAGGAAGACTGAGGAGCTGAGTTGGTGAAGTGTCCAAGTACATTCCAAAGATACCAGGCACTACAAAGGCTTTTCAAATTCAGCCAGAGAACAGCACAACAAGAACCAGTAAGAAGAAGCTCAGCCTGGAAATTATAGGCAGTCAAATTCACTGGGGAAATAAAGCATGTAAACCCAATTAAAACAATAAGGCTGATTAACCCTTAGCACAAACTATGGAGGCAAAGCAAGAAATTTTCAAATCAGTTTTCAAATGTTTCATTCAATGAGATGGAGGGGAAACAAGACATTTACAAATCAATTTTCAAATTTTTCATTCAATCAAACTCCTTTCTGGAAGTCATGTTTTGATAAAAATAAAAACGATTTTGCTCAACAGAAGGAAACCAGGGTGATTTCCAAAAGACTTCCCCAGCTGAGCAAATGTATAGTTTTGAGTTTAACAAACTCCTGAGGTCTTCATTGTTGAGTTTTATTTTTATAAACTCAGTCCTGTCAGTTAAGTGTCAGCACTAGCATGCCAGTTCACAGGAGGACTTTTATCCCTTTGTGTCTCACAAATGTCTCTGTGCACAGGGAGAAGGAGTAGAGGGGAGGAGAGGGTGCTGAAGTGACTCATCCCCAGAGCTGGCGAAGAGTCCCAGCAACCGTCTGGTGGAAGGGTGCACCCTGCCAATCCTTGCAGCCAGCAAGAATTGCTTAGCAAGCTCTTATGAGATGAAATGGCAAAGTAGCAAGCGCAAAAGGGTGAGCTGGATAAACAAAAACATCCCCCGAAGAAAACTGTGGGAAAATGGATTCGGGCTGCTCCATCTCAGGGTTGTAGGTTGCATTCCTCCTCAGCAGCAGCAGCTGGCCTTGCTTCTGGCTTCTAGGCCAGCTCCAGCCTGTGTTTGAAGAGGCTCTGCAGCCACTGGAAGGAATGTGCTCATCTACCAGCTCAAACAAGGTGCAAGACCCAGCACTTCTGCAGCCTGGAGTGAATGTTGATGTACTGTTTGTGGCTGTATTAAGAGCCATGACCTCATGTCTCTTCCCTGTGGAGGAGCTGCCCATCATTCAGCTGTTTGACACCTAAGTTAACAGATAGTTTTCTTGGGGTCCTTGCAGGCCAAGGTAGGAGCTGAACAAAGGTCTGACCCTTCATAGCCAGACTCATCTACAGCTTTCAGAAAACATGAGCTAAATTTGCTGTATCAGGAGCCCGGAGCTGGACTTTTCTTTGGTATTAGATTACATACCCATCTTACAAGGGAAAATGGCTTTTAACTGAAAGAGACTTGATTTAGATTAGACATTAGGATGAAACTTTCCTGTGAGACTGGTGAGCCACTGGAAGAGGTTGCCCAGAGAAGTCATGGATGCCCCATCCCTGGAAGTGTTCAAGGCTAGGTTGGATGGGGCTCTGAGCAACCTGGTCTAGTGGAAGGTATCTCTGCCCATGACAGGGGACTTGGAGCTAGATGGTCTTTAAAGTTCCTTCCAACCCAAACCATTCTGTGATTCTATGATATACACACTGTAGAAAGATTGATGGATCTATCTCTGTGACTGCCACAGGAGAACTAATTTTTCAGCTTTTTTTTGTAGATGGGGTGCTGCCTGTTTCCTCTGTGCAGAAGTGCCAAGAAAAGGTACCACTCCAAGTGTCCACAGTTTGCTCAGTGATATAAGGAGGTATATCCTGAATCACAGCACTTGGTACCACACTGCATCCTGCCAGTGATTGTGCAAGCATATATGCCTGTGTCATCCTGTGTTGGTGGAGACACTGGGAATGCTCGGGACAGATGCTACCTGCACCATAACTCAAGGGACAGGTACTTACGGTGGAAGAAGTGAAAGACTGTCAGTTTAAACCTGGTTAGCGACTCATACAATTCATAAAGAGAAATGGATTTCAGAGATTTGGAAGTATTTATTGTGAAGGTTTCATATACATCACACAATCTCAGCTTTCATGTGCCAGGATGCTGTGCTAGCCTTTGGTTTATCATTGCCACTCTGGTGTGAGCTCTTCCTCTAAGACCTGGGCTCAGGGCTCAGCTGTGGATGTGTATGAGTAGTGGTTTTTTGTATCTTTGTCGCTGGGTTCTATGAAAGCACTAGAACTTGGTTTCTTACAGTAACTCTCCAAACAGCAAGGCTCAAAGGTATATGATTTTGATCCTCCTACGACAGCAGGATGGCTCTGGGGGTGATGCAATGAACTGGGAAACATTTAACTGGGGAGGACTAGTTTGAATACAGACTGCTTTATTTGAGATTGAATCCCATCTGCTGGGCCCTGGGGACCCTTCCCTTTTGTGGTAAGGGGAGTTTGCTACAGCCTCAGTCCTGCTGTGTACTTGCTCCACGTGCTGCTGTTTACATGGCAGCTTAAAGATTCAGTTTTCACCATTGCTTAAGATGGATCCAGGCTGTGTATGCCTCGATTGTAGCTGGTTTGCATCCCAGATTTGCAAACAGGGACCATCATTGCATTACACCATTACAGCAGTCCCTGTTCTCCCAGAACTAGCTGCTCTTAATTGCACAGGTGTTTTTAAATTATGCGCAGACTGCTCTGTTTTTATACACTCATTCCTGTAACAGAAGCAGAAGTGTAAACTAGTGTCTTCCCTGTGCAACTAACACACATTTGAAACTAACTGATTTTCCCCAGATCGGTTCAGAATTTTGGAGTACCACTAAGATCCCAACACCATGGTCTAACCCCTGAGCTGGGCCTTCAGATCCAAGGAAATGTTGGAAATGCTGACATCTCATCATACAAAAGTCATGCCTTTAAGATCTGGATCACTATCTGAGCATATTCACACATATGAATCTTTCTCTGTTAATGCCTAGAAGTTCCTTTTTTTCCTAAGTGAAAGCTGAATTTTCATACACATCTCTTTATTCCATCTGATGGACCTTTAGCAAAACCACAGAATGTTGTGAGACCTGTAGAAGCACCGTGACACTTTTGTCTGCATATGTCTGGGTAAATGTCTGACTGAAACAAAATGTCTCTATGAACTTTTTATAACTGTTTTCCTATGGGCAACTACACAGGAATTCACCTTTTAATGAAAACAAACAAACAAACAAAAGTGGTAGTTACAAAGAAGAGGCCAAGAATATGTGCCATGATGGTTTAATGCTTAGAATTCAAATTAGTAAGAGTTTGTTGCCTATTTTTCAAATATCTTGTGATTTTTTAAAGATGATCTCAGGATTTTGTAAAGCTTTAGCTATGATTTTTCTAATGTGGAGAGGGCAACCTGTGAACCCTGAAAATACACAAGTTATGAGAGCAATTCAAACAAGTTTTCTTCCTATTGTGTTCAGCGGTTTTCTTTGCGTACACAATTTTTTTTTTCTTTTTCGAAATCAAACTATTTGTGTTGAAGAGATTGGAGACAGAAAACAACTTTCAGCATGAGTGATGGAAAAATGACTATTCTAACACTGCCAGCATTTGACACTTCTGTTTCCAAGTGACTGAGACTTTCCAGAGACAGAGTACCCTCTCACGGCAGAGAAACAGCTTCTTTATCCAGGCAGCTTATGCAGTAATGTGAAAAGAATAGTGACATTGCCTAGAAGGGTGCAGATCAAGTGACACAAGCCTTGACAGTGCTGCTTCTCTCCCATCTGCTCTCCCATCCAGGACCTGAAAGGATTTTTTCCTTGCAAATGGTTTGCTATTTCATCAGCAATAATGTGTGTACAACTGAACACAGGCAAGCTTGTAATTTGGAAATTCCTCTTGTACTCCTCCATCAGCTTGGCTTTTAATTTAGAAGGCAAGCTGTTTTGTTTATGATTTGTCATAGGCAATTTCCAAACTCCTCAGTGTCAAACTCTTTCTAGGAGGTATTTTGAATGATATTTACTGACGCAGACTGGCCAAGATCAGATAAACCTTATTATTCTAGCTACATAAGCATATTTATCATTAGGAAAGACAAAATATCTGTTTTCTTTTTCTATCAGTAAGTCTCACATGATTACATGTTGGCAATCTGTTGGCTGGAGGGGTGTTTGTTATGTGTCATTTCATGCTGGTCTTTAACAGTTTGGGCAATGTGACACAGCAAACTTTTGTTTGTCCTGCAGTGGCAGAGTGGGACAAGGAAGTATTGGTTCAGCCTCTGTGACTTCTCTAAAATGTCTTGGCATTGCAAAGGGTGTAGGGCTTTTCAAAATTCAGGGCTGACTGCTGCAGTCCTATGGAAGTGAAGCCAGGTGGTTTCAACAGAGCTTTCATCCACCTGGTGTCTGAGGGTTGAGTTAAGGTTATGCTACAGAAGTCAAGCTGCATGTAGAAGAATAGAACAGCTTTGGCCATTGGGATGGCCTTACTTTGGGCTCACACTGGGTATCATGCTTGGCAAAGCAGCAGTCTTTACAGCCAGTTTTGTCTTTCCAGCAGAAAACTGAATCAGATGGTACATGTTAGGAGTAAACTGCAGTAGCAGAGAAGACCCCACAGCAAGAGCTTTGGTGCAACTCTCCTGGAACTGTGCTCTTTACTGACAGTGCCACTGCTGAATCCAGCACCACCGTATTGTCACTGCTGTTGTTAGCATCCTGCCTAGACTGTGCTGCCATGGCTGCAGTCACACCTTTTGCTGAGTCAACAGTCCCAGATTCATTTCCTTTGTGGATAAGACAGAAAGAATAGTTTATAAACACACATGGATCAGTGCTCCACCTAAAAGTAGAAACATCCTTTTTCCTGAAACTAGTACAACCTCATCACTCACACAGCTTTACAGTTATTGTAGCACAGAATAAATGATGCATTAGAAGAGCTCGAGAACATAAGAATGGTTGCATAAAGATGCTGGAAGCCCACTATCCTGTTTCTAAGCCTTGGCTAGTAGCAGGTGCCAATAAAGGGCATAGGAAAAGGATAAGTGTAAACAAGGCACCACAGTTTGTACTTCAGGGACTTTCTCAGCCTGGTCACATCTTTGCAAATATGTATTTCTGGAATAGCCACAAATGGATGGTTGGGGAGAAATGCACTTCAATTGCTAAAAACATCAAAAGTTATATGACCCCGGCGAGTCATAAGGTGAAGAAATGAGGTATAAAGTCAAGGAAAATGAAGGTGGGTTGTGGGTGTAGCTGAGGATAGGTAGTAGAGGCAGGACATTAACTCCGCTGCTGGGAAAGGGAGATGGTGCCAAGGGACGAGCTGCAGCCCAGCAGAACATCCCCTGCAGCCTCAGGAGACAGCTCTGCAAGGGAGTAAGGGCTAAGTGAACCACTGCAAAAATTACCCTGCGTTTAATCTGAGTTTTGACAGTCCTCCTCCTTCTCAAATCACCCCAAGACTTGATGATCTTTCATGTTAAGATTTTCAGCTTTAAACTCAAGCATGCTGGCCCATTTTTTAAATTCCATCTGTTGGACCAGGCCTCCAGTCCTTGTCTCTTAACCAGATTACCAAGAGCTGGCGAAAAGCATCGATCCTCCCTGGTTGTCTGTAGCTCTAGCCATATACAATCAGACGAGCCAAAATAAACACAAACTGGGCAACTATTCCAAGAACGAAAACACCTCATTTGTTGAACCTCCAGGTCTCAAAGACACTTTGTCCATTTTTACTTCAAATTTTCCAGAAAGAAAAACCCGTTCTACCAGAAGATCATGGATGTAAAATTCCAGATGGATTGTTGTAGACTTTAAAAACTAGGAAAAAAAATTGTCTGAGACTGGGGAACTACTGTAACATGAATACTATTTTGGACTAATGTCTCTCCTCAAACTACTCCCCAATATAGCAGGATTGGACAATATGATGTATTTGGTAGCTTGAACAAACTGGCAAAGTGCTGGTATTTTCAGGATTCAAACGATACAAATTGCATTTCAGTGCACTAGAAACACTGACTGCATTATGGTACATTTAAATAAAACATTTTACTGAGTATTAAATGAGGAAGCATTCAGCTGGTTTTGGCTGGAGACTCATGCATTTAGAAAACCTGAGCTTTTTTACACACTGTAATATTAGTTCTTTGGCAAGAGACTCTCTAAACCCTCATTAGTAAGATTGCTGATTTGGCAGCACTGAAATGCGTCTGTTTATGAGTAAATCCCCATATTATCTTCCTCTGCTCTCCTATTTTGCCCTTTTCCATTAAGCATTTCTCTCTGGAGCCATCTCACCTCCGCTTTCACCTGATAGCCCTTTGGCCCTTCTAAATTTGGGACTTCCTGAAGGTGACAAATGGCTCCTTCCAAAGGCCATCAGCTGCACAAAGCTTTGAAACCAACCATGCTGAGGTTCCCATCTCCTTCCCCTTTTTAGTGGTTTAGCATTTCAGGCAACAGTCAAGCCAAGACTAGCATCTGACACTTGTGTGTGGGAGGAGGTTTTCCCCAGGGGGTGATGTATAAAATTTGCTTGTTTATTTTTTTTTTTTTTAGGTCCTTATTGTGAGGAATGTTTCTGATGAAGTTTGACCTTTTGAGTTCTGTGTTCAGGACTATAAAATGAGCTTATTTGCTTTGTCCACCTATGAGAGTCCTGCACCAGGAAACTCACCCACACATGAGATCTGGAACTTTTTGATAGTAGCTTGCTATGGGTTGTCTTTCCTCTGCTTCCCTTCACTCTGATGGAAAGCTGATAGAGGTGAAATGTATCCATAAAGAAGCATTTAAGAGGGATATTCTCCCTTCTAGAGCCACACTCCAAGATTCAAATATGGGCAATTTAGGAGCACTGTTTACTCTTCTGCCCTGTGTGAGAACTATAAGGCTGTAAGAATAATTGATCTAGAAACTAAGTCTAGGCCGTGCCAGCTAATGTGAATTAGTAGTCACTAATTATGAATGTGGGAGGGGGGAAAAGCAAAGGTCATTTTGACCCATTCTGCACCAAA
The DNA here is from genome assembly GCA_013396655.1 of Campylorhamphus procurvoides. Classification (NCBI taxonomy): domain Eukaryota; kingdom Metazoa; phylum Chordata; class Aves; order Passeriformes; family Dendrocolaptidae; genus Campylorhamphus; species Campylorhamphus procurvoides. The sequence goes on along the minus strand of WBMV01000267.1, from coordinate 1,615,749 downwards.
AGCTTGGAGTCTGTTCAGAAAAACTGCCTACCAAGACCCACTAAAAACAGTGCTTTGATCTCTGTACAATGCACTCAATTAGAGGGAGGGAATTTTCAAACAAAAGCTTTTTTAAATTTCCTTTAGAATGAATAATTTGGAGGGTGGTGGAGGATGGCAGCAACAATTGAAGGAAATAATTGCTCACTATTTGCCCAGACGTTTTGCTACAACGTGAAAAGCCATGAGGAAGCACCACCTGGGGGATGGGTGCAGGTACAAAACTGTACACAGCCTGCTGGGGTCTGCGTGGGTGCAGAAGATGATATTTAACGATACACACATGGCTTTGTATGGCCCTTTTATTGAAGTATTTCACCCTACAGGCTTCACTTTCTCCAGCAAATTTAAAACCCACAAGACCTTGTTTAAAAAACAGAGTGGTTCTTTCTCAAAATGCATTTGTCCACCAAACGTCTGACATTAGATACAAAGAGAGGCAAAGCCAGATATACAGATACCCCCCTGCCTATGGCATCACTGGGAGAGCAAAGCAGCTCATCTGATGCTCTCCTGATGCTGTGAGGAACTTTGCCTCACTGCCTGGACTGTGGGACTCTTAGTAGACCTAAGTTATCCTCACAGATCATCCTCATTTTTCTTAATTCCTATTTATATGCTGCCTCACTCTGACACTTTCTAATGACAACTCTTCCAGTTTCAACACTTAGTTGACACCGCCCTGTGGAAGTAAGATTTTCCATTCTCTTCTTCCTCTCTTGAAATTATCCAGTACTTTTTACAGCCGTAGATTAAGTTGAACATGAACCATGAGATTGTTGCCTATCCAGTGCTGTCAGATGCTGTAGGCAAAGTGACAGTCAAACACAGCTCTCCTGATCTGGCAGCATTTCACAGTAGGATAAAGACTGGAACAGTGCTGGTGACAGCAAAATCAGTCCATATGGGTTTAGCAGTATTTTCCATACAGGCGATTAAAATCAACATGCTGAAAGGGAGTGGGAAGCTCTTCAGAACCAGAACACAGAGTTCAGATTAGGGTTTTGGCTGAAGAGGCACACATGTAAGTGAAATGATGTTATTTGTAGCAGATTACTGGAATCAAGCTCAGGACAGGAGGAAGCCTGTGGAGATACGTGCCATCCATGTCAAGTCTTTTCAGAGAGTTACAGATAGGCCTGTGGAAAATATTGTTTGTAAGTAATGAAAAGGCTTCAAGGGAAATTTATGTCTTAGAAATCCACCTACAGCTCATGCAAGGCTTTGGGTTTCTCTGAGAAAATCTGGTTGTGAGGAGCAGAATGGTGATGGTGTTAATGGGGAACAGCATGACTGCTCTCCTTCCACCCAGCAGCTCGGAGAGAGAAAGACATGATCTGGCACTTGCTGTAATTCGGGACACGAGAAGGCTGTGAATGCAAACCTCAGCTGGTATTACTTGTTGAGCACTTTAAAACCAAATCTGAATGCAATCTGTATTTGTGTGTATGTAAGTCCTGCCACCTTTTGAAATGTTCCTACTCTTAGAGTGTGGTTAGACATGGTGTTTCCACTAAGTCAATACAAGGACCAGAAGAGGCATGCAGATGGACTGCAGGTAGGACTGGTTGTAAGCAAATTCATGAAGGAGATGCCTTGATTCCTTCTTTGGCGCTGGGAACCTTGACTTTCCCTCCAGAGAAAAGAGTGGCACTTCCATGGTCATGACTGTGACATCTGAGTTGGCCTCTGGGGGGTATCTCCTTGGGTCAGCTTGCTGAGGTGAGACTTGAAGTTGACTGAGACGCATATGAGCCTCTGCTGCTGGGAGGAATGGTCCTAAGGGCACAGCTCCTTGAGCTGGAGGGGCCCGGGTAAGCAGTCATCATATCAGGTGAGAAAGGAGATAAATACCAGAAAAAGTGGCAGAAATAAGTTGCTGGGAGACGTCCTGAGTTGTTTCTCTAATCTCACAGTGCAAAAGCGCTGTGGCTTTCAGAGGAACTCACATCAATATAAAAGGAAACTCCATCTCCTGGGTACCACATCTGAAGGCATGAGGCACTCACTGCTGCAGGGAGGGGCTTAGCCATATTCAAAAAGTATTTTTCTAGCAATAAGGAGGATACCTGGGTGTAAGTTACGCATCCAAACAGCTTGTATATTAGAAGGGGTAGTACACTTTCTAGTTAAGAAATTAAGTCATTCCTTAACTATTTCAATGCAGGATGGGTATTTTGAGAGAAAAGATTATTTAAAATTTGCCTGCAGTCATGATTTAATGCAGTTATCTCAAGTATTTGCCACTGGCTACTGTCAGAGTCAAGATACTGGATTAGATCAGCTTTGGGTCTTCTTTAAAATGTCAGCTTCTGTATTCTGAGGATGGGGGAAGACAACCTGTAGATCTATAGATGAGATATGCAGAAGAGAAACACAATTTTCATGTCTTTCCCATACACCTCACTGACTTCTCTAATGTGGCATGAATAATAAAGGGTATCCAAGCCTAGACACAGTTTCAAAGTCCAGCTGCCTTTGCTGTATAAAAGGGGCTAAAGTAAGCTGTAACCAGTATTTGGATCTTGTTCTACTGTTGAGAAATGATTTTACCAGAACAATGCATTTCAGACACTGTCTCAATTCAGGTGGAATTTCATCCATCCCACAGAGGTGTGCTCTGACCTCCCCAGGCCCTCCCATCACCTGTATCACAACCATATCACCTATATTGCCCAGGCAAGTGGGAATCTGATACCTTCTATAAAGCCCCAATAGAGACACAACATTTTCCCTAGGACTTTGGTCCCTTGAGGTTTGCTGATCCATGAAAGGGCCCCAAATCACTAGCTTTATTTATATTCTTGAAAGGATCCTTGCCCCTCTAAGAGAGATGAATGAAGTGCCTTAGCTCCACAGAGATTGCAGTCCCTGGTTTAATGATTTTTTTAGGCTTTGGCTAATGAGCACAGTCAGCATCAAAATAAGAAGTTAAAGAAACAAATGCTAACAGGTTAAAACAACAACAACACACAGGAACACAAACAGAACCTGACTCTTTTTTTTTTAAGCACAAGAGACTCCAATAATTTATAATGGATGGAGTTCTTTTGATCTCTGTACTATCCACTTAAGCTTTTCCATACAGTTACTCAACCATGCAGGGCATAAGGTTAAAGGAAGAAGATTTCCATGGTCAGATGGAGCAACAAGTTATTTTTCTTTGAGCCTTAATTCTTTTTACATGAATGTGATGACAGCAAGTTATACAAAAATGCACCAACTCATGCGTTTCCCTCTCCAATCTTTGATAGATGACATATGTGCATATATCCCAGCTGTTACTTAAATAAAGCTGCATGCATACAATATGTCAGAGACAACAGGCCAAACTCCATGATACAACTACTTAAAACACATAGGCTAAAATCTATATTTTGTCTTCAAAAATCCTAAAACAAATGAAACAGACCCAACTCAAACCACATAGCAGCCTTCTTCCAAATCACAAGAAGATCAGGGTTCAAACTGACACTTCTGGTATTTATGGGACATCTGCTCCCCTAGTCCAGTCCCAGTATGTTCTGGCACCCTAACTGGAAATTAACACTTAAATATTGTCTTACCAGGAGAGAATGAGTAAACCAGTGATAGGCACATAGCTCATATACCTAACAAGACATATATCCACCTAAAATCATAAATTGATTTATTTGTGGCTAAGACACCTGGCTGGGCTCTGGGTTCTTAGATGACCCACTACTGACTTGTCTGATCTTAGACAAGTCACTGTGTATTTCCACTAGCTCCAACATCCTCCCTTACTTCTAAAGGGTAAAATGCTGCCTTGCTGTTTAACACGTAAGGTTTTCAGGGTTCTATCTTTCTATTTGCATACCAGCCACCTGTGTTTACATCAGGCCTTCAGTGACCATCATTGTGGTATCTACATTAAATCAAGATGCCCTCTCTTCCACAGATACCAGCAGCTCCACTCCATTAATCAATTAACCTGAGAGACCCAGGAATGTGGCTGCATGGACAGCATGAAGATCCTGGCCTTTTACAGATGAAAGACTTACTGAAGAACAACAACATTTTTGAACATACCAAGCCATGATAAATGGATGTAGGCAAACACAGGTCTTGACACTCTCTGTCAGCGCACAAGAAGGGTCTTGCAGTATTTTCTGATTCACAGACCTGTCTAATCTGCCACTCCACACTGACTCTGAGTACATGAAAATCCTCGCTCTCCCATCTGCTGTGAGAACATGTGTGTTGAGGGTCAGATAGGTGAAATGTCTCGTATCTGTCAACAATGCCTGCAAAGTGAGCAGGGCTGACTTTGTGAGTGATTCGCAGAGTTTCTGGCTCAAGTAATGTTAAACTTCAAATGTCTGCAAGCAAGTCTCTGCTGCTGTAAGAAAGTGCAGAAGCAGGTAAGGAGAGAGAGCAAAAAACATACATGGAACAGCTCCTGAGCTTTGTCACGTCAAAACAAGAGCTGATATAATCCAGCAATAACCACTGTCAACCCGATAATGAGTCACCTGTAAGTGGGGCATCTCCGCTTCACGGCGTGCAGCCTTCTGCAAAATGAGACTGCCCCAGTGCTGGGCATAGATGAACAAAAAACAACAGAAGAGTCCTTTGCCAGCAATTTCAAACACAGCCCCAGTCAAACCCTCTCAGGGAGGAGTTTTCCACATTCATCATCTGGCTTATCAACACTGTCTTAAGCAGAACCTAGATGCAGGCTTTGTGAGTGCCAGAGCACATGAACAATGGTTGAAGCAGGGAGGGCGATGATAAGAAGAGAGTGCAAAGCACATGTTTCAAGTTCTACCTTTTCAAGCAAGTGTTGGGGCAGGGGAAGCTGAGTTTGGGCTGAGTGCCAGCATTCCCTGCAATTTAATCCTAGCCCTTGGAGGAACAAGCTGTTATCCTTGCTCCATGCCAGTGTCTCCCCCTTATCTCACATTCGAAATTCTTTAACCACTTCAAAACAAAATATCTCCAAGGAACACTTCAGAAAATGTGTTTTCTTTTGTCTCTTGAAAACACTGATGAGAAGAAAAGCTCTTTTGTGTTTTGTGTAAGAAGCCTTTCAACGTCTGGACTCTAAGTGCTCTCTTCTGTTCATTCACTTTCCCTGAAGTCTCACCCTGTTGTAAGACGAATAGTCTTTTCCACATGGAAGGCTGAAAATCTGAGACATTGAAGAGAGGTAAGCATACGCAATAAGCAGAGCATCAGGCACATAGAAAAACATTAAAGCAACACTAAGGGGCTAAGGAAGTCCTGCAAATGTGCCTGAGTGGAGCCAGGACACCACTTTAAGACTTGCAGCCAGCAGCTTGGGTGCTGAGATGGCTGCTGGCTTTCCAGGGTGATGTTGAGTCCTTTCCAGCTGTTAGGAAGGCATTCATCTTGTCTAGCTCACAGTGCAAAGGGATCCTGCTGAGCTAAAACACCGAAGGGTGATCAAGGAGGTTTGTGTGCAGGAGCACTCAGAAAACCTCAAGGAGAAGAGTGATGGGGGACTTGGAAAGCCTCAGAGGCTCATGGAATAAAGGGTGGATGAGAAAAGTGGGTTTTGGCTTGAAGAGTCCTCAGGAGAGAGACAGAATCCAGCTTCAGGAGGGGTTCAGACCTCCCAGTTATTTTCATAGGTCTTCTTGCAGAAATAGTGGGGAATTTGCTCCACAGCATCAGTGGCAGCCTTTTCTCGGCCTTCAGGGTGGGGATGTGTCAACATCCAAACAACTCTGCACTCTGCCTACTTCAAGCACAGCCTTTAGAAGGATAATATGAGCAAAGAGAGGGTTAACCCACTGCTGCAAACTTATTACATGCCATTACAGGCCCAAAACTGATAAAGCAAACATTGCCAGTGATAGCAGACAGCCATAACACAACCTGGCCAGCTCTCTTTGGACAAGGAACAGTCTGCTGCAAGAAGACCTTGCTTTGGCTGCCTGCGCTCTGAGACAGCCATGCCCAAACTGCCAGAACTTTGCTCTAACCAAGGGGCTGTAAGTACAGCAGAGCATGGTTTGTGACCCTCCTAGGAGGCTTGGAGCTCTGTGGTTTGTCTGCCTTCAGTACCCTTATGAGGGCTCTCACCCTGCCTAATTATGTGCATGTTCTCTTGGCGTCCTTCTCTGTCAGGCTGGGGACAACAAGGATGACAAACAGTGAATTCTTATCTGTCTAATTTCTCAGCATTTTTTTTTTTAACTACGCATTCTTTCCAGATGTTTGAAAATAACATTTCACCTGAATTCTGGTCCTTTGTAACTATATGGTTCCCTGTGGCTTCAATCAGCACATCTGTGTGCTACTTGGCTTCCTGATTTATTTCTCCTTTCCTGATTTTTCCTACCTGTAGCAATAATTTGGGTTCCCACGCAGGGACAGCACTGGAAAAATATTAAAAATTCTGCTATCTTTAATATAGTCATAGATGTTGTGCTTGAAAATTTGGTATGGTTCAAATAAAAAAGACAGGTTGGGGTTTTCTTTCCGAAATTATTAGGCGAGGGTGTCCTGCTTGTGTTTCTTGTTGTAGTTTAGACCAGATTTGCCAAATCATCCTGTATGAGATTCATGCTCAGTGCATTATGGAAGACTGCACCTAGTTCATATGATTGGAAAGGGGTATTTGATGCAGGTTCAGAGAACTGTGAGAACAATCTGCAGGCTGAGATTGCATTGATACAAGAATGGCTTTGCAAAAAAAATTGGTAAAATTTTATGTCTGATTTATAAAAGCCCTACATTCAAGGGCTGACAAAGCCATAATTCAGCGTACAAGGTCTTTGCCTGGGATGGTAAAGTCACTAATGTTTAATAACATCTTTTGAGACACAATTCTTTTTTTTCCCCACCCCTTCACTTTTTCCCCCTCTAATGATTTTAAAGCCATGGAGTCACACCCTGTGAGCAGCCCCTATTGTGATCTGGCAGAGGAGGGCTTATCTCTCCGAAGTAGGCGTCACGGTGACTGTTTACGAACAAACCACACAAAACTTGGCTGAATCTTAATGGCCCTATTTACGCAGTATCAAGGGTGAAGTAGACTTGGACCCCACAGCACGTTCAAATTACATGGCTTTAAGTGAATTTAGAGCTTGTCAAAGGAGCTGGTTTGACAGCCCAGGAGACTAAAATCCTCTGTTTACCTCCCGAACAGATATCACATGGACCACTCACAAGTCCCCCTCTGTGCTAATCCGCAGAGGATAGGAGCCCTTACAGCTCCCAGCTCCCCAGCCTGGCTCCGAACCTCAGCCTGCAACAACCTGGGCTTTTAGCTCTGCAGGCACCTAGTTCAATCCCAGTGTGGCAGCCAAGACAGGGGCCATAATAAACTTCCCTAACGTGTTCCAGCCCTACCCCAGAGAGCTCCTTCTGAGAGTTGAACAACACTACTCTGTACCCAGCGAGTCAGATACTGCTATGGTGCTAGTACAGAGAGGAAGCATGAAAAAACCCCAACATCTCAGGGATAAGATCACAATGGGCAGAAAGAAACAGGGGAATGAAAGAAAGAAAAGTTGAAATTAATAGCAGGAAATGCTGGCCTGCCTTACACTCTCCAAAAGCAAAGTCATGGAGGCAGCTGCATTCAGGAGAGCTTTCCATTATTACGTCAGTGACATCTCTGCAACTCCATTTTCATTCACAGCAAAAAAAGACCAAACTTTCAAGATTCCTAAAGTGATGGAATAGCCCCGCCACCCTTTTTTACAAAGATCTATAAAGACCTTTTTACTCCAGAGTTTGGCTCTTCTGGAAAGGGACCAAGTAGTTCTGGGTTGGCTCTGAAAGGCAGAAAATTGCTGGCCATGTCTTCTGTTCAGAGGCAAAGGGTATTTTTTTGGCAATTCAGGCTAGAACCAAGACAGCTGCTAGGAAGAATGTTTGCATTGGTGGATATAAGGCAGGGAGCTGACAGCTTTTTGGGGTAGTAGGTATTCAGCTAGCTACAAAACAGACAACACCCAGACAGCAGCCCTACATTTTACCACGTTATTGCTGATGTTCAGGCCCAGCTGAACTGTTAGATGAATGGAAGGATGCCTGCAGGTTTCTGCAGGGCTTGAGATGGATACATAGGGAAACCTGCTGCATCATACGGTTTCCAACCTGCCATTGCTCGTGCAAGCCCAGATGTAGCTCTTTATTGGCTGTTGAATGGTGGGGTGAGACCTTCATAAGTTGAGTGCAGCTCCCTTATGTTGAATGGTTGGTGTTGCACTCCCTAATGAGATGTGGCTAGAAGTTGTCTCAAATGGGGAGAAGTGTTTCTTTGTTTTGGCACTTCATTTCAGTTCACAAGCAGATAATGGAATTTTCCTCTGGCTTTTCAGAAGATCCAAACTCACCTTTGGTCAGACATGGAACATGGAAAATTTCAGCTAAGGTGGTTGAGTTTTTTTTGAAGTTCCAAGCATATTAGAGAACAAAAACGTATGGAGGTGGCTGGTAAACCAGAGCATGCAAATGCAGGTGGGGGAAATGTGCTTTGCCTCCATTGATTTGAGGAGGCAGATTCATAGTGATAAAAGTGCAGGATCCTTCACTGTTAGCATAAGGGTGATGATCACTTTGTGCAGGTCTGAGAGAGCAGATCATTCAGTGGTTCCAGTTTGTTAAGACTGGACTGAGATAACTTCTGTCCACTCTGAGCATCAGCCAGTTCCTATTTGCTCACTGTAGTGGTGATTTCACAGCTGTCAGTGGAGCGTCACCAACATAAGGAGAAGCAAACACAACATGCTGTGACAGAACTGTGCACTGAACCAAGCCCTATTTATTCCTTTGGCAAGAATAAACATGAAGACTGGAGTATTTTCACTTCCTGCTCCCCAACCCAGCTGAGTTTCTTTTTTAGGACTTTTTTTGTTTTGTTTTCCCTGTATTTGAACTGCAAATAGGAAGAGAAAAAAAATGCACTTACAGGAAAGTAATGCAAAGCAAAGAAAAACCACCTCTAACATCTTTCATTGCACAGGTGTGATTCTAATCTCACAGAGTAAATCTGGAGTAACTCTACTCAAGTGAATGGATTCATTCTGGAAAGTCAGAAAGTCCAGTCTCGTATGTTTTGTTTTGCAGGGAAGCAGTAGTAGGGCTTTGGAGCAAGCATTACACTCATTTGTTTAATGAAAACCCTCTTTCTTACACAGTAATCATGGCCACCTCACACTTCTAATTGCTTTTAAAATGCAGAGTATTGCTGGGCTGCAGCAGTAATTTTATATCTTGGCTCCATTTGGCCTTGATTGCATCAGTAGCAGTTAAGAAGTGAGGGCTGAATAGCGTTTCACTGTTTGGTAAAATAATTACTGCTCTGGCTCAACATTTCAATTAATCCTTTCAGTGCTGCTGGAAAATGCTTGTGGCTGTGAGTCCTATCCACATATTCAGTGGAAGGGTCACTCTCAGATGGTTTTTCAGAGAGTCCTTCATGCAGCTGAGATAGAGAATGAGTAAAGGAATAAAGATGAGATAAAAAGTTACTTGGTAAGTGTGGAAAAGAGAGAAAAAGACATGTTTGAAGGCATGTCCTCAAAGTGGGGAATAGATGCTACTTTACATTGCATGGCAGGGAGAAGGGCAGGTAAAAGTGTCCTTTTAAAGACCTGAAGTTCCCCACCTGGGCTCAGTCTTGGATTTCACAGGCTTGCTGTTGGTCTTAAAATTCCCACTAAACTACTTCCATTTCCTCACCTTGGGGCTCCGCAATGGTCACAGCCTGGTGGGACAGGGAGTGAGGTGTGAAGACAGGCTTTGAATGTGAAGACTGTTCAGCCTGGAGAAGAGAAGGAACTGTAGTGATAGGACAAGGAATAATGGGTACAAATTGAAAGAGGGGAAATTTAGGTTAGATATTTGGAAGGAATTCTTTACTATGAGGGTGGTGAGGCACTGGCACATGTTGCCCAAAGAAGTAGTGGATGCCCCACATATGGAAGTGTTTAAGGCCAAGGTGGATGGGGCTCTCAGCAACCTGGTCTAGTGAAATCTGTCCCCGCAAAAAACCCCAGACTAGTTACTACTTTTTTTTTCAGTCTCATAATTTTTGATCTAGTAATTTTTAGTCTTGGCTCACTCTTCTGTTCTGAGGGTTAGTCATATTACATAAATTAACTTATCCAATAATAATTAGCTTCATTCAAGATAATTAACACAATGTAGGAGCGTGGGAACTAAACCATTTCAGTGAAATTAACAGCAGTGATGCAGCACCAAGCCCCATGTCTGCTGGAAGTGAGGGGAAAGTGTTGGAAATAATCTTGGGATTTTATTAGGTCTGTGTTTGTGACCTTTTTGGAGAATACTTGCTCTGGAGAAGCAGGAACATATGAAAGTTCACAGAGAAAAGGGACATTTGAGTAATTAGTTTTTTGAAACTAATTTTAGAGGTCTGAAATTAATTTGAGAAGAAATTAGGAAAAAAAAAGTAGCCTGTAAAATATAGGACTTTGATCAGAAACAGAAATTTCAGTACAATATGACTTCAGCCTCTTTCCTCCACAACTGTGAAGGCATGTAAGACAGCTGCTCTGCCTGTTTATGCCCCATCTGTAGTTTTTGGAAACAGTCCCTTGTCCAGGGACAGCTGATCCCATCTCAGATGGGAGAGATGAGTCCAGGAGAGAGTGTCCATGCGGGCACTCCATTTTCTGGCTCGTTAGTGAAGAACTATGAATCAGAAAGGTGCCATTTTTACCAGAAAAACTTGTGTCTCTGGCATCACGGTGCTTGCTGCAACACATCAAGACCGGTTGGGCCACAGAATCCCTGTGTGACTTGTACTGAGTGACACCATTAACCTTGGACAGCCATGGATAAGGTGGAGGAAGAGAGTCCTCCTCTTCCCAAAGCTGCTGCAAGGATCAGTTCATTGCCCCAGAGATGCAAATAGACAACAGCCATGCATATGGGTCACCCTATAGACTGAGTATCACACCGGTAAGAATAAATATTTGTAACAAACAGACCATGAGCCACCCTTGGGCTGAAGCATGTTCTCCTGAAACATATACTGATGTTAAAGAGAGAACAAAGTCAAAACACCAGAGCCTTCGCTGCTGATTTTGTTTATTTTTATTTTAATTTTGGAGAACCATCCTTCTAAGTTTTCTGAGTCAATTATTTGCTGTGTACTGTTCACTCAGCTAATCCCAGTACAAGGCAACTTTCATATTGCGTTCACAAGAGCGCCAGCCTTGTTCAGAGCCTGTCAGCACAAGGGATTTCTGTTTGTGAACAAAAGTCTTTAAACATTCTGGCTCCGAACGTGTGCGCTGTCCTTTCGAAGCCAAAAAGACTCTCTCCCCGTGCCAGTTTGTGTTTCCAAAGTTGCTCTGTGTCCTCTCGTCATCAGCCAAGCTGTGCTGTGCTACTGAACTACGTTTTTGGAATTACAAGGAGAGCTCGTCTAGAGGGGGATTGAGGACAAACTCTGCAAGCCCTGGGCCAAATATGTCCCAGGCAGTACATGCCCGTGTCCACAAGGAAGGTGCTGCTGGGAGCACAGGCAGAAGGATCTCAGTTATGTGGGGTTTGAGGTGCTGATGTGCTTCTCTGCTTCTGTCACACAGTTTCGGGTTTATTTTGGTGGAAATGAGAGCAGGAATTAGTTTGGCTGCTGCCCAGAAACCTTCCTTAACTCTCTGTGGATGCTTCTCCCTGGGAAGTCGCAGCTCTGTTTCCAAAGGAGCTGGGCACTCCGGCACGTAATTTCTCAGAGGCACAGAGACGTGAAGTCGCCTGTGGTTAGAGACACAAGCAAGGCCCCACATGTCTGATGCATCGATGAGGTGACAGCATTCACTGATTTCTGGATGAGGCTCCCCAAGGCAGAGGAGCAGCAGACCTCACACTGGCACTGGCCACACTGGTGCCTGTTTGGGAGATATCTTTGGTGATTTACATGAGTGTTGAACTGACTAATAATTCAGTATTTCACAGAAAGACAGATGTGTTGGTATAAAACATCTCACTGGTAGGATGAGCACTACCTATTACTATGGTTTTTTATGGAAGGAATGCTGCAGTTTTCCAGCACCAGTCAACCTAAATTCTGCTATTCCTGAATTATCACCTTTGAAATCTCTCTCCTGAGTATTATTTCTTACAAGGGATATTGGATGCCAGTTTGTTTCATAATCCAGTGTCCTTTAAAATTCTGCCATCTCTGTGAGATCTGAGCATAGGGGAAGCTTGTGGGGTATGGCATATATGAGATTTAAGTAGGAAAATATCAGAAACAGTTCTAAAAGTACTTGGTACCAGGAAGCCTTAGCAACATACACAGAAGGGCATTGAATGTCAGGACAGTGTAACACATATGTTTTTTACCATCAATATTTTATCAGATAATTAACAAAGAGTTGTATAGTGTTACTGCTGTTCTGCCCTCTACCTCACATATATGTCCACAATTTCTGCTGATATACAGATGTTAACCTCAGACTGAAATTGCCACCAGCAAGTAAGTCAAATCAGGTTTACAGTTACGTGTTTTGGACATACAGACATGAAAAAGGTCCCTAGAATCCCTCAAAATGTTTTTCATCTCTCACGAGCACTGCTTTAGAATTTACCAACGCAGTGAAGATGTAGAATTAATGAATCATCTCATTTTTTCCATCTGTTCTTCCTATTAAGTTTGAGAAACACTGGGCTTCACTGTAGAAATTGGTAGCATTTTAAAGTAAGCATAATCTCTGCAAGTTGAAGCATTGCTTACACCAAAATGTTACGAGATGTAAGGAGCTTCTGGATTTTCTCAGTGGAGATATTTTGGAGATGGCAAAAAGTAACCCATCACTCCTATAGCCTAGAAAATGACAGAGCAGGTCTTGCATATTTCTAAAGAGGATACTCTAGAAGAAAAAAGGGATTTATATAACTACCAGCAACTTGGTGATTAAGACATGTAGTAGATTTGCAGAAAGGCCACTTGCCTATGACTCTACCATCACAAGTGCCAGTGTGACCATGCTACTTCAAAACCTGAAGATCGCTGAAAAATGGGAAAATCCCTTTTTTCCTTCCCAGTCAACATTTTCTGAGGGAAATACTGAGCATGCCCATAGGAAAGAAGGTAAATGGGAACACTAGCAAGGTGAAACAGTCTTGCAGAAAATATTGTACCTGACTGCTATGCTGTGAAATGTGAGACCAGGTCAGGCAAAGAACCCTGTGATGTCTACTGACTGAAATCATCTTGGTCTCTTACTGAACCGGGGAAGGAATGTGGGAAAGCTGGTTCAAGTCCCTGCTTCTCCACAAGGTATCTGTATGGCCCTGGGCAAATCCCTTCTTTGCTCTGTGCCATGGCTGTTCATCTATGAGTGGAACCAAAAATACACTTACAACATCTCTGCAGATGAGGGAATAACTGCACTGGATGATGAGGTACTTAGGTAGAAGAGGATAATGAATTTATTGGTTTTAGACTTATACCCAAGACCAGGAAGATATTTTTTTCAGGACAACACAAACCTTATTTTTGAGACTATTTAGCAAATGAGCTTATTAATTTCTAACAAAGTAAGAGGGTGAATTCCCTAAATCACTGTGAAATGGCAGCAATTAGAATCATTGCCTTCACAAAGAGAAAGTACTTTGAACAACCTGATCTAATGGAAGGTGTCCCTGCCCATGGCAGGGGAGCTGGAACTAGGTGGTCTTTAAGGTCCCTTCCAACCCAAACCATTTGAGGATGCTATGATTCTTTGGAATCGGGTCATTGCTTGATGTGAAGCTGGTGTGAGACTGGTGTTCTGCACCCTCAGTGCCAGTTTCTATTGGGAGAGGAGAGCTTACTGTGTGTGGGGGCATCAGAAGGTGCTCAGCAGGAGGAAAGCCCTCTGAGGTACAATGCCAGCCCCAATTTACAAAACCTTTACTAGTACTGATGTGTTTCTTCCTGCACTGTAAGAAATTTCTTTCCTTTAGAAACATAAGCAAGAAAGAGAGTTTCCCACCTTGGATGGCTGGCTTGTTGTTCAGGTACCAGTTCAAGTTCTTTTTTCAGCTCAAGTTTTCCCATGGAATGGGAAAGTATTTCAGCCTCCTCCCATGAAGTTGGAAAGTTAAAAAGTTTTCTTCTGATTCTTATGGGGGGGAAAAAAAAGTTTTTTTAATAATTTCATACCAGTTGCCCTTCACATTCTTGCAATGCTGTCCTGTTTCTTGTAAAATCTCTCAAGAGAAGTTTTGAGGATATCTTATAATGACAGCTCAGAATTCTCCTCCCAAAGAAACCATTTCCTTCCTGAGCATGAAAAGTGGGGAAAACCAGCCAGAATGATATCAGAAACAACTGTGAAAATATTAGCAGGCTGTTGGATTCTGTGAATTGTAATGATAAACTGTTAATCCATGAGATGGAGAGAGTTTGCCCACCCTGTTATCAGGGATACGTATTTAATGGTGAGGTTGCAAACATCCAGGCTTTCCTGCTGGGCTTCCTTTCAGAACCTCTGATTACAGGACTGCCCCAGCCCATTCAGGACCTGTGTATGTGTGCCCTACTGAGAGATGAGCAGAGGACCGTTTTTGTGGGTAATAACCAGATGGCCATCCTGTTGGCACTGACATCCCACACAGGCCATAGCCTTCCTGCTGATGCCCATCCTTATTCTGCTCCCAAAGGAGCTATGCAGCTGTGCAAGTGTGAAGGCCATTGAAGTGCCAGTGTCCACTGGTGGAGTCAGTTCTAACCCAAAAGCTTTTGATGCAGAAAGAGTCCCAAAGACAAAAGGGGATCTTTAGCATTTCTCTATTAACAGACCCTTTTTACCTCAAAAAAAAAAAAGGCAAAAAATAAGAGCTGGGAAAAAAATCTTAGAAACCCCCACAATATGTCTGGTTCTAAGCAAAGAGACCAGAGGTGGAAAAGTCTTTCAGAAAAGTGAGGAAGAGAATAAAAGTTTGGAGAATGAAAAAATGCTGTGCTGAAGTGTGACATTTCATCATTAATGCCACTGCCACAAATGAGTTTTGCCATCTCTAAGAATTCAGCAAGAGGTTAGAGATGGCCACATGACTTATAATGTAACTACATGCAAGTAGTTGTTTTTTATTATATATGCACCTGAATTCAATTTTCTCCTCTTCCGCAATCATCCAGTAGGCTGTTCTCTAGGGGAATATTTATATTTTGCCTTTGAATGTACAAGAATTTGGTGGAGGGCTTTTTTTATTATTATTTTAAAGTGAATTTAAAAAAAAAGCATTTAATGATGAAACACCAGATTTCCTATGTTCTCCAGCCTCTGTGAGGTCTACAGCCACTCTGGAGTGAAAATGATCTCCAGGGACATTATAAACAGTGGTACTTTTCAGAATAACCTCTTTTTCTTGTACCAGATTTTTCTTTGAAGACCAAGCTGTTAATTCAGGAGTTTATTCCCCAGAAATCACACATATAAAGAAGTCTGTGTCTTTCTACCACTTCCAAAGCAAGGGGTCTTAAACTGACGTGCGGGAAAATGAAAACCAAGTTAGGTATATGGATGAACCAACACAACAAGAGATTCTACATTTGGATTCTGTAGCTAATGTCCTCTTAATCATGAACTGCTAACCCTCCTCAGGTGCTCAGAATTCACTCGTGCTTAGTGAAGATTAAACATAACAGTAAGGGAAGGTGCCCCCACAGCAGTAGTGCTCAGATTCTGGAGAACTGGATTCAGCTGCCTGAACTGCCCTAAAATTACTTTGATAGGACAATGTGACCCAGCCCACCACAGTGTTTAAGGTGTTTAAATTCTCTCTTTGAAATCTCTGGTGTGGTCAGAGGTCTGTGATCTCATGTGTCATCACTGCAGGCTGCTTCCAGATATATGTCTTAACTCCCATTTTTCTCAGGAAAATGGAAATAACAGACACTCCCTTCTAGGCAATAAAAAAAATCCATCTTGACAAGCTGAATAAATAGTGATATCCATAGTTAGCGATAGCTAATCTCATTCTGTAAATCCAAAAATGCAGCCTATAGTGCAAATCAGCCAGTACCCTGTGAGAAAGGAAACAAGGTAATGGGAAATGGAAATCTGACATTCTCAAATTCTTTTCTTAGCAGTTGCATAGAAATCAATCCTTGTGGCTCTCAGACAAGCAAGTGGGTACCATTCTTGNCCCCCCCCCCCCCATTCCTCAGAGCCAGCTGCTGAAAGGTTTAATCTCATGAGTTTTAGTCTCACAATATTATGTTGAGGAAGTAAAATAGGGTAGATACCTCCAACTGAACAGCAAAAACACCAGAGACTCGACTTCTCCAGGGGAAATTAAATCTTATGTGCTGTCCTGGTGTCCCTGAAGGAATCTTTGCACTAAATTCAGATTCCTGCCAGTTGTCTGTTGCCTGTTCTGAAAATGACTTTGAGCATCTCAATTCCTCCTTTAGCATGTAGGAAAAGGTTTTGCAGAGATCTAATCCAAAGGTGACTTTTGACTTACTATTAATTAAATGCATCTTATTAGACCTATTAGTATTTTACTAATTTTTTTAGACTTCTTCCTTATATTTTCTGAGAAAATGGCTTTCACTTTGGGTTTACAGAACATGAACATTTGTGGAATATTTATACTAGAGACTGTGAAACCAGTTAGCAGACAAGGATATTCTGTTTTCCTGAAATTTGCACTCAATGGAAATGACATGCTACAAATCAAGTTATTTAGTTACAAGTGAAACAATCTTTCTGATAAATTGCTAGAATTTAGCTGGAATATAAGTCAGTTTTTATTTTCCTTCTGATAAGATAATAATTGGAATCCTTTCTACATATCATATGGCATCTTTTATGACCCATAAGAAGAACAATTTATTTCACTTCATATCTTGCAAATAGTTCACATTTTTTAAAATAGCTTAGTGACTTCTTTATTGACATTGTACAGAATTTTTGGAATCTATTAATGTGTTGTTGGGCTCTTTTCTCATTTTCACTGTTGTATACTGAAGCTGAACTGAGAGCAAAGTGTTCATTTAGGTTGGAAAGGAAGCAAAGCAAGTTTCTCGAGATACATGAATGACTACTTTTCTCCTAGAGGAAAAAATAGCAGAATAACTGAGTGCTCTGTGGTACTCTTCCTTTATTTGTGGAACTAAACCAGGACTAGAGTGATTTGTGAGACTCCCACTTTGTCATGGGTTCCAGGAATTAGTTGTTCTAGCACCATTTCTAATCTCTCTGGAAGGCAGATGAAAGCCTCAACAGAGCAAACTCAGGACTTTGGGAAAGGTTTGCACATTTTTTCAGGAATTTGGTACTTGATCTAAGCCTAAAATATGAATGCAGTGAGTGCTCTTCTCATTGAGACAGGTCAGTTAAACTTGAGTACAGCTCTGAAATTCCAGGGTCAATCATTAATTTTCCTAATAACTTCGTTTTTGTTATTCTTTATGTCTTGCCAGAACCACAGCAGATGAAGAAAGTAAAATTTCATCATCCTAGCAGTTCAGTGAATACAATTTCTGCATTTATCAGGTACCAGATAACTGACACCAAGGCAAACAAACAGGCAAATATGAGTGTGTTGCTTTATCTTGCAGTTCCCTCCTTACACATCTCCCCAGGGTATAAAACTTATGAAAGCTGAAGTGTTCTCACAAGGTTTTCTTTTTGGTTTGATTAATAGCTCTTTAGAGGTCTCCTTCACCGCAGTCTCCTTTGGACACCAATGTTTTGTTGAACTTGTCCACCCTTCCTCTGAAATGGAGGTTACTCGATAACCATTCACAACACTCAGTGCATTGATGAACAAGAGTGCAGAGCACCAGTCACAGATTTCTGGAAGAGTATCCTCAGCCAAATCATGAACAAACTCCTGATCCATCAGCCTTTCTTTCTTATAAGCTCCACTTAAAAATCATCCAAGACTGTGAAATGCTGCATCAAAGCTCATGGTTCTGGGCAGAGCCTGGCGCCCTTGTGGTGTTGAACTGGGTCTCAGCTGGGGCTTGTTTTTCACTCAGTCAGTCTACCCTGGAGCAGAAATGACAGGCGTGGACTGAGGGTGGCTACCTTGAATTTCTACATCAATAGAAATGTTGATGATGCACAGATTGTATGACATGTCCTCTGGACAGCAGTTTTGGCTTGAGATACGAAGTTTTTTGTGTTCAAAGGTGCAGCTTTAAAGCCTTTATTCATAGGCCCTTTTTCTTACAGGTGTTTCTCTCTTGTGACTCATTTCCACCTCCCCAGGATGAAATTTGGTGTTCTACAGAAGTACCTGCTTAGTATTTGGGGAGAGGTGAAGGGGTGGCTGTTTTGTTGAAATCTCCTACGTTTAAAAACTGTCCTTAAAAAGATCAAGAGTGAAGTTACTTCTAAACCATAGACTGTACTAATAAGTGTAAAACAAGAGCCAGAAGGATGAGCAGAGGTGGCATGTGAGTGAACATTAATGATTAATGAACCCTAACCTCCTTATTTTCATTATAAGAGACCCTCATGGGAACTTTTAGCTTTGTTTCAGTGTACAGAAAGTGAAGTAGCAATCCTGGGGGACAAAGCCTGGGAACAGGACTGAAGTTGGAAATCCATGGAACAGGATGGGAGAGTTTCTCCCGAAATAAGAAAGGTGATGACACGGAGAGATGGGGAATGATTTTCTGTCTGTGTCCATGCCTGATAGAAAAAGGATGGGCTTAGAGTGGAGGGTTCAAAGTTTAACTGTCCTTTCCTCAGCCTTGGTGAAGCCAGTCACTAACAAGGAAAGGTGCTCCCATTGCTTGAGCACCAAATTATTGCTGTCATCATCCCACTCATTGGAGCTATCTCATTCCAGAGCAGTAAAGTGAAGCATTTTGGTACCAACAAAGCAGTTAAATGTTCCTTTAGGCAGGATATGAGTGAATACTGAGTTTAAAGAGTTATTGCCTGTTTTGCTGATGCCTGAAGGAAGGCCAGTGAACTCACAGCTACAGACTTGCACCAAACTGTGCCAAGCTTGTTCTGCCACTTTCAAGAAATTCCTGACCTTTTTTTCTCACCTCCATTCTTCCATATTTGCCTTGCTCCATTTCAACCTCTGGCAGCTCCTCCCCATCTTTTCTCACTCACCTATATCTTACTGCCTGTAATTTTAACTCTTGAACTGACCACTCACCCATATCCTTATTAGATCAGTCCCCCACCCCTCATTACAAGTAAGTCACTTGCAGTCTTTGACTTCACGGCAGTTTGCACCTCAGCCCTTAAACAAAACCGCAAACACAAAAATACAGCGTTGTCCTTGGGGGGAAAGAAAAAGAAGAAAAAAGGCTCTTTTATTCTCCTTTGGAGAAAACTTACACTGAACAGGCATTACAGTTGGAGATGTTCTCCAGCAAAGTGGTGCATTCTCAGATCACTCCAGGTCCCTGAACCAAGACCTGGGAATGGGGTCTCTGGATTGGGAACCCACAGGAGATGGCAATGCCTGGCTTACCCTACTGCCGCTGAGCTGGAGAGCCTTGAGGACCATGAGAGCACAGAAATAGATCTCTGTTTTGGCAATCATTGGTTGCATTGGCTCCTTGAGGCGGTTGGTAGTTAAGGTGTAAGGAGAGAACAGCTTGTCACATGGCAGTACCAGAGCTGAGAAGAAAAAACACTCCACAGAGGATTAAAGTCTCCTTTGACTGCCTTTTTTTTTTTTTTCTTCCTGGAGAAAATTGCTCACAGGCACAGGAAGGCTAATGGCAGCAGATCCTGACATGGTATCTGGGCCAATCCCTTTAGCACACCTCAGACCCTGCCCATGCCTTCCATTCAGGGAAAAGAAACTTCTCTAGACCTACCTAGCAGCGAGCCATTACAATGGAGATCATAAATGTGTAGAAACATTAAAAGACCTCCTTTAAAAGATGCCAACTGCTTTCAAAAATTCAATAAATAGCGGCAGTGGTATTATCTATGCATAAAGGATCCTTTTTAATGTTAGTACTGGGAAATGCAAGGAATTAATGCAGGTACTAAAGTAGCTTTATTTAGAGAAGTAAAACAGCCAATTCTAAAATGAGCACTGCTATACAGATTGTGAAAAAAGTCTGTTGTGAGAAGGAAGCACAAAATTGCATCCTGAAAATGAGAAGCACTCTGAAGGAGAAATTTGTGGTAATGTAAACTGGAACTTTTCTTCAACGAATCACTTAAAATTAAACTGCTCCCTTCTCCTTATTCTTCCCAAGCTGCTGACACACATAAAAATGTGTGTTTGACCAGCAGCTTATTTGGAATGTTTCTCCTTCCACAACAAAAATGTGTTATTTCTCCAAACAATATGCCACTTAATACCAACAGAAGTCTCCTTAGCAGATAGGACATAGGTGCAAGGTCCAACCTGTGCCAGGGTTTGGATCGAGGAAGAAAACCCTGCTAGACTCAGGTATTTACTTATTTAGTGATTCTTTCCAAGGTCATATTTTTAAGCTGTAAGGGAAACCATCCTGAAGAGTAAACTGAGTGACTGGGAAGTTGAAGTACAGAAGCTTGCTGTGATTGAGTTAGTAATGCTTTCTTTAAACAGTGGCCCCACTGAAGAATTGAACTTAAGTGCCTCGGCACAGTAAAGCCTATGTGTTGTCTTTGGGAAGCATTTTCAGCTTAATAGGGACGAAGTTTCCTTTATGCCTGATGCAGCAGCACATTTCGTTTCACAAATTTCCTTTTCCACCCATTTAAGCAATTAACTTGGAATGAATGAGATGCCAGATGAATATTACCTCCTCAAGAATCAATAGCTGGTTCTAAGGTGGCTCTGGAGAAAAGAGGGGGTCTATATGAGCCAGCTGTGCATTTTGATGTCTTGCCAAAGCTACACCACCTCAGCAGTTACCTCAGAAGCACTGTACCCATGCCTCTGGGTGCCCCATTTCAGCAGCAATTTGTGCCCTCTTATTTTCCTCCTGCTCTGGCTCATGGGAGAGGAATGGTGACCCTTTGGGATGAGAGAGTACAACAGAGACTTTACAGGTTCTGTGCCTTGCTCGCGGTCTGTGGAGAGGAGGCCCCAAGGACATGCACTGTGCTCCCTAGGCATGGGCAGCTAGCATGAGTAAAGATGGTGTTAATTACTCCCAGTGCCACCATACAGTTCACAAGTCCTAGTAACAAATTTTTAGCTGGTAAAGCTGACCCATGTGTAGCAATCAAGTCACTTTGCTGCTTCCTGCAGCTGTTGTGAAGAGAAAAGAGATGAAAAGTCTATTGTGGGTAGCTAGAAACCTGCTGTCCCCTAGGATAACATGGGTGCACTTACATGTACCTTGTTCAGCTCCCTGTCCTCATGTGGATCAACTTCTGGTTCAGTGAGCTGCCTCCTTGAGAGAGGTGAACTGTGGTCCCCCTCTCTGGTGCCTTCTAGCAATAGTTGTGGGCAAAACTAAATTAGGAATGATATTTTGATGCTGACAGCTCACTAAGCATTTCTAAAACATGCTGATGAAAACAAGTGTAGAAAATTGTTGGACCTGATAAAACATTTCTCAGGCACAGAGCTGGAAACTCTTCTATCCTTCACCCAAAGGATATCTTCAGGGACAATTATTTTCCATTTGTGGGATATTTACTTCTGGAGGTGTCTGACCTGGAAAGACAGGATCAGGTTAAACATGAGGCACTTGGAACAAGGGGCTTCACTCCAAGACACTGTCCCCACCCAGGCAACAAGGGACAGATTGGAAGGAGAAGCTTACTCACCAGCTGAATATTTGCCAGCTGAATAGTTAAGGCCATGAGATGCTGTGACAGAACAACGAACCTCCCCATGAAACCTGTCAAGGTTATTTTCAACACAGGTCAGCACTTTCAGGCTGAAGTTTGGAATGTGGGTTCTTAAACTGTTCGTGCAAGACATTTACTCCCCCGCCTCAGGAAGCAAGTACTTATTGCTGTGGTTATGTGGTCTGCATGAGGAAAGCCTCATACACACAGGAAAAGGGATCCTGTGCACCTCTGACAGTCCATCTTAGGCAATGGGAACAACCCCCTTCCAGGCTGAAGAATATCGCCCTGTTCTTTAAAACTGGGCAGGGTGGTGAATGGGATGTAGAGAGAGGGAGATGTGCAGTGAGCCCCAGCTGGGGTGACTGCCTGCAACGGCACAGCTGCGTGGTGCTCCAAAGCAGTCTGGGATGCACATCACTGGGCAAGTTCATGCAGATCCCTGTCCCTTTGGGGATGAAAATGGGGATGATACCACTAGAAATGCTACCACTGCAGCACTGTTGGCTGTGGCCTAAGTCGTGGTGAAACAGGGGACTTGCTGAGCCTAGGGCTAGCCATAGTTTATATATGGATTTATAAACTTCCATGCAATAGTTCTTTAATCCAGGCTACAGCAATAGAAAGGGGAATTGTGCACATTTCAAGCATAAATTTATTTTTGCATTGGCTTCTTATTTTGACCTCATAGGTTTGGCCTTCTGTCAGAAAGTACCACATCCGATCCTACTAATTCCTTTCTTTAGGTCCTTCCTGTCAGAATGCTGATGTGCTCTTGCTGAATTCTTGCACAAATTCACTTTATACAGTTTGGCCCTCTGGTGTTAACAATAAGTTTCCTCCTAACAGGGAAACCAACAGCATTACAAACATGTGCCTTCGTTTACACACAGGTATGCTGACCCCTCAAAGTCTGGATTTTGCTTCCTACATGAAAACAGTTCTGGTTCTTAGAGATATTTGGAACACAGGCTCCTATGAGCAGACTTGACTTCAGGCATAGAAGATTGAAAACGTTGGTGTATTGAACAGGAATAACATTTCACCATAGAAAGTGACAGCCCTGGAACTCTGTGGAGGTAACCTTAAAGTCCTTGTTGCTTAAACAGCTTCCTTCATTTGGAGTTTTTCTTCTGGTATTGTCAAAAATACCCTTAGTCTGGACTGAATTCTTTTCCTTCTCCAGGCTCAGACTTTCTTTCTTTCTCTCTCTCTCTTTTTTTTTTTTTTGGTTTGGTTTGTTTTCTGCTGGAGGGAACTATTCCAGCACCAGAACTGAATAAAATACAAGTGTGCCAGATTGGCTACAGTTTTGTTTTAACAAACACTTCAGTTATGCTTAATTTTATGGTTTTTGCTTTGTCACTGTGTTTTCTCAAATGCTACAGAGCTATATTCATTTTAAATGAGCACTAAAGCAAAGTGATCCAACAAGGATTTACAGACGTGTTTATGACGGAAGCAATGTTGTAAAATCAGGACTGACACAGCACTGAGCAATATCTGGGCCATACTGCATGTGAGAATCCTCTCTCACTCCCTCAGCCTATAAGTTATTGCTGCGACATTACTTCTGAATTAATTCATTTTGCCATATCAGGTGTTTAGAAGACAAAACGTGGGTAGCTCTTAGATCAAAGTATCTTTTGTATCAAAGTATAAAATATATGCAAATCCTTTTTTTCATATTCATAAGTAAATGGATGCATTGTTATTAAGAGTGATGGGTTTAAGAACTAAAGGATTAATCTGAGATGTACAGAACAGAAAAGTGTTAGAAAGGGAATTGTCTGGCAGCGTGAGGGCAGGCAGTTCAGCAACGCTTCTATGATTTCATCCTGGTCTTCTTTCAAGTTCAGCTTGCCAGTCTCCCCATACCAACAGCTGAGGTGACAATTCACTAAAGAGACAAATAAAATTTAATGATGGGAGCTGTTAAGCAAAAGACCTCCCATAGGAACTTGCAGGTTCTTGAGTCTGTTCCATACCACCAGCTCTTCTTTGCAGAACAGAACCCTTGCACCTCCAGTCTGGTCCCTAACATGCATGAGTACTGGCTTTGCTCCCACTGATGTTTGCAAATATGGGTGCACATTCCTAGTGCATGATAAAAGTTCAGTTTTTGCTTCTTTTTTGCCCTGCAAACCACTGCTAGGTTTGACCCTTTCTCAGGTATAAATGTCAGGTGACACTACTCTTTCTACCAAGGAGGTTTGATATAAAGATTTTCAAAAGCAGCTCTGATTCTGAAGAGGTATCATGGAGGAGAAATGTTTTAATTCATAAACAGACATAGAATTCTATTTTCAGAGCATGGTGATAATCCATACATGTTAAATGATTCAAATTGTGAGGCAATGGCCTTCACTAAATATTTAAAACATAGGAATTAATTTTTGGCACTCCCAAGTACTCTGCAACTTTTTCCAAAATCTCAGAACTGGTACTGGAAAATGGACACACCTAAAATATCTTTCAGCATCTCCCTTTTATGAGAAAAGGCTACTGGATACGCTTTATTCTCAACACAAATAATGCTCTGCTTCTGGTAGAGATGATTGCTTTAGAAAGGTTTCATTAAATAATAAAATATGCAGTCCATTTTTACCACTTATGTGAAACAAAATTTGTTTTATAAATGCATAAGTTGATTAACATCTGCACTGAAAGGTAGTAAATATATAATTTTAGTCAAGAGTGTGAAAAACAGATGTTCACATATGTATTTCCAACCCTTTCTGACACTTATTATCTCCTAGTGGCCATCATTTTACACCTCATGGCTCCTTTGCTTCATCCAACGCAATAGATCTGAGTATCTTCACCCAACAGAACTAGCACCTGTTGAAGGAACCTAAACCTTCACATCAGACCGTGTTCTCCTAAAACACTTAATTAAGCTCAGCTGAAACATAAATCCAAACTTTGGACAGATGGCTGCTTCACATTAAAGTTTATTTTCCAGAATTTTGTTGTACACTTTCCATGGATACTCAAAAGAGTAATTTCTAGATATTATGATATTAGTCCATCAGTAATCTTCAGAGTTTCCACCTCACTTGCCAAACCCTATGAATCCATTTAGCCTCCTGTTGACCTTTTTTTTTTTTGAACATTGCAGGGTGAATTTCATAACATGTCAGGGTTTTACTATCCTATGAGTTGCCAGTAGTAGTCTCTGAGTTGTCCTATTTTTAAGCTACAAGGTTCACTGACATCAAGAATAAACTGTGTTGAAAAACCTTTAAAGTAATTTCTTCAAAACCCCTGAGAAATGTGTTCCTCCCCAAGTCAGTGGATAGCCAGATTGCTAGCCAGGATGCTTTTGATAGAAATATATATTATTTTTCTTTCCGTTTGAAAATGCTGATTTGTCAGATTTTAAACTTTCCAATCTAAGGTCCAGCTACACTTTTCTGTGGGTTGGGGATAAACTTTCTGACTGAATGATGAGACCAGTTCCTGTGTTCCCATCATGTTGCAGCACTGCCAGTGACAAAAAAGCAAAGATCTCCCTTGCACTGACAGAGAACCAGCCCTTCAATCTGCCTAATTCAGATCAGGGTGTTAAGCCTAGATAATCTGTGTATCAAGTGACCATCAGCCTGTCCTCCTCAATCCTTCCTATTGAAATTGTTCTACTTTCTACAGTATGGCTGAACACTCATTGACTATAGAGATACAGATGAAGGAGCTAAGGAAAAACACAGAAACAAACACAATTATTTTTCATAGGAACAGCAAAATTATTTTTTTCATCCCCAAATACTCTGACTTTTTGCTCCAGTGTCAACCTTGGATCATACTGCCCTTGTCTGAATGTCTCTTTACATGAGATTTGGAAAAAAAGTGGATTCAGATGTTCTGTTTATTCACATGGTGATGTGGCCTTGTGGAACTCTCTGGAGTGTGTGGGCCTGAGCAATCCTCTGGATTGCCATCTCTCTGTAGATGCCTATTCAAACCTGCTGAGACCTTACCTGGATTTTAGAGGACTTGTCAGAAACAGAACTAAATGTCAGCATAAGATTCATCAGCAATACAAGTCCTTGCAGGTAAGTGAGTAACTGAAGGAACTCAAATGAAAGCAACATAAATGCAAAGATAGGCTGACAAGTTAAGAAAAGAATTACAAAAGCTACACTGGCTGGGAGACAACTGGTGAGGGACATGCTTGTTCCAGTTTATTTGAGGCATAAAACAGCAGTTAGCAAAAAAAAAGGATTATTTGAAGATGAAAGAATTGCGAGGATTCTTTCTTACTGACAGCTCAGATCAAATGCATACTATCCATCAAAATGAGGCATCTAGAGACCAAAGAAATAAACAAAATATGGGAGAGCTAAGAAGAATAAGGGAGGCTGTTAGAAGAAAGACACTGTATTCCTGAAAAAGGTGAAACTGTGTTCAACTGAAGGAAAAAAGAAGAAAAGAATCTTCAGTAGATTAAATGTCTTTACTGTGAGGGTGTGGAGGCACTGGAACAGGTTGCCTGAAGAAGCTGTGGATGCCCCATCCCTGGAAGTATTCAAGGCCAGGCTGGATGGGGATCTGAGCAATCTGGTCTAGTGGAAGGTATCTAGTGGCAGGAGGGTGGAACAAGGTGATCTTCAAGATCCTTTAAAAACCAAACCATTCTATGATTCTGTGAATTATGCAGATGCAAACAAACAAATCTAAAAATTAGTTTGGAAGAACCTTAAAAAAAGGCATAAATATTGAACAATAATGAATTACCTAAATATATTATGAATTCCTTGCAGAGACTTTGCAGACCACTAGACAGTGAAGTTGTGAAAGTAGTGATGACAAAGGGTAACAGCGCAAAAGAGAAATGAGCTTTTGTTTTCCATTCTTATTCACCATGAGGCCTTAATGCATACTTTGCCTGCCTCAACTCTAATAACAAAATAAGAAATAGCAGGAGAAACAAATTGTCAGCATCACATAGTGTTCATCAAAGGGTTCTAAAGAAAGGCAAGTTAGATATGTTGGATCTTCTGGCTGTGGAGTGTGATCTCTCATTTCAACCTGCCTTTTAATAAAATTTCTCAAGCAGAAACACACAAGTTTGAGTGTCAAGAAAGTTGGTATGTCTTAGAATAAAGAATGATATCTGACACATTAGTACATAGTATTTATTAATTTCTGTGAGAATAATCCAACCAGCTTCTGTGACAGGAACAGAAACCCACTGCTGTTTCTTGAAGGATTCAGTGAGCTCAGAGACAAGGGAGAATTGGTTGACAAACTCTAGCTGGACTTCTTAAATGCAATCAATAAAGTCCCTCTCCAAAGCCTATTAGAGAGCCTGCTGTGAGATAGGTAAGACCTTAATATACATATCTGGGTAGAAGATAGGAAACAATGAGTAGGAAATAATGGTCAGTTTCTGAATGCTTGACAGGGAGCTTTCCAAATAATCTCTGTGCTTGAGCGGTGCAGCATATACATACATATATATGTGTGTGTGGGTGTATGTATAAATATATAAAAATTAACTCAATGTCTAATGAAAGCACAAAGCTTGCTCACCAGCCTAGACAGGACCTCTCAGGATGAAAATGAAAGCTCACTATGAAGATATGCAGAGGCAATAAATCAGCTTCACAGTACTGATGAAAAAATGCCAGATGGAATTCAGTGTTGATAAATCAGAGGTAAGGCACCTAAGAAGAAAGCCCCCTCAATTAGCATATATAATGATATGCTCTTAGCTATTACCCTTAAGGAAAGAGACCTTAGAAGGATGGTAGGCTCTTCTGTAAGAAGCAACTCAATGTTCAGTAACTGTAAAAAAAAAAAAAAACAAACCTGTAAAAAAATTAGTCTGAATTTAGGAGCTACTTGGAGAGGAATGGAGAACAAAAAAATCCTTATATTACTTTGTATATCTATGGCTCAAACCCATCTTGAATAGCATACACTATTCCAGACTCTCTACCTGAAAAAATATGTGGTAAAACTTCTACTGTAGTTGTGAGTGGATGTGGACAAACAAGACCTGTAAATGGACATCTCTTATTAGACCAGCTAGCATAATAAAAAAAATGTCAACCCATAAACACACTATTGAATACACAAACCCTCTCCAGATCTAAAATAAAAAAAGCAGCAAAGAAGTGTTGTTATCCAAAATCTTGTGTAATATTTCTGGCTATGGAGCTAAGTCAATCACAAAATATTAATTACAGCTCCCTAAAAGCCTTGTATTGCCTAGAACAGGCCTAGAAAAGGTATAACAAAGCTTTCAAGTTATAGTATGGCACCAATACAAGGGTGAATAAATAGCTCTGATATATAAAGTTGAAAGAGATGTGGAGAAGGCAATTAGGAAATAACAGCTTGCTATATTTTCTAGTACAAAATTTATGAAAGTCGACCATGAAACTAGTAGGTGGCAGGTTTGAAATCCAGAGGAAGAGGTATTTCCTCATACAACACTGAACTAAGTTGTGAATTTCTTTGCCACAGGATGTTGTGGAGGCAAAAAGTCTACAAAACATCAAGAAATAAGTAGACCAAATAGATCACAGAGGGAAAACCAACCAAGTATTAACTGAGAGAGCAGCAACCAGTGGCTTAGGAAACCCATAAGCCACCAAGTCTTAGAACTCGAGGAATTTTCAGGGACACACAATGATATTTTTATTTGGTCTTTATATGATTCCCCAGACATCCATTTTTAGCCATTAGTGGCACAGTATGTAAGGAAGATCATTGCCCTTAGTCAGTACTGCCTTTTGTGTGCCTCAAACACCTGGGCTAGGCAGAATGCATCAGGATTTAGCTCAGGGAAAAGGCCTGACTTCTAAGATGGAGCAGAATCAGCCACTTTGGTGATTATGGCATGGAAAGGGACGGAGATGGCAGGCAGTGGTCTGGCATGTTGTGTTCACCTTTATCCTGGTCTGAGCTCAGAGGCAACTCCTGCTGTAAACTGAGATGTGAAGTTGGTTTGGGAAATGATGGTGATCAGTTTGAAGAGCTTGAAGGGGTTGTAGCACCTGTCTAGGGGTCACAATGGCACTGTTTGGTAGGCCAGGTCAGACACTTGATGCCTCTCCCATGTCTGGGGTACAGCAAAGGGTGCAGTTTATGGATGGCCAAAGGAACTCCACCCTGCTGTCCCTGCTAATAAAACCTGTGGTTTTGAAGGGCAAAACACCAACTCCACTGCCAGACCTCTCTCCTGGGAGGGATTTTATTTTTATTCAAGCACTGGTATAAAGGACAAATGCTCTAGCTTTAGGAGGATTTCCTGATTCTTCTAATGATATATATTTTCTCAGAGAGCATTGTTCCTGAACAGAGTTCATTAAAATGAATCTGCAGGTAACTGTTCTGTTCAACTTTTTGACAAATGGCTCTAACTCTGTGTTTAACTCCAAAGGGGCCAGGAAATGAAAATATAGCCCCATTCCCCAATAATTATTAATTTCCTGTCACTATTTTCCTTCCTTCAAGAGTTTGGAAAGTTCTAAAAATCTTGTAAGGTTGATTAAAGAGTAATTTGTTAGTGGGATGGGGGAAGGGAGGTGAAGAAAAAGGACAGAAGACTATTTCTGAACACCAAAAATAGTTTCAATTTCCCGCCAAGAAATGACAAATTGTTATGCACACAGTCAGACAGGGAGATGTATATTTTGTTTTAAATTCCAATTTCAAAATGTACTGCATAAAGTGAAACCACAAATTGAAACTTCATGTGCTCATGCTGGCAGCAACACCATACTTAGGGTTTCCTTCTAAATATAATACCCCCAAACCCTACCTAAACCTTCCTGCACCTCCTGTACCCTCTTTAATAAGTAACAACAGAGGGTGTTTTGGTTTCTTGGTGACTTTTCCCTTTCCTTCAAATCACTAGACTGGGGGACCAACCACTCACAACCTTACACAGGTAACATTTCCATGGGTTTCAATGGGAGTTTTGCCTGTGCAAGGTCTGCAGTATTTTTCTTGGTATTTATATGACATTAAGGAATGTGTGACAGGAATGAGGAACAGTCTTAGCAGCAGAACAAGAAGCAAACACCATTTTGTAAAAGGATGGAGAGTAGGGGAGGAAGATAATGATGTTGGGAACACTACGTAAAACTTTACCCTTCGTCCGTCTCTGTAATTTCTCCCTTTTAAACAGAAAGGCCTTTGAATTTGAGTCAAATATCTAAAGAAGATGAATTTGGAGGACTCAGTCCTGGTCACAGGAAACAAGCCACATCAAAACCCTAAAAATAAATCACCTCTAATTTAAGCAAAACTGTACCAGAAACTAAACACAAACCAGTTCTTTCAGCTTTCAGAAGAGAAGTCAACATCAAAGGAGGAACCTGAAGTAGAAGCCTAGAAATGTAAATCTGTTGGTCTTTTCACACTCAAATTCTCACGCTTCTTCCATTTCCTTTTACAGAAAAAGAATGTGGTCAGACCTGGGGGAATGACTTAACAGCTTTTATTAAAAGGTAGCATAGTCCTCCCATGGATAACTGGAGAATCATTACAAAGAGAATTTAGCAGTGGTGATCTGTCCCAGTTTGAATGTTGCAGCTTCGAAGTTTTGACCCATGAGATGTAAAATTCTCAGTCCTATTACATGGAAATGTATAAATATAAGCACTGATGAGGAAGAGAAGTATCCTGCGGAAAGATGAGTGGTGGTGAGCTTCCTTTACTTTTATGAGGAACATAGGAAAAAAAGTCTGCTACCATGTTAAGTGATATTGCACATATTAGAAAGCGTCCAATATATGCAAAGGAGGGCTACAACTTCCATTTTACTAGATGTTGAGAAGTTAAATGACCTTGCTATGAGGTCCTTGTGTGAGGATGGATTTGGTCTCCATTTGGCCCATCCAATGAATGCAGTGGCACTGAGGACGCTCAATTCTGGGTGCTAAGTATCAGAAGTTGGGTGGTGGAAGTGCCACCATATTTGACTGTGTGTAAAGAAGCCATGTCCATGTTCAAGGGGCAAACCTGGATTGTGTGGGGCTTGTACAGTCTCTAATCAAAGCAAGACATGAATCCTACTATATTATAGGCAATTAAGAGTAATTTCTCTGAAGGAAACAAAGTACTTCCTGTTATTGTTCTCAAAAACCATTAATTATTTGCCACAATAACACTAAGGAAACCCCCCAAACCCCTGGAACAATACAATGTAGAATAACGTGAGTTAATTGCTAAATTTAGTACCTCCATGAAAAACTGTCTACTGACAGCTCTGAATCGCTCTGCCTGGAAAACACCTGAGCACTGCCTTATTTCTAGACATCTGTCGCCACTGTTATTATCTAACAACAAGCATAACATGAAAATAATCATTCTGTTTAGGCAGGAACAATAACTAATTGACTGACATGAAATTACATCAATATCATTATCTCCTGTTGACTTTTTGATAATCTGTTGATGAACAGTTTGTGTTTTCCGCGGTGGAAAACTCTACTTGTTTCCTATCAGGAACCCTGCAGCAAGAAGTTTTCTTTAATGACTACCTCATTTTGCAAATTTAAGTTATAATGCCTTCCAAGTGCTGTTGGTATTCCATTATATCTGTGGGGGATTTGTTTGTTCCTTGTTTGTTTGGTTTATTTGGTTGTTGTTGTTTTTCCAGGCTTCAATCTTCTGCAGAATGCAGACTGGTATTTTGGTATGGTAGTAGAATAAGAGCCTTTCCAGCCTAATTTTGAAGTTGTAGGCTAGTAAAGTTATTTTGGCACCTAAAAGGTGGAAATAGGTGTTTCTTAGGTATCTAGTTTACACTGAAACTAACGGGAATTAGGTATCTTTCATGGACTTACCAAACATGTAGGACTGTGATAGCAACAGAAGTTACAAAATAACTCTAAAGTTCAGACATTCTCCAATGTAAAACAGCCTTTCCATAACCAGTCATATTTATAATGTAAGTTTTTCCCAAATGTTCATTTTTGAGAGCCTTAGTACTCCCTTTCTAGCTGAAAAACCTACTCTTGCAAAGTGAGTTAATGCCTCACACATTGCTCTTCTGTGTTTGCGGTTTACAGTCAAATGCCACTGAAACACTTCATGGACCTTAGAAACTTTTCTGTGTGATCAGAAGTTTGACACACTCTAATGCCAGTGCACAGTCTTGGAGGTTTTCTTGCCTTACTACCCCAATTTTCAGAAAATGCCAAGTTGCTTCTGAATATCACATCTTTTTAAGGACTTAAAAATACCATCCAAGCACTTTTGAAAAAAGTCTTCAGGAACATGAGGGTGTGTGTGAATATTTTCAAAGCTGTAGTTTGACTAAGCCAGCCACTGCTTAGATCATCAAACAGGCATGCATTTGGGACACAGAGGCAGTAATGTCCTGGCATATTCAGCCCAGAATCCTCATGGTTGTGTGAATAATTATCCCTTCATACCGGCCTAGAAATCTTGGACAGAATTAGCAATCACAGCAAGGGTGCTAAGAAATAATTTGTACTGTACATCTGTTAATGTCCCTTAGCCCAGCTGGAACCTACATGCTTTCCTCCCTATCTCGGGTTTCTCAAGTTGTGTTGTGTATTTAAGCTGCAGGAACATTCGAGTCAGTCAGGCAGGGGGGAAACACTAACTTCCCTGGTATTTTGATTTCAAACTGTGATCTCTCTTATCAGGATGGGCAAGGAAGAAAAGTGTCAAGTGTCATT
Source organism: Campylorhamphus procurvoides (assembly GCA_013396655.1). Taxonomy (NCBI): domain Eukaryota; kingdom Metazoa; phylum Chordata; class Aves; order Passeriformes; family Dendrocolaptidae; genus Campylorhamphus; species Campylorhamphus procurvoides. The sequence continues at coordinate 1,583,354 of WBMV01000267.1, read as the reverse complement.
TGGTCTCCTGGTCTCAGCTTGTCTGCCTAATTCAAGGAGGAGCCTGCGAGAGCAAGGCCATCATGAGTGTAGAAGACCTAGAAGACCACTCAGACAAGTATTCTCCAACAGGTGTCCCCTCTTGGGGACACCTCACTGAATATCCCAACTGGATATGACTGACACTGATCTTTTGAGCTGTGTCAGCCAAAAGAATAGTTTCATACTTTACTTCTCCTTGTTTTTGAGAAGGAGAAATAAAGTCCCAAAGTATTTTTTATCATTAATGTTTCCCTCTTAATTTCCCTCCTCTTTGCTTTTGCAGCCATAGAGGCACAGGGGGCTGTCAGGAAAGTGTCATTCAAAGACATAAGTCATAAAGATACAAGAAGGGGAGAGCAGGACAAATGACTCTGCTTTTATCATTAGGTTGAAATAGAGATCTCCTGACACCCCTTCCAAACTACAATAACCAATTATCCTCTAAGAGTGGGGAAGCATGAACTTTCAAGACTGTTTTGCTGTTAAAGGAACAGTTTTCTTTCTTGGATGTACAGCATTTTGTTTAGCCTCTCACTCAACTTTGTGTTGATGCTTAACATGGTTTCTTTCATTCACTCTTCCCACTCCTTTCTTTTACTCAAATGCCACAAACTCTTCCCACCCCATATATTTTTGTTTTACACCAGAATTAGGCAATTCATCTGGGATTTGCTTTGGACTTCTTCCAAATACACCCACACAACTGCTCTAAAAGTGATGAGTTTTATCCGAAGATGAACTTGGCAGGTCTGTTTCAAAGGGTTACCCATCCAAAATGCTTCAGGAAGAAACTTTAAAACGTGCAAGTATCTCCACAAAGTAATAAAATATAAGGCTGTGAACAGTTTCTGTATTTAAATGTTTAGAGAAGTTAGAGCTGGTAGCTAAAACAATTTGTCTGAAAATGACTACTTCTCCTCCAGTGAAGCAATATCAATCAGTTTGATGGCAACTAGCTGGGTACACATAGGCTGTGACTATTCAGGGTTTCATGGTGTTGAAGACCTGCCCTGTTTTTTCTTCAGAACAGCCTGGGAGTGTGGTTCAATAAGGTTACAGGCGGTCAGAGGAATCCTTAACACATTGTTGACTAATTTTATTCCATCTGCAGATGCACAAAACGACCTTTGGAGAGGCCCTGTTGCCCATGGGTAAGGCTATGAATCTAGACACCTGGTTTTAACCTTGAGTCTCCTCTTGGACTGCTCCACAGCCTTGACTGAGTTGCCTTTCTCCTCCATGCCTTAGTATATACCCTCTTAGAAAATGGGTTTCCACAGTACAGCCCTCCATGGTAGAAACAAAGAGCTACTGATGAGAACTGCAATGTAATGACTAGGATTCTATTTCTGCCAGTGCACTAATTCCAAAACCCACACCCAAAATCGTGATATTACCTTTTAAATGACGAGACAGAATAATTCTTTTTATTCTTTTTTTTTCCCTTCTATTTTTTTCATGATGTTCCCTGCATTTGAGTCCCCAGGGTAGCAACAGTGGAAAATGTTGGCAAGGAGAGCAGACAGTAGACAAGGTCCTATTCGCCCAAGACTGAGGGCTTTGCCTGTGTCAGTGATGTAAGGATACCAGTCTTCTTCAAGAGGTGTGGTTTATCAGTGGAGCTTTTGCAGTGCCTCAGACGTCAGGCTAATGGTCTCACATACAGATTCTGTAAGATGCCTTTCATTCATCCTGCCAAACAGGAGCTGTGCTTGTGATGCTTTCCCAAACTGAAGGGCATTGCTCCATGAATGCAAGCAATGTTAAAGCCTGAATAATGCACACAGTCTTCCATTTGCAGATCACTTCCACCTCTCCCTTTGCCCTCCCCACCATGTGGTTTAGCTTTTGGCTCTGCAATAGATACTCTGAATCAATGTTAGCTTTCTGAGAGACTAACACTGAACACTGAAAGACTGAGTCAAATCCAGCCATGTTACAAGTCCATTGTTTGATTGTTGGTTGTTTTGGGTTATTTTCCCCTGGAGTTTTATCACAGATGAACTGGGCCTTTTCGCAGCACACACAAGCACATCTATTTTTTCACTTGGTGCCCCAAAGACATCCATATACTAACCAATCCAAATGGGAAACCAGAATCTTTATAAGGGAGGAGTATATTGTTCCATGTAAGAGTTTGACTCAGCTTTAGCCCACCAAACAGAAAGAACTTAGAAATGGAAAGACGAAGGATATAAAAAATAGCCAGATCATGCAACTTACAGAGGTACATGCAGTGTAACAACAGCACTGTCCTGATCTAAGGTGTATTTCAGTTTTCAGCTCAGTAAAATCCTGGATTCTGCACAAGCAAAAACTTGTTCTACCAGGCTGTAATAAAATATTTGTGGTGGTTTTTACGGTGCAAGTCACTGTCTGCTTAATATAAGCTGAAGGCCATTACCCTCATTTCTCCAGAGGCAGACCACAGCACATCTTCACACTAAGCTCCCAGAGCTCAAGACTGGTGCCAGGCTGTCCACAAAGACCCCCAAGGGCCGTGTTTGTTTGCTGAGAGTGACCTGATGGCATGATATGGGCTGGAAACCACTTTACACCATGCTCTGTTCACCAGACCAGCCAGGCACTTGGGAGTCTGAAGAACATGAGAAGAGAAATGCAGCTGTCTGGGTGGCTCTGTGACAGCCTGGCTCCCCTGAGCCAATGTCTGTGTGCACACATCTGTGAAACTGCAACATCCAGATCCGGAAACCCACTAACCCTCAAGGACCAACCTGAGTCAAAACTGAAATACACCAGGCAGTACTGGGAAGGTTCAATCAATATAATTCCCAGGATGGACAGGTGTTTGCTCTGACATCACAGCTGCTGAAGGCCACAAGTACCTTAAAACCCTCTTTTCCTCAATATTGCACTTCCAGTTGAAGAAATCAATTCAAATCCATTGTACAAGTTGGAAATTGCAAGGTGCTGAGAAACTCCCTTTGTTTTCCCCTTAAATGCTTCTTTTGATAATATGACTAGAGAACTGCATCCTTGAACATCTCAAATTTCCTTGCTTTGCCTTGTTTTATTATTCGAGGTTTCTGTGGATCACCCTCATGACCAGTCAACTTCAAGGACTCCCTCAAACATCCTAATCACTCTTTGGTCTGTCTCTATGTTCCTAGGTCTTACTCCTATATATCTCTGTGAGATCTTGGAAGTTTCTTTTGATCATCTCTTCCTAGATGGTCACTTTATCCTTTGCTTTATCCATCCATCCATCATCCAGCAGGACCTGAGCAAAACTGAGGTGGAAGCAGAAGGAAATGCTTTCAGTAGGTATAAACGACAGTCGTACAGGACACTGGCCTGGGGGCAGCTGGGATGTGTTTATTCCATGAAGTGCCATGCCGAAATACCTGAACTAGCTGGGAGCATGCTAGTTCAGGTTACAGAAGCAAAGTGTACTCACATTAGCAGAAATACTGGAATTACTTGGGTGTGGCTTTTGGGGATTATCCTGTTCCACCCAAATAGAAAAGTACTGTGAAGCTTATGCAGCCAAAAAAGTGATCATTTCCTTACCCTTTTAAGGCCCAAAAGATTTTTGAAAGTTTTTACTTTTTTTTCCCCTCAAAGAATCATTCATTATGGATAATACATTTTGTACAGATGAAACTTGTAGAGCAGCTGTGAAGATACCACTGCTATTGCTGCCCTCCCTAGTGACTCCAAAGTATTGATAGCAAAGTTAGAGCAGAAGCAAAAGCAGTGGACAAGCTGAGTTGAATATTTCTGCTTGCCTGGTCTCCAGGAAAAGTGGCTGGTGCAATTGAACAGAGGGGAATGAGGAAAAACACTCTGTTGCTTCAAGTAGGCTACTGAGAATCAGATCTCATTGCAGGGCCTTACCACTAAATCACGGGAGCCCACTTCTCTCTCACACTCCTTCTGCACCAGCAGAGTTCTTCCCAACCCACATTCATATCAAGAAGGTGAAGATGATGAACTTAAGCTCTTCATGCACAACCATCTGGATCTCTCTGGGAGGTTCTTCTATAGCCCCATGAACTTAGCTTTTTGCATGAGTGTTTTGCTCATGGTCTCAAAAGGCAGGTTTGATGAAATTTCCACATTCATTTTGGAAATGGTGGAAGTGGGAGACTTTGCTGTTTGTCCAAGGAAGTCTGTGGAAGGGATTAAACCAAGGTCTCTCAAATATCAAATTAGCACTTTAACCTCTATATGATCCTCCTTCTCTACCTCAGTTTCCCCTGGGCAGAGGAAATGGCCTCAGTAGAGGTCCAACATATCCACTGCAGGCTTAGTTACAATAAATGCATAAAGCAATCACTGAAATAAGCACCTTTATTCTCAGATAACCCATTGGTCCAGGATGCTGCTCAGGAAGCACCATAGAGCACAAGCTTCTTGCTCAGTGTGTTAGTGATTTCCTCCAGTGGTTGAGACCTCCTCACTGCCTGCACGAGAGCTTGGTGGTGCCCATTGGCATGGAGGTGCTGCATTTTCATCTTAAAAACACAGAGAAACAAGGGATACATCTGGATTTTGCTGAGATGGGGAAAATATCTAAACAGGAAGAGGTTAATTTGGGTGGTGAGCCAAGGTCACAAAGGCTGGTGCAGAACAAAACTGCCTGTCAGTGGTGTGGGCTCCATACCCCGGGATGCAGAGCATCCACACATGGCAGGTCCTCATGCCTGTGCTGGACTCACCTCCCTCCCATGGCAGTTTGCACTTCACTAGCAGCACCAATGTTAAAACTTCCTTTAGCTTCCAGAAAGAAGATAAACATGGCTTTCAATGCAGATTAAATACACACGCACTTTTGAAACATGGTCAGTCATTACTAATTCATGGCTGCTGTCCAGCGAGTGGAGAAAAACATTTCCCCTCATAGGTTTAGCAACAAAACCAAGAAAAAAAATCAATTACTTATACTGTACACTAAAACAGCTTAAAATACAAACATTTCCAGAGTACAATATTTCAAGCACTCTTGTAACCGGAGGAGCTATTTTTTAACTGGATTCCTACTTTTTACTACCAACAGCCTAGTCTTATTTGCAGAGGCTCTGCTAGCTGTCAGACATCCTGACTCCACTTAATAAACTCACTTAGAGCAGAAACTTTCTTAAGTCACAGTGTAAGTACATAAATTAGTTGTTTCAGCGTTAGACCAACACACTTCTCTTTCTTCCCTCTCTCCTGAGTACTGAGCTATGATGAAGAAACTCAAGTCTCAAAAGAACCAACAGTTCATTTAAAAATGCTGCCATAACCCAACATGCCTAATACGTGGTAGCTCCTGTCAGCTTTGGTTGAAGCTGCAGGGATGCCTAACTATGGGGAAAACTAGGCAGAGTTTGGGTCCTTAGGTCTGGGACCCTAAATTTAAATTCCACTTTTGAAATGCTTTGTGTGCAGTGATCTCAGAGAAGGAACTGCAGAGGTGACATCAGGTCATAGGCAGATTTTATATTAAGTGAAGTTTAATGTACCAGGAAGCTAAGAGACTCTCCAGTGTCTCACCAGATAAGCAGGAGCAGGGCATATTTCATTAGTGGGTGGATCTTAGTCTGGTTCCTTGTGAAAATGAAGCTCAAACAAACCCCATAGTCATGTCTCTGTCTCTGTCTGACCCTCCCTCATAACTCCTCCATCCATTGGTCAAATTTATTCACATTGCAAAAGTAAATAAAACTGAAGGATATGGGCTGCCAAGTGAGACAGGGATGCCAAAAGTCCTGCCGTCTGAAAGGAAGGCCACTTAACCTTTCAGCATGTCCAAAAAGGGATGGGATTTTGGCAATGCAGGCTCACACCTTTACAGAAAAAAATTATAAAAATTATGCAAAGCTCCAAGGCACTGAATTCTGCTCATTCCTGAGCTTGGTATCTGCTGCTGTTGATGCACAGAAGTCACTCATTGCAAGCCTGGAGGGATTCCTAAGGTCACCAAAGCCAGAACCTAGCTCTGCTAGCCCCTCTCCTGAGAATGGATGTGCAGCATGGGATCAGTTTATTTAATGGCCCCTTCACTGGGAGGGATGAAGTGACTTTCCTTCTCGCCATGCCAATTCCCATTTGGAGATAGGGCTGGTCTGACCTTTCAGAGCAGAGGCATGATAGTCACCCCTTCCCAAGGCTGGCCCCTTGGACACCAGAACAGGGGAGAAACACCTTGCACTCGTGGGAGCTGGGTGGGAGCTGGGGACAGCGTCTATTCTGCCCTCTGGTCTTTTGCCCTGCCCTGGCTGTCCCTTGGGAAACTGCAGAGCAATGCCAGGCTGGTGACAAGCAGCTGGCAAGTAGCTGGCAAAGCTCAGTGTTGCAAAAACTGTGCTTCTCTTGCCAGCTGCTACGTGCTGTACCTGGTGGCAGGTGCTATTTTTACATTAAAACTCATTTCTTGCTAATAATCTCTGTGTTACATCTTGAGAACCAGATCTAGCCCTCTGGTAATTTGATCTTAATTAAACAATTTAGCTGCCAGTCCAGTCCCTTTCTGGTAAGCTGTGTATTGCAATGTTTGGTGTTAGTCAAAGACAACACACATTTATCAGGCCTGGTGTTGTAAATATAGCTCAATTTCCAAGAGGTGCTGATAGTAAAGTTTGCCTTGCCCTGCCCTACCTCTCCCATAAGCTGAGTCATAATAACACACAGGGTTAAACCCAACTCCATTGCATGGTGTAATGCTCAGCAAGATTTGGCAGATCACTAATCTTACAAATCTCATCTTTCACACTAAGGCAGTTGGCTGGGATACTTTTTTTCTTTCTTTTTTTTTTTTTGCCTGTGTTTAAGTTATTGTATAATACAGTCTTCCAAGTTACATAATGTTTTCTCTCTTCACTTGGTGTCATCTGAGCCCTGCACAGGAATGCACACACATTGCATCTGACAGTCTGTGAAGTCCTCCAGGGCCACTGCCCCCTCTCCACAGAGCAGTTTAGAAAGAGCTGGTGCTATACATTCATACACATATGTGCTTTCCAAGAGCCAGCTACACCTGTCTTGCATCCCATGCCATAACCTTTTGGAGGATTTTGAGCAGGTAGTGCCAAATTACAATGAGATTATCATCAGCAAGAGCTATATTTTTCTCCCTCCTGGAATAACTGGAGTTGCCAAACATATCTAGTTATGCTCTCAGATGAAAAAGCCACATTCACTGCAGCAATCAAGCTCTCAGCTATGGGGAACCCAGGGGTTGTGGTCCACTCCAAAGTGTAGTTTTTGACTCAAGGCAAAATCTTGAGCTTATGGAAAAAATATGCCCCTGCAGATAGTGGCAAGCAGATGGGGGGCAGATGCTTTCTTGACTGGGATGGTTCAGCCTGAAAAAGGACTGGGTGTAGTGGTAGCTGGAAACTCTCTGATGATTTCTGGCTCACCACAGTCTAGCCATTTTTTCCAAATTCTAGGTGTGTCATTGCTAAGCCCTTGCTGGACTCCAGGCAGACGGTGCCCAGGTGGCAGATGCAGATCTGGCATGGCAGGGGCTGCGTGTGGGGCACAGATCATCCTGGTTTCACTTACCTCCAAATGAAACTCCAGCATGCTCAACAGCAGGTGCCAGGAGTGTCTCTTCAGAAATATAACAATTACTCCTCCCAAATTATTTTCCAGAGACTGAGCTACAAATTCTGTGGAGGGTTGTCAGTGGACTCATTTCTATTGCAACTATTTTGGTTTTGCCTCTATTTATTTTTCATTCTTTGCTGCAGTATTTCACTACTTTTTTCCCCCGTGGATATTTTTGCTCCTCCCCTGCCTGCTTCGTCTCTCACAGCCTCTCCTAACCCAGTGGCATTTGTGTTCAAATGTTCAAACCTTCCCTGCTCAAGAGGGCTCAGGAGCAGGGTAAACAAGTTTGCATGTGTGTTTAGCATTCAGCTCAATTGTACATTTACAGTAGATATTCTGCTTTAATTTGCTTTTAAACAGCCCCTTCGAACAGCTCAGGACTCTGGACATTGTTCTTTTAGGTGCATTACAAAACCATAATTAATTAGCTGGGCTCCCCTGTGGATTTTCTCAGATTTTACCCAATCTTCCCGCCAATTTTAATGACCTTCCCAGTTAGGGGCTCTACATCTGTAAATGCTGAGTGCCATTCAGCTCTTAGTAAACAAGGGGTATCTGAGCAAAATAGGCAGAGCTTGAAATCAAAGAGTTTACTTGTTTGTACTACAGGAGACACTGGCGGTCTGGGTGGCTCTTAGCACCTGCCGTGCTGTTTGATGACTGAATTTTGGCTTTGTGTCCCGTATTAGGAGAACTCAAGACTGATCTGTGTTACCCTTCCATAAAGTTGGGATTGTGGGGAAATCTGTACTGCAGAGCCTTGCTATCCCACCCACTCTTCTTTGCCATTTGAAAGCAAGAAACAGCACTTTTTGTTCATTGTCCATGCAAAACTTGCCAAGAGCTCTCCAAAGAGAAAGTCAGCCAAGCAACTTTCAGCTGCTCCCTCTTCCTGCTGGCTTCAGGCCAACATTCCCCAGCAGGTGTCATGTACCAGCAGATAAGAAGGAAGAAAGAAAAATGAGCAACAGGAAAAGATTTGATGGTTTGCCACATGGACATGGACTATCTATCCCCTCATGGCTCTCAGGCGCCCTTCAGATTTTAACACAGATGGTGCAAAGGCAATACAGACCTTCACACCATCTTAGACACCCGCCTTGTGCAGGCTATTGCTGCAAGGCAGGAACTGATACCCATGCAAAGGAGGGCATCTTTATCTGGAAAGCTGCAGCCAGCTTGTGGCTGCACAGGAGGAATGGAAATACTGTTTTTGTTCTGGTCAAAGTTGGATTTTAGGTGGCTCTCCTTCAGTCAGGAGGGTGGTTCAGTGTGTTGTGTACATGGCTGGAGTAGAGTACGTCAGGATCCAACTGGACTTTTTTGATGGATGGGGTATGTGAGCATAGGACTGGCACAGTTGCTTGGATCCAAGTTGGGCATGAGCTGCACAAGAAATAAGTAGGCTCAGGAATCAGGAGAATGGGACTAGAGCACTGGCTTCACAGGAGTACAAAGCCACATCATGGGAATGTAAACAAAAGAGGTAATTTTCCCAGTGATGTCAAAGTTATGTGCTGCAACATGGCAAGCAGGTTTTCTGTGCATTCTGAAAATTTTCAGAAAGTATGAAAAAGTAGCAAGAAGATCCCTGTCTGGGAAACACAGAGTGAACAACCAAAATAAATTCTTTTTAGTACTAAACAGAGAAGCCAAAGTATGAAATAAAATTACCTCCCTGAGGTGTACAACCTGTTCTCACCAATATGAATTACAATTGGTCTTGAATAAAGTGAACCAGTGTCTGGTTTTAAAAATGTTCCAGTTTTAGATAAGTGTACAGTTCCTGCATGTGCAGGGCCTTTAGTTGCACCTGCATTAGTACAGCAAGATCTGTATTAGTGCTGCAACCAGACAATCCTCTTGGTCTGCTCATTCTGTGGCAACTCGACAGCCTTCATGAGCCTTCGGTAAGAGCAGCTGTTCAAAATGCTGAGTGCTGAGTAAGACATAACAGGCATTGCCGGAGGTAAGCTCACTAATAAAAGAAAAGTGATTAGGCAACACTGCTCTCTCTGTGCCCTGACTCTCCTTCTGTAAAACAAGGATGATGGTATCACCCTTATCTGGAAGGGGAGTTGTGGAGATGGATCATATTAAAGGTGATTTAAAAGGTGTTCAGAGATTGGTGGGTAGGGGAGCAATGTAATTGCCTCAAAGAGTGAGATTTCCTTGCTGCAGTCTGTAACTTTCAGCTGGATCAGGGCAAGAGCTCATAGAAACTGCTCCTTCAGGACTTTCCAATGGGAGCAGCTTTGGGCCCCTTTGCTCCTTCTGGGACTGATATTAAGCTCATTGTTTGGGTTTGCAGAGGCTGGAGAACCTTCTGGGGGATGTCATGTAGGCAGGCAATTGGGCAGAATGGCAGCAGATAAAAGGCTCTGCTGGAACAGACAGGCCTCTGATCTACTGGCTGAAAATGCGTGAGGAGCCAGGATAAGGATAGAAGTTCATGTGTGCAGTGGGCAGATTGTTCTCCTAAAGCACAAAAGCAAGGCTGTGGGCTTAGTTAGCTAGTGTCCTCTGCCTCAAGTCCAGTATAGCCATGAGTTACTTGGTCATCAGAGTTTGAGTAATCCCAGGAAAGCATGAGAGTCAAAGACTGGGTTTTGTGGATTTGAGTCCATTCGGGGGCTTTGGTACAGATGAATACAGATATTGGACATTATGTCAAAACAGCTGAAAATGTTAATTTGTAAAACATATATGCCCAATCATTTTCCTCTGAAGCAATGACTAAAAGGAAGTACAAATTCCTGTTTGCTGCTTCCTTGCAAACCTGATGAAGTTCAAATGAGACACAGTGTGAAATCAAAGAGTGTCTGTTAGAGAACCTGAGAGGATACAGTGGAGGAAAAATCCAGAGGGTACCAGATTATTTTATCCACTTCTGTTGTCTGCATCCAAGGTAAAATTATTTTTTCTAAGTGATCTGAATTATTGATTTTGAATTATTAAGATATAATCAAAGATTAATATCAGGCTGGTTTAAAGCAGTTGTTTTCTTAATCAGTTGATATGGTGATTAAAACTCATGGGCTGCCAGATGATTGCTGCCTGAGGTCAGTCCATTCACAGTCTATAGCTAATGAAGACCTAGTAAAGACACTTTCAAACAGCTCTCAAATGCCAGAGCACTAAGGGTCTCTCCTGTGGGATTACCTTTCTGACAGTGTCTTTTCCCAGCCAGTCTGAGTGGTGACCCCTTCACAGCAAGATGAGTGTTGTATTTCTCTCAACCATATTTGTTACCTTACCTCAGGTCTGAAAAGGAGCAAAATCTGCAGGTGTTTTAGATGACTGAAAACCTTGGTTGGGTCAGCACTTCAGGAACAGGCAAGAGCTGTCTGGTGAGGAGCACAATTAGCTGCTGGGCCAGCTCATGGTGCTGCAGCAATGCTGACCAAGGGCCATGCTGGTGCACCAGCACTCACCATATCTGCAGTATGTTAAACCCCATGGGTTTTATGATGGAAAAGTCTGGGTGGAGCTGTCTGTACACAACCACATTAACCCTGACAATGCCAGAGAAATCAGCCCAGACCTTGGTGTAGGAATTTACCCATGCCAATGCCAACCTGATCAGAATTTGGACCAAGGACAGCAAGAGCAGCCACACAATATGCAGAAGTGAACCAAAAAGTTTCCAGGTTGGGATTTTTAAGACAAGGACATGGTGGCTTTTTAAAATTTTATAAAGCCATATCAGAGTGGTGAGGGAATTAACAAAGGACCAGAGGATGGCATGAGTTTGCAGGTCAGGAAGATAGGGAGCCCTTCATGCCTGCTGTGAGCCAGCTTCTGCCTGATAAACTCATCTCAGCCTTGATGCTTCTGGCAGACTTGTTGGGTGCCCATTTCCATAGCCCCATCAGGTCTAACTGTAGCTGTGTCAGCCTCGTTGTGTGGAGACTCATTTTTCCCTTGATATACATTCACATGTGGGGTCCTGTATTAGGAGGATTTGGCACATCATTACCACTGGTTCAGAAAACAGCTGCCACTCATGAAAGTTTGCTAAGAATGTAACTAATCCCTTTGGAGAGAGCCAATACCAGGCCTCTGTGCCATTTAAGTCCCCTTCAGATGTGAAATTTTGCCTTGCAATTCTATCAGATGGACACATGAAGTCTATTTTTAATTCTAAATACCCCCACTTTGGAGCTGTTGCTTTTTCCTCTATTTCCTTTCATCACAGCAAGGCGCTTATTAAGAACTTGCTTCTGCAGCAGAGCAGACCTGTACAATTTAGATTTTATTTGTTGAAGAATAACCATCTGTCAGCTACTGAGAAGGAGGAAAAGAAACTATCCCTGAAGATTTGGAGATCTGCGAGTCTTTAACTAACTCTTGGAACATACCGTATCGCAGAACAGGAACTGAAGTACCCTGGGAAATCAAACAGGAAAATCGAGTAATAAAATGTTCAGAGAGGCAGTGTGCAAATGTGCAAATGTGAGGGTGGAAGCACTTGCCTATAGAAAGAAAAGGGCTCAGGTTAATAATCAAAATGACCTCACATTAATAAATTAGGCAAGAAAAGTGAAGGACGGAAAGGAAACTGCTCTTTAAATGCTCATTGTCAGAGAGCTGTTTAGCAGCTCTCGGTTCAATCATCAAGTGCTCCCTGGTGCAGGTCTCTGGTTACCTGTTATGTTCGTAGCAAACTTGCTGAAGGGTGTGCTGCAGAAACCTTCAGGAAGGTCACAGTCCGTGCACACATGGTGTGATGGATATATGAACTGCTCTGCATAATTACTCACCTTTTTTAATAAACTCCCCAGTCTCTGCTGAGACTTCCAGTGGCAGCACAAGAGGGACCTGCATCAATGTACACAAGGAACAGTGGCTGCCTTTACAGGCACAGAAGGCCCCTTCGCTGATGTGTAACAAAGCCATGGAGCCAAACATGCATTTCCACTGCTTGCTGGGCTCGAGCCAGTCCCACAGGCTGTCACCACACACCCCTGCTGTTCACAAAATTAGTCCTGTCCCACACAGGGCTGAGAGGTGACAAGTGGTGGTTGGATGCAGCTTTAAACACTGCTCAGTGCTTTCCCCAGACCTTATGGCACTGGCCTGCAGATCCTGTATGCCTGTGGTTAGGTGGAGCTGTAGACAATTCTGGAAAGCTTTTTGGTACCTGGGTGTCCTCAGTTTTCCAGCTGTCAATGGAGGCAATGCAAACTCCCTCAGAAGTGCTTGTCTGCCCATAGAGACTCCTGGGTCAGGGGCATTTGTTTGGCTTCCTATTGCAACCACAGGCACCTAAATCTGAACAAAAAGGAGATAATAACAAAAAATGTAAAAACCAGAACAACAAAACATCACCGTGAAGAAATGACAGTCTTCCCCTTGCACAGACTAAAGCCCATTGCTAGGCTAAATCTGGAAGAGTTAGACATCTCCACACCTGCTGATGTCTCCTGGGTCTTATCCACAGCCTTTAGTACACACACAGGTGCTCTGTGCTGTGTTACTGCTCGGTTCATATCCCAGTAAAGGCAACCCAAATGTGCCCATTTCCTTCTGCTATGGGCACCACGTGCTCTCATGTGAGCCAATTCCTGGCCCTTGTGCTTGGAGTACCTCAAGCTGTTTGGAGGGAAATTTTGAAGTACACACAGTTGAAGGGTCAGCATCTGCTGCGGGGGCATATCTACTCTGGTCATCAGGGTACCTGGTCACTCTCCTCCAGCCACTGTCCTATTTCCCTCTGAAAGGGCCTTTTCCTTCCTCATCTCCCAGTGTATCTGGGAAACCAGCTCGCCATACTGTGGGTACAGCCATCTGGAGAAGAAGGCAATGCCAGATGGTTTAGTGCATTACCCACAGACCTTTCTGAATCTCACTCAGTGTCATGCTACCCCTGAGCATCATCCTTACAGCTTCTTACAACCCCACTCCAGTTTTGACTCTGTTTGGTCACAAAATCTGTTCCCACCGTGCCTGGACCTTTAGGCAAGACCCGAGATAAACCCAGACTGATGCTGTGTATGCTCATGAAGGAAGCCTGAAACCTCTGTAGGAAACACATCTCCTCAGAGGCTGTTGAAATGTTGATGTTCTGCTGTTCTTTGTAGAAAGTCAATCTCTCTTTGCCCATGGGACTCTTACCACAAGGCTTACAATGGGCTTGTCTCACCTGCTTTCACTCTCTGCCACAAAGAAGTTTAACTGTCTGTGGAGGGTCAGAGCTGGGCAGGCTTAACCTCTTTTCCCAATGCAATTAATACATGCCTATCACTGATTATTTGCCAAGCCTAGGTGGGCTCAGAGGCCATTCCCTTGTAAGCTAAATGGTATGGACAAAAAGGAATTGCAGTTTGGGGGAAAAACTAGTGAACCCAAGCCTGAGTAAGTGGCAACCATTGGCTTGTAGGAAGCAAGAAAATGTCATGCCATGCTAAACAGAGTACTAGAACCTGGGAGCGAAAGGAGATGTCAATATAGGCTTATCCCCCTCACACTTCTTTGTCCTTATGACTATCCCATGTGGTTACAGAGGCCACATGGACCTTTGTTGGGTTTTATGTTCTACTAACTGTGTTGGTGCCCCTGAAAAGCGAAATACGCTCCCTTGGACTAAATGCCACTAATGACATTCACCTTCCTGTTGAAAGCCAGTGCATGCTGCAAAACCAGGACTTATCTGAGAAACAGAGGAGACAACATCCTAGGCCATGTGATTTGCAGTGGCTATATGACTTCTTTTTTAATTTCCTCTTTTCCATCCCATCTGAATTGTGTCTCCACAGCAACCCTAAGGAGGCTCAGCAAAACCCGAGCTTGGAAAATGAGAGAGATTAAGCGGATCAGGCAACAGGCTCATAAGTGGTAGAGAAACCTTGTGATGGGAGAGAAGGAGCCACCAGGGAAAGTTTCATAAGAAACAGGATTAAATTACATCAGTTTGCATAGCCTGAGCTGTATCAGAACTTTGCCCTGTGTAACACAAATTGGACTACAGACTAATGCAAAGAGCCACTACATCACCTCTCTTTTCTTCTTCCCACAGCAAGTCCTACCTGTCAATCACCATAAATTGCCAGATTAGACATTTATTATCTGTTGGGGTTAAATGTGTTGCTTTCATGCACTAGCTGGAAGTTCATAATTAGCTCACACCTTCTTATCAGACACCAGCTCCGTTTTCCTGTTGTTCTTACTTTTATAGATGTTTTGCCTGCTGTAAATCTGTCTCCACTGGGGATGCCTCATTTACATCCATTTATTGCAAGAAAGACTGAACTAAACTAGCATTAATTGACTACAGTTTGAGAAGTTTTATCCACCTTTTCCCATGGGCAAGAGGACAAGAGAGTGTCTAACCATGTAGGTGCATGAACTTTAAAGATGCTGGGCTAAATTCTGTCCTTTCATAAGACCATCTCCACCCAGAGTTATTTTTGTACTTTAAAGTGCAGTTGCTTCAGTGTAAATTAGGGCAGGATCAACTCTACCGCTAAGTTTTTCCAACATCTAATTAGAAAGCTACATGCTAAAACAATTCTCCCCTGCTAGGAAACTTTGGATCCATTTGAAGTTTGGAAAATATCTTGCTTTTATGTCTGGACTCTCTGGGGCTGTTAACATGTCTTGGGGCTGCTGAAATGACTTTTCAATTCCATACAATTGCACTGATGAAGTTAATTTGCAATTTTCTGCCTTATTTTCCATTTTCATGTTCCTTGCTCAATTTCTCGCCATCCCTACTGCTTTATATTCTGAAAATGTTGAAGTACAGTGAAGAGCAGGGCACGGTTCATTACTTGGGTAACTGAGGTCTAGTCTAATCTGTGAAAGAGATGCTCAGGGGTTTGGTCTTTTTTATTATTATATTTCAGCTTTTCAAACAGGCTGTTAAGGGCACATATTTTAGCTAATGTGTTTGTGCATCTCATTACCTGCAAGGATATTGGGCAGAGGGATGCTTGAGGAGTCACTAGCAATAATGTCTGACTCCTCTCTCAAGGTACAGAGCAGCACATTGCATGTTGCCAAGCACGCTTACTCATGTCTCTGGGCTGCATTTTCCAGTGCTCTTGCCATCCTCATTTGAAGCCATTTGTTGTCACCAACTGTTTAATAAACCTCAGCATGGGTTTTGTTCTAGTAGATCTTGCAGTAGCCATCAGCCCACCAGAAAAGTCTTCATGTTCAGTTAGCACCCAGACTGCCCCGAACCCCACAGCACACAAAGGTCATATTTCTAGGGGAGCCTGCAAGATCCAAATCTTGCCATATCCATTTCAGTGCTCTGTTTCTAACTTGATAAAGGGGTTGACAGTACCAGATGCTCTGAGCACCTTCATGGGTTGGCCATGGCCCTAACTGCTTAAGGAAGAGCCTGAGGGACACTGATGTGTTCACAGAGAGCAGCAGCATGACCATATCCTTCTTGTTTTGCGGCCCATGAATACTTTAACACAAGATTATTTTCCAACCCACTCCAGTTTTATTTTAAACAGGGAATTTCTTATATAGGCAATAGTCTTCAGAGCCTGAATCTTCATGAGTATTCTCCAAAGTCTTTCAATGAATGAGTGTGATCGTGGGTATTTTGACAACAGATTATGCATTGCAGATTTTGTTTTCAGAATAAGGATGTCCTCTGGTTTTGGGGGGGGTTACTATAAAGAGTAGAGAGCTGTCAGATCATGCTCTCTATACACCCCAGGTTTTTAAGTCAAGGTATTTCTCATTAACAGGGACAGAAGTACCCAGTACCATGCTCACCCAAAGACACAACCTAACCAACCTTCCACTGGAAAAAATTATTCTCCAGAAAGAGAGTGCAGTAGCATTTTCTCATGGAAAAAAAAAGCAAACAACCCAAAAGCCAATCAAAAACCAAACAATTATTCACATTTAGGTAGAGAGCTGGAAATTGAGTGCTGGAGCAGTTTGGATGCTCCGGATGGGACAGGAGCCTGTTTGTAAATCTTGGCACATTTTTGTCTAAATGCATCAGCTGGTGTGTTTTCACTTAAGGCAGACAAATTGCTTGGAATTCACTTCCCTTCATTTTTTGTCAAAGATATATTTAATTGGGAGTTTTCATAAGTCCTGTTTCTGACAAAAAATATACAGGGCAATAAACAATGTTTCTTTATATGTTTCTGTGAGTTATTTGTATTTTCCCAAGTTTTCTCAACTTTGGAAATGTTACAGACCATCAATAGGAAGGAGGAAGACAGAAAAAAATACTTAACATTGCTTACACTGCAGTGAGCTATACAAAACTGCAGAAACTACAAGATATCTTTAATATATTTTCATTTCAAAGCATTTCACTGGGATTCCGTAGTCCAGATTTTATTTTACAAAACTGCTTATTCATTTTTTTACCATCTCCCTATCTATTCCTTCCATAAGGGAACTGCTTTTAACTGTCTGGCTGCTGCTGCTTTTTTCAATTAATGTTTTAAAGGTCTTCAAAAATTATTAAAAGCCTTTCAAAGTCCATCTCAAAAGTAAATTGCCACTAATTTTGCCTTTCTGAATTTCAGAACTTCTTGTTAGCTGAGGTATTTGCTGCTCACCAGTAAAGAAAAACCTGGATTTAGCTGGACATAGACAACCTAAGGACCTGATGCACATGAAGTCAGTGCAGGTTCATCCACACAAACGCACTGCTAGGGTACAGTCTGCAGATCCTCTGCCTTTTCCTTGGTATGGCCAGAGAGAAATCATTCCTGGATTTAAAATGGCATTTCTAGGATTGGATAGTGCTCCTGAATTTCAAACACAAGCATTCCTGACTCAGCTCCATAATAGTAAGCTGATTCCCTTTACACCAGAGGAAATGCATTTTTACTTCACAAAAGGAAGAAGAGGAATTGGCTTTCCAGTTACAAGTATTTTGGACACTTGTTAACTATTCTCCCCAAAGAACTGATGCCAAGAATGTTTTTTTGGTGTTTTTTTTTCCTTTTTAGGAGGAGAACAGCAGCTTTTTACACTCTTATGAACAGCTGGACAAAAATATAATTAACTGTTCCCTGAGCTGATGACAGCTGGCAGCACCATTTCATGGTGAAATATCAAAACTGTAATAATTCTGTCTTGTAAAGGGTAGGTAACCTGGAACAATTAGGAGCCTCTTAAAAAGTTTTCCTCCTCCTTGGAGAAAGTGAGCAGTTTAATTTAACTCTGCAGATTTTGCCCTGTCCTCTCCTGAAATAAGAAGGGTTACCAGCAACAACACTCCACTTCCTAAAATATTCACTGTATGGAACTCATTGTTGGATATCATGGGACAGTAGTGGATTTCACAGCCAGCAAAAAGCTGAAGGACACTTTTTATTATTAGTTAGGGAGAACACCTGTCCCAGTCCTTTGCCTCTTCAGGGTAATTATTCCAATCATACAGGAAAAACAAACTCCCCCATTGAAAACAACTGGTTAAGAAAATAAGAGGCAAAACAAAATTCTTTGTCTGCCACGTAGGATATCTGATATCCTGCTGCCTGAGAAGAGTCCCTTATGAAAAATCAAAAAGAACAATGGGGAAAGAGTATCTTGGATTCTCCTCTCCTTTAGACTGGAGTCAGCTGGGAGATACTCTCTTGCAATGTTCCTCAGCAATGTTTTAAATTAAAAGATTTCCTGCTAGATACCAAAAAAGATAGATTTTTTAAAAGTTTCAAACCAACCTGTGACACAGTGAAAACATGTACTTTCCCATGTGCACACAGAAAACACACCTTGGGATAGACAAATCAGATGGCTGAATGTGCAGTTGCCCAACTTGTGCATACATATTGATGCCTGATTAATGTCTCCATGTGGCTCATCCAAGGTTATGTATGGAAAACATGGTCCTTACTTTATCCATTTTATAGGTATGGGCAATCTCCTTGCTCAGCCAGCAAGTAGTAGTATCTGAAGACAGGGCTGTGCACAATCCATTACCACCACCACCATTCCAGGTGGGATGTCCCAGTTTGTAATCCCTGACAGGAACCAGAGAAAGGGAAGGGTCATTTGAGGGAAGTTTAGGAATTGCCCCAAATCAGGTAAATCCAAGAAATTACTCAAGCAAGACCTTTCAATCCCTTTCTCATGACTACATCTGTTCTCTGGAAACGAGCTGGACTCTGGACAGGAAACAACTGAGGGCTTCTTTTATACTCCCCTTCCTATTTACACAACTGAGGAGCTTTACAAGCAGTAAAACCTTTTACCATTATAGGTGCATTCCATTATTCCTTTTCCAAGCATGCAAACTTGTACATGACCATCTGCAACTCTGTACACATACAGACAATATGAATTTTTCTGAGAAAAGAGAGGGAAAGCCAGACTGAGTCTAAACTAAGCCAAATGCTTAAGATGACATATATTTCCTATTAGAGAGGAGATCAAGCAAGCTTTGTTAGCTGGGAAGATCCAGGTCCCTCGATGATGTGTGCAAGAGTTTCCACATCTGTGCACAGCAATGAGAGAGAGGCCAGAAAGGTCCAGAGAGGAGCCTCAGAGGATGTGGAAGACACAGACTGTGTCCCCATCTCTGTCATGGGCTGCCTGCCTTCCCTCTGAGGGGCACCTGGGCTTTGCCTCTCCCCAACAGCCTCACGATGCACTTGCTGGTGTCAAACATATCCAGAAATGCTTGTTCCAGTGCAACAGAGCTTTTCTCATCTTGGCTTGAGCCAAACTGGAAAAAAAGAACTGTTGTTTGAGACGGAAGACGAATGTGCTCGCAGAGAAGTTTGTCACGCTGTGCTAGTTCCTTGTGTAGGGAAGCCTTTGGATACGTGTCACCCTTCTCCTCCTTAAAGTGGGGCCAGCTGTGCTACTCTAGCACACTAAGTAGAAATAAATCCAAGACTGATGCAAATGTAGTATATACTCAGACATCATGGCTTTGAGATGAGAATGGGATGGAGATATCAGCTTTTTTCTGAACCCACAATTCTGTAGGGCACTAATGATGGCACTGAGTCCATATACTGGTGATTGGGCCATAGAAGCATCCTCAAGATATTTTCATACTTGCCCTTCCCATTCTTCTTCCTCCTCAGATAAATTTAATCCAAACACTCTGTGGGAGACTCTGCTGATCTCAGGCACCTTTCAGCAATTTAAAAAGTGTTGAGCCATCATGTCTTCTGCACACTACAACTTCCTCCTTGTAGAGTGATGCCAGTTGCTGGTGCAGTTTTCTGGTTGAGTTTTAGATCACAAAAGCAGGTATTCATTTTTTTGGAAATGCCATTAAAAAACTACCTTTATACCAGACAAGCAAAGGTTGAAATCAGATTAAACTGTGCATAATTTCATACTTAGGTTCCTAATTGTGTTTTTGCAGTGTTTCACATTACAGCTTTTCCTCCTCTCCTAAGCCTCTTTCACTTGATAAATATACTTGTATTATGAAACTGCCTACTTTCTACATTCTTTTTCACTTTCTTCTCTCACATCAAAGCCAATATAAATAAAGAATAAATAGTTGAGCTAACTAAACTGTTAAGAGAATACACTTTTACCCCTGAAGCTGTAAAGATTTCCAATACCCTAGAAGAACTGTCTTAGATCAGTAATTGTTAATGGAATAAAACAGTGTCAAAAGGTAAACATGATTGTTTGATAAGTCAGGTTGACTGTGCCTTTCTGGACCATGTCTCTTGCCTGTCTGCTTTTGTTTTGTTAAGATTAGCTGTTCTCAGTTCAAGGGAGTAGCCAGAAAATGAATTTTGTATACACAGCTCTGTTTACAGCTTCCAACTCCTGCACTTTTTCACTTTAGCACGGTGAGCACGTATCCTGCTTCAGAGCAGCTTTCACAATGCACCCTTGCACAATCTCTAAATCAGTTATTGTGGGTGCAACTCTGAGAGAGCCTCAAAAGATGAGCCACTGAAAGCCACCCAACCAAACATGTGAAAGGCATCAAAAATTAGCAGCTCAGCAATTCCAGCAGGTTGAAAAACTGTCTGACCTTTGTCATAAAGAAGACCAGGAAGGTATCAGGCAAATTTTTATGCTGTTTTCTATAATAGTCCTTGTGATACCTATTTTCTCCCAGGAGGAGTTTGTGACCCTGGCAAGGGACTGTAATCCTGAGCCTCATCCTCCCAGAATTTATTTCTGAGCTCCAAATAATCTAGTTGGCCCAATTTTAAACAGACATTGGTGACAACCAAAATTCTGTGGCAGAAGCCAGTGTCACAAAATACTAACCCAGGCTGGGGACATTCCAGAGCACAGTTTGACTTTTCCAATCTTAAATGGGATTGCTTACTCTAGAGAAAAGGGAACTCAGGGGATGCCTTATCCCTTTTTACAACTACCTGAAAGGAGGTTGTAGCAAGGTGGTGGTTGATGACAGTACAAGAGGAAATGGCCTCAAACTGCACCAGGACAGGTTCAGGCTGGACATCAGAAAGAATTTCTTCACTGAAAGGGTTGTTAAGCATTGGAAGGGGCCACACTAGGAAGTGTTGGAATCACCATCCCTGGAAGTGTTCAAGAAATGACTGGACATGGCACTTGGTGCAATGGTTTATTTGATGTGGTGGTGTTTGGTCAAACATTGGACTCAATGATCTTGGATGTCTTTTCCAGCCTTTATGATTCTGAGACTAAGGCAGATCTCATGAAATAACCTGGGAGGGTGAATTTTCTCCAAGTGGAATGAATGCTTTGCCAACACAACACCTTTGCAGTCCAACATCTCACACAGGCAGTAGATACCTTGGTGCTGAGACAAATCTAGAGTAAAACATGAGGTACACCAACAGTTAAATGGAGCTAGCAGTCTTTTGAATGTCTGAGTTTTGGCTCTAGGTGCCCAAAACTCCTGTTGTATCAAAGTCCTTTTTTCAGATTTCATGATTTTTCCACCTGTCTGATGCAGCTGACAGATAAATAGATTTACTGGTCAGCACTAATCAGGCTGCCATCACCATGCACCACTGTTGGATTGGAGGGTGGCTGGAGGGAGGTGAACAGGACCTCTGTGAGGGAAGCACAGACATAGTACTGTATGTAAGGAGAAGTCAAAAAACAAACACGTATGTCTTTGTTAAACAAATTCCCATTAAAGGCACACTGGTAAGCATTCAGTGGATTCATTCAGGATAAACAATATTCCCAATGCACCGGGGAAACTCTGAAAGAATGGGATATAGTTAAGCCAGGGGAATTGCAGAGGTCAGTTTGGAAAGTTTGCTGACTATAAGATCTGTACTAAAATGTGTGCAGAGTTTGCATGAATTTAATCTCCTGTTGAATACCCCTGCATGAACAGTCATACAGCACTGCTAGGGTTAGGAAACTCTCTAACTCTCTTCAACACACATGGTTAAATGTTGGTTAAGTGCAAGTACTCCAAGCTAAACACAAGCTCTGAATAGGGGCCTATGTGCTTGTGTTGTAATACTGTCTGTAAAAATCCAGAGTCCTGTTACTACATACAGAAATATCTGTAGCAGAAGTGGGATCTCTTGCAAGGAAATCCTGAAAAAATTGGAGAGCATGCATTGAGGCATTATACATACGATGCTTCTGTAGTTTTAAGACATTTACCATATCAAAAAACCCCTAAACAATGCCGGAAAATAAATATTGAGAGGTTTTCCAGCCAACAATATTGGACCTTGTCCACCCAAAACTCGATGGTCTCTATGGCTAAATTCATTTACTTCATTGAGGCTGGTCTGCAAATGAGCACATGGCATTGTTTACAGTTCTCTTTGACTGACCATTTTTACATTGTCAGAAGTTTTCCATATTTATGAATATATGTCACTTCAGCTATGCCTGATGTAACCCTCCTACATCACATGAAATCCGCACTCGTTCTGTGGTTTGTAGGTTGGGTTTTAGGCACAGTCAGCCAGAGGGAGTGGCTACATTTTAAAGGCATTTACTTCTATGTCATCGTCAGAAGTTTGTCCTTTGCTACTTTCCTTTGATGGTGTCTCATGTTGTTTGCAGGCCATCATACGTTTGCAAGAGCTACAGCATCGCTGTGCTGGGCAAAGAGAGGAATGTGAAGGCAATTCTCAGCTTGTGCAACACAAAGGGGATGATGTCTGGGTTGGGTCTTTTTGATATTGCAGAAAGAAGCTGCTATTGTGCTCTATGAAGTTATGCCCCCGTTGGGTGAATGCATGCCAGCCCTCATTAGTGATGTTACTGTTACATTATGCTAATTGTATTTTTGAAGCTCTGTAATTCTGATTTTGCTGAACAGCTCAATAAAAACATTAATTAAACAAAGATGTTCTCTGAAAGGGACAAGAGAGATGCCCTCTTAGGAGCTAGGGAGAGTTACAAAGGAAAAGCCTGGTCTGTACCATCTAACTGATCTTAGATGTAAAGACTACTGTTAATTAATTAATGCTTCTTCAGATGATATGAGAGCACACGAGCAGGAACTAGGCTGTGGACAACAGGAGGTAGGAGATATGAGTAAGAAGCAGCAGAATTTCCCTCTTGGCTTGACTCTACTCAGCAATCCCCTAATTAGGAACAATTAGGACTATATACTCCTCCATATTGCTTAGAGAGCAGATTTCATAGGTTTCCAGGAGGTAATGACTTGAAGCTGTTGCAAGATGTAGAAGGATGTCCAAAACAGACATTCTCTGCAAAGGCAGGGAACACTGGGAGACTTCCACTTTCTTTGTCTGGATGAAGACTCTAGGGAGAGTCCAACCTTACGGCAGATTTCTGTGCAAGGGCAGCCAAGTCTTTAAAGCCTATTTCTAGAAGGATATTTAGTCACACGAATAAGTCCTCTGATCTAGGTTTCAGTCTCTCCTGCTGTCTCAAAACTCCGTAAAATGAGGCTTTTCCACCCCATTTATCTCATTGCATCTATTTTGGCAATGATCTCTGGAGAGCAGGAGTGGCCTTTCTATGCATACAGCTGACTACTGAAGTAAGCAATAATAACTCGATGGGAAAGTTAAGTAGTTACATAGAATACACTCTTTCCATTGTAAGACTTCTGAAACCTTTCCAAATTTTGCTTTTTTTGGTTGTTGTTGGGGTTTTTTTGTGTTGAGAAATGCTCTTCTTCCCACACGTTCATTTTTGTTCTTGGTCTGCAACTCTGAGCGTGCCTATGAAGTTTGAATGGCTCTTGCTGGTCAGAGCCTATGGGGCTTCTGTCTTTCTGTCATTTCATGTGTCATGCAGACAACTGAAACCCACAGCAACAAAAACTTCACAGTACAACAAACCCCCATGTGGCTGATGTATGCCACATGGTGTATTCTGTTTGTTACTGGTCATACTTGGAAACTATTCAATTTCTTTCTGCCACCCAGTCCTATTGCATAAAACAACTTTTTGCTGTTTGAAGTCCAGTGTGTTATTTGGGAAAAAAATGAGATGTTTCTCTTGTGTGAGGTGACAAATGTCATCGGAGACTATAGTTAGATTTTTCAGATGCACTATACTTATCCGCATCCATGGTTTTCCTCCTTTTTTTCAGGCTTTGGATCCTTAATGTTTGTGACCATAGAGATGTATGTAGATTTTGCAGAATGTTCTTAGTTGGAAGGGTCTCACAAAGATCATTGAGTCCAACTCTTAAAATAAATGGCCCTTATGGGGAACAAACCCACAACCTTGATGTTATTAGCACCATGCTCTAAGCAAATGAGCTACTCACAGGGTGATAAGGTAAGTAAACCCAATCAAAATATTTATCTTTCTTTAAGAATATTTTAAATCCATCAGTTAAAATCCAGTGATATACAGGATAATTTTTTCATGACTTAAGGGTTCATCACATACAAAAATACTTACATCTTTTGTACAAACTATTCTTCACAGAATAGCTTGTGATGCCAACAAAGGACAATATATTTAGAGTAAAATATAGTTGCTATCTAACAGGCCTCAGGATATAGGACAAAACATCTTCTGTTTGTTGGGTTTGATTTTTTTTTTTGTCTTGACAAACCCAGCAGTTTTATCGAGCTGAGTCCAAATGTGTTCTCAGCTGGGGAGAAAGGACTGATTGATGGAGGCGAATATTAAACTGTTCAAGGCCCCCACTTCACAGCATATAAAACCAGTCACATCAGCTCATGTTTCACTTTTTATGTCTTTTCTCTGAAAAAGACACAAAAAGAATCTGATAAG
The DNA here is from genome assembly GCA_013396655.1 of Campylorhamphus procurvoides. NCBI lineage: Eukaryota > Metazoa > Chordata > Aves > Passeriformes > Dendrocolaptidae > Campylorhamphus > Campylorhamphus procurvoides. The sequence goes on along the minus strand of WBMV01000267.1, from coordinate 1,558,664 downwards.
TGCAGACCAAAGCTCCACCAAGCTGCCCTACAACCAGACTCCTCAGCAAGCAATTACTTACACATTCATCATGAGAAAAAGACACTTTTAGATAATAGGGCTGCAAGGGGTCAGAATGCAAATTGGGTGTGAATTTGCTCTAACTGAGTGAAGCACAGCTCCTACACATTAAGGCAATGCGCGCTGACATCTAATTGCATCCGCCTGCTTATGACTTCTAGGGGACAATCTAGTCACCAAAAATCATCAGGGGCTTCAAGCCTTATTGACATGGACACATATCTTGCTTATGGGTGCAGATGCACATAGAAGTGTGGGTTAAGAGCAAGACAGGTAGTTGAGGAGTTTCTGAGGATTGTAACTGAACCAGGGTTTAAATGACAGTACTCCATGTTTTTGGCAGCTATTGCAGCTTCTTTAATCTCAATTTTCCCCAGAGACAGTAGGGGTAGGGGCAGATCTCTGGCTCCACTCTTAGCTGGGCAAGCTGGGCTCCGGAAACACATGGGAGGTTTGGTCCTGAGGATGCGTTCACAGAATCATAGAATCACTAGGGGTGGAAAAGACCTCTAAGATCATTGAGTTCAACCATTAACCCAACACCACCGTGTTCACCACTAAAGTGTGTCCCCAGGTGTCACATCCCTGCCACAGATGAGCTCTTTGGAAACCCTGAGGAACTAGCTCAGAGGTACTTATTCCTCCTTCCCTCCCCTATCAACCTGGCTTTATTTTGAATTGCAAGACAATAAAAGCTTCCCTACTTTTGAAAAGATCCCTGTTGGAGGAGATTTTTCCCAGGCTGAAAGCCATCACACCATTTGCCTGGCTTGTGCCAGCAATGTTCCTGTGCTTGGGCCTGCGTGGCCAAGCAGCAAGTGATGCCAAAACCAGTTTTGATCACTACACTTAAGAAAAGCCCCAAAGGACAATACTTCACTGAGAACCATGACCAGAGCCTGTCAGCTATTACTCACAAAGCTCCTGGGCTCTAGCAAACCCAGAGCTTGTTGGCATTTTGCAGTATTTCAGTAGTGTCTAGTTCCCCTCCCATTATTGGGGTCATGGTGAATTTAAGAAACCACAAATAAAGATGAACTCATAGAGGACTTACCAAAATACTTGCCAGAAGCCTTCCAGCCAACATGTTACATTTATCATGTTTTGCACAACTTTTCATATCATGGAAGGGTAAGACTCAGGCACTGCTGTGTTAAACTGCTCCTAGATGGGAACAGTCTGGTGATTGGCTCCTTGGCCATGGCTCAGTAGTCCTGGAGGGAAGTGGAGGTGTGTGCAACACTTCTTTTGTTGATGAGGACATTTGTAATTTGAGAGACTGAGATTAAGGTTACAAGATGCAAACACAAAGTAATGATAAAATGAAGTTCTGCAGCATATGCTGGTTGAGCTGTTATGAATTGCAGGGTAAAAAGGTGCTCTCAATACCTGCAAATTGACAGTTTGCTAGACAAAGTGATGCTGGGATGTCACATATGTTTGCTAAAAAGTGCTCAACTTTGTCATTTCCCCTTTAGAAGACTGATAAAGTCTCATGACTTATTGTAGAATATTGCTGGAATTACCATAATATTATCCACAAACCAGGATGCAATTTTGAAAGACACAATTCAAGATCTGTAATACAAGAGCTGTTCTTATTCTCAAATGATTCACGCTGAAAGTGTGAGACCGACACAGATGGAAGAGAAAGGGCAAGGACAAAATCTCAGCAAGATTAGGAATGGTCTTTACCTTCTAGTAGCTCAACCGCAGATACAGGACAAGGCAGCTCCATGAATGTTTGTGGATCCCATGCCCCAGGTGGAGTTCCCAGGGAGGACTGCAGGACTATAAGGGACCTCTTGGAAAAGTGTAGGCAGAGGTATTGGAAAATGCAGTCCAGCCTGGAAGCTGATAAAGAAGTTTAATGCCCTTTAGGCTGTAGCATCCTCACTTGAAATGGGGCATCTGTTTGTAAAAGGATGCAGGTAATCACTGGCAACTGCCACCAGTTTGAGCTGAAACCATTTTCCCTTGGCACTAAATGGGAATTAATCCTTTCTAGTGTGTGAGTTTTTGTTGCGGTTGTGGGGGTTTTTTTTGTGGGTTTCTTTTGTTTGTTTCTTTTGTTTGTTGTTTTGTCATTTGTTTTGTTTTGTTCTTATTCAGGACTAAATTATTAGGTCACATTGGAGCCAGAAATGAAACACAGTCAGTCAGGTGTTCAGGCTACCATGGCAATCCATTTCAGGCTGCCTCTCCTGCTCCTCAAGAAACACAGCTCTGATACAAGGATCAAGAAAAATTGTGTGCTGCTGACCTAAAAGCTTTGCTAATTATCCCTCTGTAAAGACAAAAGCATATTAAAAAGGCCACTATCCAGATTCATGTACCTTGTTCATAAATCATGTTGCTTAGAAATGGCAGTGCCCAGTTTCAGAAAGCAGGAAGGAAAGAGCAGAAGACAACTGCTATTTGTAAAGCTGGGAAGCATGGCACAGTCCATGGGTGTGTCTGTCTAGGAGCATGGGAAGAGAGCACATTGTAGTTCTTGCAGATCGATGCTGAAGGAACTCACACCTGCTTGTTCCCTGAATGAACACAAACCTGCTTCTGTTTGCCCTGGTTAGTAAGAGAAAAGCGATTTTATTTGGAACACCAGGGAACTGCAATGGCATACAGACATTTCTCCTCAGGCCTTTAGGGCAAATATTAGCAAAAGTTTAAATATACTTAAAATTAGAATAAACAGGCTTGTGACATGTCCCTTTCTGGAACAGGTTGCATGTCAGGGATACAGGGAAATTTCACAGTGGTTTGTTCTGCCCTCAATTTCTAGGATCCCATGATTTCAATGCTCATTTGAGTTTTGTAATGTCAGCTGAACTAGGCAACTGTTTTGAAAGTTTCCAATACAAAAAACACTTATGATTACAAAAGGACTGAGGGTTAGGAGAGAATTGCATCATCAGGGCTTGGCATGGTACCGTGGCACTGTCCTTATCAAAGAGCTGTGTTCTCCCAGCCAGCCTTAAGTGGCTTGTACTCATACCCAAATTCCAGCTGACTCCTTGGGCCAGGGCCTGCCCTGATGCTTGATCACAACAAAACAGTGGTGAGCTGGATTCTCTGACATAGAGGAGTTAAAGCACTCATGCCTCGGGATGCACATCAGGTGCCAACCAGCAGTGTAGGAAAGAAAATTCTTCCAATTATTAACTATTCCTGAACTGTCAGTGCAGTCTTTCTTTTCCTTTCCCCAGTGCTCAAGTCACCTTTGTTTTGCAAAAAGTTCTTTGAAGAAGGGCTATTCCCCACATGGCTGGTGCCAGTGGTTGCCTTTACATCCACAAAAGTGTTTTCCTGGTCTGGGCAGAACCTTTAAAACTGAGCATGTTTCCACCTTTTTATTTGGCACGGAGGTGAGCTCCAGCTTGCTAGCTGGCTGAGAGCAGATGTATGAAATGGTAGTGCCCTACTTTTTGAATGCAGCTTTTATGTGAGCAAATAAGGAATTTTATTTGCTGTGCCTAGTCAGTGCTCCATCTATTTGTGATTTAGACTCTCACTCAGAAAGAATCCCATCAAGGCATCCAACTCCCTGAAATGCAACATAGGCAGGGTCCACTTAACTATTCATATAGAACAAGTCAGCTCGCACGAGTGCAAATTAAGAGGTTGCTTTCCAAGTGCTCAGCACCCACAGCTTTGACTAACATTTCAGAAGAGATCTGCACCCCTTATTAGGCATGTTTCAGCAAGGTTTTCAGCAGAGATCAGTCTCAAACAGGAGTTTGCTGGCTCTCAAGCCTGGCCAATTGTTTTGCTGCTTAGATAAGAACTGAGCAGGTCTGAAGATCTAATCTTCAGCAATACTGAAAAATGCCATGTTTCAGGGGTTGTACATTGTAGGCATTGCAGTCATCTCATGCTTGCCAGACTGTAAGTAATCATGCCAGCAGCTAGCAGGCTGTCAGTTACTAGTGTAAGCTGCAAATCCATCAGGAATTGTTTATATTTCACAAGGGGATGGATAAAGAGAAGATTCATTTCATATCCCTTTAAAAAGTGTGCGCATGGCAGAGGGTCAAGATAATTTTAGAGACAGATTTCTCGACAGGATCCTTTCTGAAGGTAGTCCTGGTGGGGTTAACAGCCCCTCGGCTTGGCGTGGTTCCTGCTCATGTGGCTGGAGCTGCAGAGGAGGACTTTTTCCCCAGGTTGAACCTTGCAGTGGGTGCTCCCAGCTCTGCTCCAGTTACAAAAGCCTACATCCCAGCACCAGGAACATTGCTAAAGCCTTATCTTCATCCCTCTGACATTTATGTGGCTCTGCTGTGCTTCTGGAAAACATGAAACCTCTCCCATAGCTCAAAACGTGGATACAGGTCCCATAAACATTAACCCAAACAGGGAACGCCAGAGCTAAATCATATCCTTATCCAGACCTGTTTTCACTGGACCTGATAGGCAGGCATTAGTCTGTGTCATAAATCCAGACCCAAACTCATTTCTAAAGCATGAGTTCCATGGGATGTCTGGTGGTCATGATCTCTCATTAGGTAGGTATGGATATGCACAGGCAGGGTCCAGACAGATCTCACAATAACACAGTGGGTGAGCATTTTAGAAACCAAGGAATCAAAATGATGATTTTTGTTTAATTCCTTCAGGGGTCAAGATTATGGGCAAGGATTCAGACAAGTCATTTATCAGTCCTTTCCTTCTGTGTGGTGAGCCCAAAAAGTGCAAAGAGGTACAATTTACCTTGACTAAAGTATGAAAACTTCCAGATCTGTAGGTGATGATGTTTGCACATTTCTTACATGTCTCTATGGCCAGGGGAAAAAGGTATTTTGAAAAAAAATATGAAAATCTCATGAGAAATAATAAAGTAGGCAGCAAGATTTATATGACCTCTTGTAGAGTAATGACTGAGATTTTTGATTAGAACTTTGTTATTGTCACATATTGTCACACCGAGAATATTAAATCCATGGAGCTGGAGGGGCTGTTGGGAGACCAGACAGCAGTTTATTTTCTGTACCTTCTAGGAAAGTGCACTCACGACTTTTTACTTCCCCAGGATGTAATTGAGCAAAGAAAGTGGAACTTGAAACATTTTTAAACATCTTAAAATCATGCAGAGCAGTGCTTTCCAGGCACTGCACAATACTTGAGGCAGATTAATCATTTTTGAATGAATCAAGGGGTTTCATGCAAGTTGGTATTTTCAACAGAGTATAGAGTACAGAGATCAGAGTACTGATTCCTTCTTTCATTGAGGATCTAGTATTCAGTAAAGGAAAGGGAGGAGGGGGAGAAAATCAGCACACCCGTAAGCAAAATGTTTTACCTCAACCCTGATGCTGCAGCTGTGACCAGCAATGTTTTGCCCCAAATTGCTGTCAGGATGCCCCCTGGGAGTTGTGGTTCAGGTGTTTCAGACCACCTTTCTTCACCTTGGTCCAGGCTGCCACTCCTGCACACTTCAGCATCCCACCATCCCCCTCTCCAGAGCCATCCTGCTCCCAACATTTCATACCCCTTTTTCTGAGCCCCAGCCCCAGCTCTGATTTACACTCTGGTTGCTCTGCTGTGGGCTTGCAGGGGGCAACACAAAACAGAGCAATAACTGGGAGAGAGGGCTGGCAGGCAAAATCAGGTCAATAACTAAGGCTGGAACAATCCCCACTTGCTCAAGTTGGTCGTGCTGCACAAACACCAACTGCCTGCCCTCGGGGCTCCCCTGTACAAGGGCAGGCTCATGGCAGCCCATGAGGCCGGCTCCTTTGATCCCAATTTCTCAGCAGCTGTGCAAGTCATGGCCTTTACAGTGGCTTGCTGCTGACTCACGGTGAATCACGGCGTGCTGGTTCTATAAAGCCGCCTTGGAGGGCAGAAATTATGTTTGTGCTCACTTTAAGACCTTGTTATGCCCTGGGAGCAGTGTGAAAGAGGCTTTTGCACAATCTGGAGTCAGGCTCATTATATTTGCATCCCACCATAATATAAATCAGGATTATTTGAGCATAGTCATTATTTAGAAGAAATTACAATAAATTAAGGTACCAAATTTCTAATTAAGGGCCAGCAAGCTACTTAATTAATCTTATCTCTAATTAGCCGACAATAAATTACCCAAGCAGGACTATAAATCTATTCAGTGAGCTACAACAACCGCATGCATAAAGACCTGTCCCATCCTGTTGGGAGCTCTTGATGCCATTGAGTTGCCCTTTGTCTCCCTGGCTGCCCCAATGCCCCACCTCCAGGGCTTCTGTCTGGTTGAAAGCTCCTTTGGGCAGGGAACATGTCTTTGAAGTGGTTTGGATAGTCCTAGCTCAAAATTTAGGGCCTTCATGAAAGTAATCCATTTTACTGAAATTTAATGGAGGATGAATTGTGTTTAACACGATTGTCGGTCTTAGTGAGCAGCTTTAAAGAGCTTTTTTTACGTGGTAATTAGTAATGTTGCTGCCCAGGGAGGTTGTGGACTCCCCACCCATGAAGGCATTCAAGGCCAGGCTGGATGGGACTCTGAGTAAACTGGTCTAGTGAGAGGTGTCCCTGCCCATGGCCATGGGGTTGGAACAAGATGATCTTGAAGGTGCTTTCCATCCTAAACCAGTCTGTGATTCTAATGCCATGTGCTAAAGAGATGTGCAAGTGGCAAGAACAGCCAGCTATTGGTATACGGGGAGAGTGAACTCAGAAAATCATTTCAGAGCTGGTTTTTCAGAGGTTGATGTCTTTTTGCTTTTAATTGCAGGCTCCACAGAATGCTACATAATGTGAATCGCAAGTTCTGAAAAGTTTGTGGGGCTTTTTAAAGATGAGCTATGTCGGGCTACACTTAGTAGGCAGGCAAGACCAGGCAACACAGCTAAACGTCACAGAGGTACAGTTTTTTCAAGTAGCTTCTAAAGCTTATTTTCACAGGATCTGCCAATACAAACAGGGATTTGTGACTACAGTTAAGGAGCATAAAAAGTACATGATGTCTCTATGAAAATTACAGCGTCTTAACTGTGGTTGGCTTAAGGGTTGGCTTTATTCAAAATGCTGTCCCACAGCCAAGTTGTGTCCTGAGGCTCTATGTTAAAACACACACAGCAAACAATGAGAGGAGATAAAGCCTGTCCCAAGAGCTGCATGTATGACCATAAATGTGTTTTGTGGCAGCTCAGGGATGGGACTTTCATTAACCTACTAAATACTGCAGGGTACATGTGGCCCTAAAAGGTCACACACCCACTTGGGTGAAGTCTTGGCTGTGGGAAAACCAACAGGAGGTCTGTCATTGGCTTCCACAAAGCTATCTTGTCCATGCCTGCATCCCTCTTCTGATGACTGTGGGACAATGTCTCAGCTAGTGTAAAGTCTTCCTCATATTTAGTGGGCTTCAGCAATTGATTCCAGTTGAGAACATGGCCTGCTAAACACCATTCTCTGTGTCAAAAACACATATGGGTATGAGCAAAACTCAAGGGTACAGGACTTAAAGCATCCTCAAACAAGACTCACAGAAACCAGTAAATCATGTGTTTTTTAGGCAGCTCTAGAAAAATGTAGACAAAGGGAGATGGCCTATGGCCCACCCTCTGACTATCCAAGAGAAGATTTAGTAACTACATCACCAGGCCAATCTCTTGGGTGCTGTTACTGGATGCATTTCTACTAACTTCAGTTGTCATAGAATCACTTAGGCTGAAAAAGACCTTTGAGATCATCAAGTCCAATCCTTAAGTCTCTGGCAAAGAACTGGGGCACTTACATCAAAAACACTGGAGGGCATTATCCATCTCAAAATTTTCAAAGCAGTTCATGACTATTTATTTACAGAGGTTCTCTATCATGGAAGTCATGCAGAAACAGAGCTTTGCCAAAGCCTAGCAAATGCCTGCACCAAAGTAAGTTTGCCCAAGAGTAGTATAATGCAGAGCAAACAAAGCATGGCATGAGGCCATAGAGCTGAATGTTTCCAAAAGAGGTATCTTTGTGGGGAGACAGGGAATGAGATGATTTGAAAGAAGACATAAATCCAGAGCAGAATAAGGAAGAAGATACAAAATTCTACATTGATTTAGCCCCATTATTTCAAGAAGACATTTGCACATGTTAAGTTGGAAGATGATGAAATTATAAATAGCTCAGGTTCTCATCTTTCTCAGAAGGTGTTTGTGTTGTCTTTAACCTGCTCTTAAGCAAAACCTACGTCTTGCACAATGACTTGACTTCAGGGCAGACCTTTGAGAACAACATGAAACATCATGAAATGAGCCAGGGCACGAGAATATGGAGTACCTGCATGTGGCTCAGGGGAGAGCTAGTAAAAGCAGAGAGGTCAGGAAGAAACTGCAAAAGGAAGCCAAGAAGGACCAAAAAGACACAGAACTTTCAGAGGAGAACTTTAAAAAAATAAAGGAGTGTATTTTAGGCAGAAAGAAGAGTGGGTAGAGGCCAGCAGAGATCTGTATTGCCACTATTCTCTTCTTGGTCCTCTTACAGTACTTGCCCTTAGCAATAGGAGTGATCAGAAAGCTTCTGCTGTGTTCTCAGGAGTAAATTCAAAGAAAAGTACTTTTGGACAATGAATTTTACCAGCAGGTCTCCTCAGCCATTGAATTAAAACCAGATTTCACCAACTATCACCGAAGTTCAGCTTCCAGCTGATAAAGCAAGTCTTCTTGAGGCCATCAGCCCTTCAGAGATTGTAAGAACATCCTTTTCCCAAAATAACCATATCACATCAATGCCTATTCCTTAAATTGTATTTGAACGAGCCATTTTGGAAATTCTTGAGATGCTTGGTTATGCTTTGTTTACTCTCAAATTGGAATCAAAAGCAGTGAAATACAAGTGGAATTCTAGCTGAGACAAAACCACTGGGACTAGACTGCTCCATTCATGGTTTTAAACCCAGTTTGGCAGATTTAAGGCATTCAGACAGAACTCTGGGAAAAAATCTAATATGAAACTAAAGCTGCAATGAATTCAGTATTGAATCTCTTCCCAGCTTCATGGGTCCAGCACTGCAGCCCTGGGTTTCTGTTCTTAGGGCCAACCCTAATTTCTCCCCTTTCAAAGTCAACCCATTCCCATTCCAGCTTGCCATTTAAACACTTCAGCCTTCTTTGGGACTATCACACTTTTTTTCAGGGGCATCCACTGCTTATGAAGAGTTTCTTTGAATGGTCATAGGACTGCAAAAATTGGAAACCTACATATTGTTTTACTCTTTTAGGAGGCACAATTTATTTGCTTCCTTAAGAAAACAAATGCTGACATATCACTTAATTTATCCAGAATTAAAAACATTGAAATATGTTGTAACCATTTTCTTTTTGCCCACTTTCAGAAATATATTTTGCAATACATACACCTACTCATTAGATTTTTAAAAAATTTGCCAAACTCACCCACTCACTAGATTACAAAAAAAAAAAGTTCACTTCAGTCCAAATCCACAACATGATAACAGGCTTTTAAACAAATAAGCACATTTCTTAAAAAGAATCCGTATCTGTCAAATCACTTGTACAGCAGTGCGGTAAATCAGCCCACAGCCCAAGTGATACTTGATAGAATAGACTTGCTGGATATAAAAGCTTAAATTTCTCATATGCAGCCAGCACTAATGTTTGCAAAGCCAAGACTTGCTGTTTAACGTTTTAAATGTGCTCTCCAGTTCGACTTTCTTGCTGTTGCAAGCACCTCATGTCAGCATTCCTCGGAGTCTGCATAATGTACATATATGCTGATCTTTAACCTCTGTGTCATCACCCAGACCAAAATCAATAGAGGGATATGACACTGGCGGGACCATTTGCCCATAGTAGTTCAAATGGACAGATGGGCTGTTGTACTGAGCATGGGGCCAAAGAAACTTGGAGTCAGTCAAAGGGGTTTTACTTTTTTGGAGTGTGAAGTGAAGCTCTCAGACACTGGATGCACAGAAGGAGGTGAGTTCAGCTTCAGTGTCAGCAAAACCACCACAGGTACTGTAGTCTTTGCACCTTGAACCATGGTGAGAAGGTTGCCTGCCTTCAGGCTTTGCTGTGTTCTGTCTTTTTATTGTATGAATTCCCCCAAGATCCACATAAATACCACTTTATCTCCTGGGCTAAACTAGGTCATGAATAATAAAAGGAAACAGCAGTTACCCTCCATGGTGCCTGTAAAATTCCCTGTCCTTATCCTAAGGAACTGTGACCACTTTTTTTTCTCAGCTTTTCCCCTGTGGTGTATGAAATGTGATTGGACATTTGGAGCCTGGCAGCTGCTCACTTGCCAGCCTTGCAGACCAGGATGGGGCAGTGATATACTGGATTAATTCAGATGGTAGGTGGGCAGAGGCGATTTAAAATGGGACTTTCAATGACACAACTGCATGTGAGGTCCAGCATCAGGCTGAAAAAGGCATCTGCCTGCCAAAATTCAGATCTTTGTGGTTCTCAAGCATCACAAGATATACAGAGGGTAAAGGTGTTTTGGTGAGTGGAGGTGCTGGGCAGGACTGACAGAGTCCCCACAATGCCAGCCCTGGGCAAGGGAGTCTTCACTTCTGCTTGTGCCTGGGCAGTGCTGCAAAACACTGTACTTCTCTATAGTTCTCCTGTCTCCAAGTTTCTGCTGGGTCTGAGCTCCAGGTCTGTAGCAGTGCCCTTGCCCTGCTGGCTGTAGAGATGCCACAAAGCAGCCTGGTGCATTACTGCTTGGAATACTTCACAGCTGGAGCACTTCTGCCATTTCCATCTCTGTTTCTTCTTTCATGCCCACGGTAGTCCATGACTGAAAATCAGGCAGACACGTTCAACTGTAAAAATAAAAATATTTTTAGTTCACATTTTTCCAAATAGCTTTTCTTCCTCCCCCAAAGCAGTGTATAACTCTTTATAATACAGCCTAGTTAATATTTCTCTTTCATTCTATACTAGCACAACACCTCAGAAAGATGGGATGAAAAAGGCAGGCTGTGCTTTAGGAATAGACCACTATTCCCAGGCAAACTGATCTTAACAAAAATATTGTAATGAAATCAATATGTATTATTACACATAATGAAGCAAAATGTATATTTTTACATATTAACTCTATTTGCTTTTACTCTTTACATATAGTCATAAAAATATTTATTTTTGTGCTTAGAATAACAAAATGAAAGCTCAGTGTTCAGGCTCTATCTGCCTGGCACTTATTGTTTCCATATGTTAGGGCAACAACCAGATTGCTCTGCCAGTTAATTCTATGACTCTTTCTCCACCTTTTCATCTGATCCAAGAAAGATTATTTTCTTTGCAGCTATTATTGCAAAGAGGTGACCGATTGCCACTGGGCAGAGAGTTGAAAATGAAAGGATCAATTAAGTTTATTCTTCTTGTGAGAAAATATGCACATTTTCTCAGAACATTAAATTCCATCTGAGGAACACAGATGAGGAATTAAGATGCTTTCAATATTTTAAACACGTCTCTCTGTTTTCAATAGCTATGCTGTATTTGGATTTTAACGCTGGGGAGAAGTTTCACTGTCAGCTCTGCCACTGAAAGTGATGGCAAAATGTCCTGTTGACTTGAATGGAGCAGGGATCAAAGACAACAGGGCAACCTTGGAAGATGAACCTGATCTAGATGAAGATGTCCCTGCCCATGGCATGGGGGTTGAACTAGGTGGCCATTGAAAGTCCCTGGCCACATTGTGATTCTGTGAAGTTGATAAGATAAAGCTTTTCATCCTTGATGTGCCTGAAACTTCTTGCATGTGTGTGTATAAGGTGGTTTTGCACTGGTTTATCTGAACGCACTATTTATCTGCGGCGAGTTTCTGGAACTGCACCACCACCACCCCTAAGAAGTTCAGATGAAGCCAGAGAGAAGATTCTGCAGAGCAGTTTAAGGAATATTTGGTCAGTCATGTTTGGAGCAAAAGAGCCCACTTCTGCTGCTGAAGCACAGCACATCAAACTGGGTCTTTGCTTGTCTGCAGCCTGTCAGGAACCTACAGCAGATACACTATCCATAAAAATTAGAAAATGAGGGAAGGGGTCTCCATCAAGCCATCTAGGTGCAGCTGACTACAGCTAAAAGAAGCTGCAGCAATTTATCTGTAACTCAGTCACAGCCCCATTACTGGCTAGATCAGTTACTTTGCACTGAGCTCCATGACACTGAACTTGGATTCTTACCGTGCCTCATACTGCCAGGGCAGGGCCTGACCAAGACCTGATCAATATTTAAGTCTGAAGTCTGAAGCCTTTATTTCTCTTCCTGAGATCTCTGCTATGTCCCCACTGCAGCTCCTGGATTGCTTCTCAGCTTCCATGACCAGGAGCACCCACTCTTGCCTTACTGCCTGGTGGGATGAGACATGGCCCGGCACCAGGGCTCACCACTGTGGGCTCTCCATGGGGCTGGAAGGATCCCCGATGTACTCTGGACAGATCCCTGAGGCAGCATTTGAGGGTCAGGGCTATGGGACACACAGCTGTGGAATTTATGGCTACAGGATCATACCTTCCCCTCGCCGGAGCCATCATCCTGGGAAGTTTGCTGGAAAGCTGGGGCAGGAAAATCAACATTATCATGTTTTGTATATATGATAATAGACCAAGGGTAAACAGCAAGGGCAGATTTCCCAGACCTCCATGTCCTCCTCCATGCAGCCCTGCTCTCAACACAGCCAGGTATGGGCCATTCCATTAAGAGTTGTACTCAGAATCCTTATGGGTCTCTTCCAACTGAGAATATTCTGTGATTGACAGTCAAAATGTTGTCAGCGCTGTAATCAGGTGGGAAGGAGCAGAGCATTGCAGCCCACCTGGGATGCAGATATCAACTGCAAGCAGAAATTGCCTATTCATTTTCAGCAGTGCCTCCACAAGTCCTGAGGGCACACGGAACAAGCTGGAGTCAGCAGGCAAAAAAAAGACATACTGGGGAGGGAGTTAGCAAGAAACAGAGTAAGAAAACGCCTTGGAAAGGTGTTGTAATAAAGATAAAATACTTCAGATGTCAACAGGATACCGCAGGATCCCAGAAAAACCACACAGCTCCTCTGCTGCAGAACTGTTCATTCACAAAATAGTTTTCCTTCCTCATTTTCAGGTTATTACAGGTAGTTTCTGTACTGCTAGAGCTCCACTGACCAGCAGCGTGAGACTTTCAGAGCTGCAGCTGCTCAGGCAGATTCAGACACCTCAACATAAAGGGGCCTTCTGTACATATTTCCTTTCCTTTCCCTGACGGAGTAACTGGAGCAGTATAAGCAACTTTATATTGACATAATTCATCCCCATTGGGGGTGTTATATCATGTTAGAGAGATTTAGATGGTCAAAGTGATAAAACTTGTGAATAGAGAAGCTAGTAGGATCATGAATTAGTTTTTTTACTCCTTGCACTCTACATGACTCACAGTAACTCAAACTTGTAAGAATAACAGTGTATAAATTGGCCAGAACTAAGCCCCTTTGCCAAGACAGATCAGTTTTTAACTACCTGCATGCTCAAACCTTCCACAGCCACAGAAATCTTGTACAAGGATAACAGGTTTGCTCTAAACTAACATATTATCTAAAGAAAGCAGCACATATATGCCAAACTTTCCAAAGGAAATCAGTGATTCTGGATTCTTTTACACCTAAAAGCCAGTCCTGAGAAAAGTATCTTATAAAGTATCTTAAATGGGAACTGCTCTTTGTAAGGAAAATAATGATAAGGATGTAATCTCTGAAAGATACAGATTGTTCTGCAAAGCTGTTTTCTTATCTTTGGGACATTCTTGGGGAAGAGAAAAGAGAGGAAAAAAAAGTGCTGAGGAGGAAGGAAAGAGATCTAACCTCCAATAGGGAATGATGAACAGAAAGGGTGAGAAAGGACAGTCTTGGAAAGGGGCTAGAAAGAAAAAGACAACAAAGGAGGGGAAAAACTGAAGAAGGCAAGGGGGAGGGGATGGGGAGAGAAGAATGTGTGAAACAAAGGTGAAAGAAAGGGAAGAAGAAATGCAAGTGAGAAGGGAAGAAAAGCCACAGTCGAGGGCTGAGATGAGTATGTTCTGTTCCTATTTTATTTATACATTTATATTCCAGTCAGTGTTTAGTAGGTGTCTCTAAAGGCCGTGATTTATTATAATTTTTCCTTTTCAGTCCTGCAGAGGAAGGGGCAAAGGCCAGGAGGGGGCTGGATTCTTTGCCTAGGGCACGGCTGCTCCTTAGGCTGGCCCTGAATTCAGAGAAGTGCTAATGCTCCCTGGAGCTGGAATGCAATTAATTTTCTATGGCTCAATGTTCCAGAAACAGCATATTTGGGGAGGCTCAGGTTTGTGATTCTAGGCTACCCTTAGCCTATCTGTTCAAATTGGAGCTGTGACACCAAGTCTCCACACCGGGTTATTATTTTACTCATCTGGGATTTTTGATCTGAAAATGTTTGTTTGCATGACATTTCTGTAAGTGAAGAGGGAGAGCATCTCATTTTACTCACATAAGTGCTCCATTCGACACCCAGGCCAGAATCCGCTCGAGTCGGCAGCAAAATCTTCTCTGACTTATCTCTGACTGCCCTTTATTTATTTATTTATTTATTTGAAATTAAACTTGGTAAAGGTCAAATTTGGGGATTTTTTTTTTTTACTAAATACTGAGCAGGGACAGTGGATGATTTAGAGTAATCAGTTTAATTGCCACATGTGACACGTCGCTGTAACAGCATACTTTTTCCATGACAGCTTGTATGTCACAGAGACATTTGTCACTGATCACTCAATTATCCACAAATTACAACTTAACTTCATTTACACCATTTCCTGGTAAAAGTCAGGGCAATATCCTGAAGCAAATAGGCCCTATCTCCTGTCCTACCATTGCAATCAGTAGGTTCTTCATAGCTGAGAATTTAACCCACACTTATAAATACTTTCACATTAAAAGACTTTGCTTGTATCTTGCAGCAACGTCGGTATTTTTTGACAGCTACACACTTTGGAAAGCTTTGGAATTTTCTAATGAAAAGGCCTGTTTTTTCATAAATGGGCAGAATGTTTTTAGGGGGAACTTTTTTTTTAAAAAAAAGCAACTAATTTTTTTTTCGCTGCCTCTCTTAAGCTCTCTCCCTGAAGCTGCAAACTTGTTCCTTTCACACATTTACCACCTGAGATGCCAATGCAGCTATTCCCCAGCTACTAGAGGTTGCATGGGGCATAGGAAGGTGGCAAGGTTGTTCCAGATAGTGCAGAAGTTATATCCTGCTTACATGTGGTGTCACTTTTAGGAAATCTAGTGCTATGAGACTCACAGGTGAGTTTGGCTTTTGCTTGTTGCTCTGGTTAGAACTTGCTCTGAGGTTCCTGGAAACTCCAAGTAAGATAGATTCGTATTTCCAGAGCTTTTCTTCATCTTCTTCGACCACCTCATGTTATAAATGAAATAAAACAGCTCAGACTTTAAATAAATGAAAAAATACAGGTATACATTTTCTGCACAGAGCAAGAACATAAGTAAAACCTTGCATTGACTACTTTTAGTGAGGGTAATGCCCCTGAAGGAGAAATGCCCTTACTTCAGGAGCCTGGTCCCAAACCTTTCCAACTTTCTGCTGACTCAGTTAGGAAAAGAAGAAATGATTGACCATTGCAAGACTCAGTCCTTTCCAAACTCCATTGTTCAATAAATAATTGAAAATGGTTGTACCAGGGAAGTATGACTTCATGGTATTTGAATAAGATATGTTACCCTGTGAAGGCTGATGGAAAGAAGATAAAATATGCTGAATACTATATTGTTTAGTGGGCAAAATAATATTTCCTTGTGTGTCACTGACTTTGTCTGCGGATCAATAACACGATACAGAGGCAATAACTTTGCACGTAGTGCAGCTTCCCCTTGGTTGACTCCTCAGGAGAGAGGATTTGAATAATCTCTTTGCTGGCACGAACACGCTGGTAAAAGCAAAAGCTTCCGAACTGCACTCCCTGATTAACTGGTGGTGCAAACACTGCCTTGGGGAAGGTGCTGCAGAAACCAGAGTTTCAGTTTGGGGGAAGGAGCTGTTTACAGGGAGGATGGGGAGAGCATCCTCATCTGGGAAGTGGAAGGGTCCCTGTTCTCTGCTAAATGACTCAGGAGCACACCTGGCACTCACAGGGACACTCTCTGTTCTTTCTGCCACCATGTGTTACTCTGGTACATGAAGGGCTGAAGCCACGGATCTGGATTGTTGCCCTCTGTTATCTCTACTGGAGCTGTTTAAATGAGGAACAGTCAAATTCGAGTGGTGGGAGGTTTGCAACTTGGGAAATCCAGCCTGGACCCTTCCTACCACCATTGCACTGCAAGAAGGTGAGAAGGCCATGGAGGTGCCTTCTTATTTTCTCACAGTGTGCTACAGCTGCCAAGGGTGCAAAACTCTTCAGCTGGACCTACAGGACTGAGGCCAAAAGGTGGTGAGGGCTGGTGAGCCAGCCCTAGCCCTGACTGTTTTACCTGTGGAGGAAGAGCTGGCTTGTGGACCAGGCTGTGTGACATTCTAGCCCAGGAAAGGTGGTAGAGCATTCCCTCTGTGCTGATTGCAGTTGGCAGCCTAGCAATGCCCATCACTGCATCTGAGCAGGGCTGAGCTGCTCCTGATCTAATGTGAGCACTCTGCAGAAGGCAAATGATCCAGAATGGAGGTTCAGGGCTG
The DNA here is from genome assembly GCA_013396655.1 of Campylorhamphus procurvoides. NCBI lineage: Eukaryota > Metazoa > Chordata > Aves > Passeriformes > Dendrocolaptidae > Campylorhamphus > Campylorhamphus procurvoides. The sequence continues at coordinate 1,541,983 of WBMV01000267.1, read as the reverse complement.
GCTACAGGGAGGGAGGGTGAATAATTGCTGACACACAGCTCTTTTCTCTTGCTCAGCTTGTGTTTCGGGCCTGAAGGTGCACAGTGCATGGTATCATCTGAGGGGTGAGTGCAAAAGCTTTGAAAAAAGTAAAGGAAGTCAGGCAGGGAGCCCCCATAAATCTATCAGAAAGTTAAATACTGTAAAATCTCCATGTTGTTTACCAGCTGTGCCTACAATGAAGACAGAAATAATCCTGGTAAACATGACCTTTGATCAGCAAGGTGGAGAAATTAGGTCAAGCAGGTTTTTGCTTAGCTGATACCATAAGCTGGAGAGGAAGGGAAATAAAATTCTGTTCCAAAAAATGTAGTAGTCTGAGGACTCCACAGAAAGCTGCTGTTCAGCAGCCTGAGGCCAATTTGCTGCTCTTGCAAACCTTCCTTACATCCAGTGCCAAATGCAGAGGGCAGGGGAACACACGTATACACAGCATAGGAGCAATGCCTGCTCCATGAGATGGGTTTTGATGTTTAAATTGCATTACAGGGCATGCTCTGGCAGGGCTTTCAGTATGACCTTGGGAGAGCAATTCTGTTGGTTCAGACTCAGTTATCTCCACCTGCAGAACAGGGAACAGTCCCTCCTGTGCCATGGCTGTGACACCGGCCATGGCAAGGTCACATTTTGCAAATGGGAGGGTGTTTCAGGGTGTCACTGCTGGCACATGCAGCTGCACACCCAGGTCAGTGTGGACACACCACCTCTGCCTTTGCACGACGGGTCATGATATCGCAGTGGGGCTCTTTCTGAGTATGGTCTATGTGGAGAGACAGGACTCTGTGTAGGCACCCCACCCTGTGCTCTGGAGGGAAAAGAGGTTACCTCTATGAAAACAGACCCTGGCTCTTTTTATTTAGAGCAGCAATGCACCCTTCTGAGACTGGCATCAGCCAGTCCCGTGGCGTCCCATTAGGATCCCCCACTCAGCATGAGGTCACAGTGGTTCTTGGTGCCTTCCAAACCCCCCTATTAGCACTGCCGAGGTTCAGGCTGGCCTGAGTGGGAACCAAGGCTGAGCATGCTCATCTATAATTAATGGATAAAAGGATCCTCAGGAGAACTTGTCATATGGCAAATATGCCACCACAGAAAATGTGTATAAACAGCTGGTCAGCAGTTTCGGATGGGGAAGGTAGTCCCTGCCTTCACCTGCATTCCTGGGGACCACCAACCTGAGCAAAGTCTGAAACTAGTGAAGGAGATCTCATCCTCTCTGGTTATTACTTTACATTTGACAACAAAATTTGCCAGACTCCAGGCTTTCCTGCAAGCAGCAGTTTAGCAGGGTCTGGAGATGTGTGAGCACTCAGGGGGTTAAATCACAAATGGGTGACATGATTTTACGCCTGTGGGCGGTTTGTTCCAAAGATCAGCTGCTCTCAAAGCAAAAGCAAACTCACAGTGTTTATTATGAGTCACTTAAGCAAGCAAATTATTAGTAGAATCTCATCTGTGGTTATGCGAGTTGGGACCTGAGGTGAAGGTTAATTATTTTTTTCCCATTAAAAAAAAAAAAAAGGAAAAAGAGAGAGAAAAGAAAAAATCTTTCTGCCAACCTCTGAGGTGCTTTAGCAGCTGTGGATAGGAAGATTAGGAAGGATGCTTCCTGCACCTATCCGAGAGCGCTCAGCCTGGGCATCTCTGGGCGCCCCTGCTGAGTTAAAGAGGACGTGGAACTAATTTTGCGCACCGACGGCTCAGCCCCAAACCCGCTGACATGCCGGAGAGCCTTTTCATTAACTTCAAGGGGCCCGAGCCGTGCTCCGTGTCAATGGCCGAGGTCTGCAGCGGGCACAGTGGCCGGTGCACAAAGCCTGCCCTCCCGCTGCCCTCCTGCTGCCCCTGACCTCCCTCCGGAGCTCAGCACCGCTGCCCCGGTGCTTTCAGAGCCCCCTGCGCCCGGCGGGGCGGGGAGCTGCTAATTGTGAGAGCTCTTTCTCAGGGCTGCACCTGATACGTAACCAGTTCTGGGGTGCTGGGGTCTGTCCAGGGATCAAGAGCACAAAAGCAGATTGAGGGCTGAGAGGGGATGGCAAAGCATTTCCTTCCCGCCTTCCCTCCCCCCGCCACTGCCAGGAGCATATTTCATCCCATGAGAGGGTCTTCTCCATTGAAAGGAAAGAAATAACCCTCTGAGGACCGAGACTTTTCCCATCTGGTGCCTGATGGGTCTGGGGCAGCATGAGCAGGGTGCACTGGGCTCCCTCCTGACACGAAGCCTTCCCTGTCTCCAGACCTGAGCCATGGCTCATTTGGTTATCCCCAGCATCATTGCAGACACCGTCACAGCAGCATCCTGGTTGCTTTGAGCTGCTGTGGCAGCCAGCACCTATCAAAGCTTGTCCTAATGCTGGTCTGCTGTGTGGGTGCTACACAGGCACAAAAGAGACAGGTGCTCTTATGGGGTGAAGGTGACACTGAGACTGACCCCAGAGCTGCTCCAAGGTACCGGGGACCTCTCAGCCATTAGCATGACTAGCATGGGCAGGAGGAGGATGGTCTACAGGCAGGTGTGGGCACTCCTCCAAGGGCTAGGGGGGAAACTGACTCTCGTCAGCTAGTTCTGGAGAGGCAAAGAGGCTGGAGTGTTGGGGTGAACTGTGGTACCACAACAGGAGGAAAAAGGAAGAGACCACACGAGCACTTCCCATTGCAGAAGAGCTGAAGTTTGATAGATCTGTCTCAACAGAGCAAGTTTGTCCAGTGCATTGCCTACCCTCAGTGCTCAATAAACAACAATAAAACAATGTAGATGTTTTCTGCATAAGGTAATAGAGTATAGGTCTCTTGAGTCAAATCTGGAAGCAGTTTAACAAGGCTCCTTGGAGCAATGGCTCTGTGTTGCTCTCTGTTTGCAGAGCACCATGGTGCTATTCACATGATTTTTTAATGCAATAAAATTACACAATAATGAAATACAATAATAATAAATTAGAACAGAGACGGTTCTCAGCCATACCAAATGAGGAAAGGCAAGGTTTCACTCTTGCAATCCCAACTCATTCCGTAACCCTAAGCAAATTGCTAGATTTTTAAAAGCAGCCATGCTAATTTATTTTTTTTTCTTTCAGTGTCCCTTTTTAGGGCACTGTGCAATCACAGTTCTCTTTGGAAAAACAGCATCTTAGTATCCCTGTGCTTTGCTTCCCTTGTTAGTAAATACTACAGACTGAATTATAACTCTACCAATGCACACGAGAGAATCAGACACTATGTCGATAAATGCAGTAATTAAGTGTCACTTTGCAATTAATTTTCCAGGAGGGAAAGGTCCAGGAGGGACCACTCCATAGGAAATGGGTGCCATCTCCATCCTGGGAGACAAGGTAGGAAATGTGAATTCTTGGGAGCACAAAGCTGGTGAGGAGCTGGCAAAAAGTACTTGCAGCTCAGCTATGGGGCAGCCAGCAGCCCTTGGAGCAGCCTTGTCCTCTGTGTCCCAGGAAGTTACAGCTCTTTGCTTTCCCTGCTCCGTCTCTGCCAGCAGTGGGAACTCCTCGCTGCCATTCCCCAGAGCAGTGAGGAACCCATCAGCTCACAGTCCGGGTACCACGGCCTTCCCATCCAGAGACATGTTCCCCCATCCTCCTGCTCCCTAAAATGTCTCTATCTCGAGGAAAAGCAGTTTAACACATCGGCAGTCATGTTCAAATTCCAAGGCTAAGCACGCAGCCTGGGAGAAAGAGTGGGGGAAAAAAAATTAAAAAAAAATCAGGTGCTTCTCAAAAACAATCAACCTGATTCACATGCAGCTCAGCAGCTTTTTTGATGGCTCAATTCCAGATTTCACAGCTATTCAATAGTTCTCTTGTGTAGCTGATCCTTGTCTTAGAATTCAGCACAACTCAATCCATTTTCCCTTTTCTTTCTATAAACACCCCCCTCCTCCTCTTCCCCTCCCTTCATTTTCTTGATTTACATCTCTAGGGAGATGGGAATGTGAGGGAGAAGCTTGTAGCCTTCCTTCCTGGGGGGCCTTGAACTGGTGTCCCCTGTCTCAGGTTCCCATTGTCCACGCAGCACAAGCCGCAGCCCCTCTGCACTCCAGCCCTACTCAATTGGAATTTAAATGCTTCATGATTGTTGTCTCACAGAATAGGAAAGTGCTGCATTAAAGAGTAAATTACAGCAGACAAGTAACTGCCTTGGGAAGGAGTGTGAAAGGAGAGATGAGACCAGCACAATGCCCGTTTGCAAAAGAGGGTTTTTCCAAAGATGAAACAGTCTTTCTGGGACAGTGTCCTAAGGATAAATATGATGTGAAGAGCATAGATATGGCTTTGTCTGTGAGAAGAAGTGCAGCATGCACAGGCTGGAGCAGGCCCACAATGTGCAGCTTGGACATAGATATGAATTGGTCCCAGAGTCAAGAGCTGGCTGGATTTGGGCTTGATGTCTGGTTTCTTACATGGGCTTGATCCAGGCAGTTTAGCTGTGATCCAAAACACTAAGGAACTCACAAGGAAATGAAGATAGGAGGTTACTCATCTCCTTGCTTTTGCTGCTTTCTAAGCACAGGCAGAGTTTTGAGTTCACTCTCGTGGTATCTCCCATTGATGCTGAGACCACCCCAGAGATCATCATCCTCTCCTTAGCCACTCTGTTGTGATGACCATTCATTGTCTAAAAGCTCTAGTTGTGTCATTGGGACCCTTTCTGCTTTCCCTGTGTGGTGAACTGTATAAAAGCAAGATGAAAATAAGACCCCAAGATGTCTCAGTAGTTACAGAGACGCTTCTCTACACTTTTCTATGCTTTGTGTCCAAACCTGTGTTTTTCCACTCAAAACGAACACACATGCGAAGCTCAAATGTCCTTGTGCTCTCTGAGAATGGGCTTTGCTCCCCTTTCCTTCTCTTGTGTGGCACTGGATATGCCTTATGTTGGAGCAAAGTGAAACAAGACACCTTCTGCAATACCAGGGCCAGGTACCTGCACCAGACCTACTCCTGCTTAGTTCAGCCTCAGTGTTAGTCACCACTGGGCCAGCCACAGCAGATCCTGAGATACCTTTTCAGGTGAGTCAGCAAGGAACTAGTTATACCCTTAGTAAAGAATTATTTTCTTTCCTGAAGGGCAAAATGTGCTCTGGTTGTGGAAAGCACACTGTGACTTCTTAAGACTTATAAGGACTTGGAAGAGCTACATTGCTCATCTGTGTAAGATGGGGTTTCTCCAGCAGGAGAGGTAGTAGAGAGAGGCTTTGAAACTTGAGGAAAACACAGGAAACTGTTAAAATTATGATTAGTGTTCATCCAGAGCATCTGAGAGAGAAACAAAAATGAAATAGTCTCAGTGGCTCAGCCACAGTGCCAAGATCAGAAGAGAGACCAGCCACACAAAAAGAGAGCAAACTTCAAGTATTTACCCTTGAGAGATACTGATGGCATCTGTCTCCTTAACATTTTGGTCACCTTTGAAGAGCCTGTCATATTAATAGAAGATTCATGAATTAAACCAGCCAGGTGGTGTAACGCATAGGTCACAGAAGCCCTGGGAAAAACATCAAGAAATGGCATGTTCACTGAGACAAGAGAAAAAAAGGATCAGGAGAGTTTCTTTCCCCTTTGCTCAACAGCATATGCCTTTCAAACTGTTCCTTGAAATAAGGTGCCATGGACACACAGGAAAATAATGCACAAATATGACTAAAAAATGAAAAAAAAAAACAATATGCACACACACACGCACACATACAGGCATACAGTCCTTCCCCCTCCAAGATCACAGTGAATGCATTCCCCCAAGCTGGGTCCAAGTGGCTCCTGTTTAATTACTCCTCTGGAACCACTGTAGCAAAGGCTGTGCCAACAATTCTTTTTTTTTCTTTCATTTGAAACTACATGTGAGAAATGCCCCTTGGCTCAATGTTGACAATTAACATCTCTGCACTGAAATATATTTTTCTAAGTTTGCTGTGTTTTTTATTTAGTGACCATTCTGAAATGAGGCTTTTCAAATGGCCTTCCCCAGACCTCTGATCCTTCACCTTGCCTTTGCATGTTGTGAACCCCAGTACTGTGATGAAACTGGTTCAAGGAATGAACACAGCCTGTTGTTCCCAGTCAGAATATAATACTCATTTAGAAATGGGTCTACTTTTAGAGCCCACAACCAGGTGTTCTGCAAAGCACATCAGGATTTGCTGAAGTCCTATGGAAGTGGCAACATATTGTTCTTCTGATCCCAACTCTACATTTCGTGTCCAGGCAGGGAATAATTTTTAAAAAAAGCCTTTTTCTAATCAGGTGCTCTAGTCCCCTTGGCTTGCCAGGCTCGACACTATGTTGATTCAGGGCCTTGTGGCCCAAACCAAATACCACTGAAAACAATAGGAAAACTGGGCTTGGGACAAATGCATGCACAATGCAAAATACTTTGCTCCGAGGACTTTCGAGGACACCCAACGTGGTGCCATCAGAGGGCTGGCATCCTATGGGAGGCCCTCTGCTGGATTGGGGTGTGCCAACACCCCTCCATGGCCATGCTGCAGCCCTGTTCCTGTGTCCCACAGCACATGGACCTCTGGTAAGAGGCCACAGGTGAGGAACATCCTCCAAGTATTTGGAGAGCCATACCATTCCATGCCTCGCCCAAGAAAAGAGGGATCAGCAGAGGAACCAGCCAGGGGAATGTCTAGGGACATAGTAGATAAGCCCTGTTCTCATTCTCTTCAGGCATTTTCTCTTAGCCTTTGCCAGAGACAAGAACCCAGGCTTTGGGCTCACCCTATGTGGCTGGTCATGTATTTTCAGCAGCACTGTGGACACATCCTTTAAATAGGTGAGTCGTGACTGTGGTCCATGAGGGGACAGCTGACAGTGCACAGAGCCAGGACAGACAGAAAACAGTGGCAGGGTTACAAGCATTGAGATCCATCTTCCCCACATGGCACAAGGGCCATCCAGTCCCTGTGAACCCTGTTTCTCTTCTTGCTGCATGCAAGTGGTCCCTAAACTTCCCTCCCTGCCATAAAAGGTGCCATTTCCTCCTAGGTGTGCCCTGCCTTCTGCACTCACCCCATTGCTCCAGTCCTGCAGGACTTCTCCCTTCTAAGGACAAGTGATTAGCACAGGTGCCAGCTAAACCCAGCGCTGCCTTCAGATCCCCACTAGCACTGAGAGCATTGGCAAAGAGCTGCCACATCTTCAGTGCTGTCTGCCTCTTCCTTGCAGGCAAATGCAAACACCAAGCTCCCAAGCACCAGCCCTCACTTTGAATCTCTCTGCTTTGCCTGCTTGTCTTCCAGCTCTTTAGCATGTTTTGAATGTGGCTTATTGTCTGCTAATAAAGAAAAGAGCGTTGCTCTCCAGCAATGGCAAGATCCCAGCTTTCGTGCCCTGCTGCAGAGCCAATCCCAGGCAGGGAAAGCAGCTATCACTGGAGTTTTTAAATAAACCAGCACTCTCCCAAAAAGCCCTCCTGTTATATAATGCTCTCCTTCCTCTCCTTTTAATGAAAACAACCAAGTAACTGTCTATTTTTACTATGGTAGGGACAGATCCAGCATCCCTAACTTGTACATGCCTGTCTGGAAATCAGTGGGAGCTCTGCCTGCATGGGAAAGCGCTGCAGGACCACGATCAGGAGTGACTAACACGAAATAGTGTTCCCCACTTTGGTCTGAAAGAGGCCAGAAAAACACGGACCACAACGTAGTGCACATTTTGCAAGTGACATTTGGTGTTAGCCAAAATATACATCAATACGAAGGAGGCGTGTGGTAAAAGGCACATTCTTTTACCACTCTATTACTGTTAAATCCCAGTCCCTCCACATTAATTTGTTCCCAGGAAATTCCATCATCACTATTTCAAGCCTGTGGCTGTTCAAGACACTTAGGATGATGGGAAATTACCCTACTCAGGAAAATAGAATAATAAAAACAGTGATTAAATTTGCCTTTACCCATAGTGTACATACTATTATCAATCTCTGGTGAGATGTTTTTCAGTATAGAAGGATTCCAATTATGTTCTTAATAAAGTATGAAAAATTGGCTGGAAGGGAGGGTTGGTTTGCTTTTTTCTTACAAAGTCCAAAACAAGAGTAATACTGCCCCCAAAGAAATTTCCACAAGAAAATGTTTAGAAGAAGGTTTATTAAAAGGGATACTCTGCTCCAGAAGAGCTGACCATATGCAGTGGGAACATTGCCAGACTGAATCAGATATGGCTGTGCTAGCCCAGTGGTCAGGGCATCTGGCCATTTGGTCCAACAGCATCCAGCACTGATTGCTCCTAAAGAAAGGAATTGTGGACTGATCTGCTGTGGAAAATATGCCTTTCTCAGCCTGGTAATTAGGCCTTCCTAAGCCTGAAGGATTGTGTCTCTTCCAAAATGTGTTGTTCATCTAGTCCTTACTGTTCTAGCACTTATGGATGAAAACAGTCATGTATGACAACAGTCATGTCCAACATATCCAAAAACCCGCATAAATAGACTTAAATTTAACACTACATAAATCTCACTGTCAGTGATTTTATATGGCAGCAATTTCACAGTTGAATAAATATCTCATTCCATAATACCTTTTTTGATTACAAATGAAGCTACTAAAAAAATCATGTGCTGTCATCCTGTCCCACCATGTGTCTTGAGCATCCTCCCATCCCACCTGTGTCTCACTCACCTGCTGGGAAGATATGTAGTGGAGATTACCAAAGAGTCTGTTCTCACATTCCCTGTGCCAATAGTGCTTATTTTTTTATTTTTTAAAAGCGTGGCTGTTTTTACATGGAAAAAAATAGAGCTTAAAACCTGTTCTGCCTTTGCCAGCTGACAAGTGACTGACCCTTTATGGGCTCTATTACTGGTGCTTTAGCCAGGTCCTGCCTTCACAGAGAGCATCACAGACCCAGGACACGGCTCTAATTGTGCTCTGCTTCTGACTATTGTGCACAGAAAATCTTTGCACACACACTGGGAGGCTGAGGATGAGTACAGGAATATAAGGTTTGCAAGTCAATTGCATCTGTTTGGTGCTAAGATTTGTGTGTGTGTCAGCATGTTAATATTAACCCAGAAAGAAGCAGTTAATGGCTGGGAAATGAGGGTATGTAGTTAGATATTAAGAGTTGCTGAATAAGAATGTATATATAAATCTGCTCAGTCAATGTTTCTTTGGTTTTTGCTTTGTGCCTGGAGGGTGCTGTGTGTGTGTTATATTTCCAAAACTTCCACTGTCCTGCTCTGTACTGTGGTGATGCTCCTCTTCCACTACACTGATGTTTGTGAAAAGAGCAGAGGAGCAGGAGAAATGGATTTGTGAAGGGAATGTTAAATAAATGTAAAATGCACAGCACTGGCTTTCTACCATGCTGCCAGTCAATATGGGCCAAGAAGTTATCTGCTCATTACTGGCACTGAGATGACTGTGGTTACATCTATAATTAAGGTGTTCTGAATAGCTGCTTTTCTAGTGTGGCCACAGAACTAAAAACTCAGAACAGAAAATATAAGTTGGATTTGTCCTGAAACAGAATTGTCTTTGTAGTTTTCAGATTGAAATGAAACACTTGAAAAAAATCTTTGGATGAAATTCATTCAAAGCAGAGTCAAACTGATTCAAAATCTGATCCCAAACTAAATGTTAATTTCCTGACATTATATTTAACCTTTAAAGTAAAGGAAACACAGGTAGCCATCTAAATAACATTTTTCAAATGAGACATTTTACTTTAGATATACCTGAACAACGGCGTTTTAATTTTCTTTTTTCCAGTCAAGCAATTTAGCCAAGCTATTCATTGACTCTTAACACACTGTGTTGACCTGAAGTTGCACATTGGGTCACCTAAGACAGCCTGCAATGCTTCTCTGCCCTCCTAACAAATTCCTTTGTTCAGCCATGCACAAGCTTCCCTCTCTCATCCAGTGGTGTGTGAAGGATGGACACCATTCCTGTCTGGGAAATGCTGTAAAATGGGGAAGTAAAATGGCACTATGAACATGACATTTTTATGACTTAATCCAAATGCTGCTGAATATTGTGGGAGTCTTTCAGCTGATTTTGGTGCATTCTACACCATGCTGTTATTTTGGTGGCTGCACCTTTGCTTTGCAAATACACATGATGAAAACAGGGTGAGTCTCTGTGGCTCCTGCAAACGCACCTCCATGCAAACCCTGCTTTCTACTACAGAGGCTCAGACCTTTCATTTGTTTATTTTTCACATGGCTCCTCTGTACCCACCTTTTTCCCTTTCTTAGCAGTCACTGCTTGAACAGAGGCTACAGGAACTATCAGTAGCCCATCCAGCCTCCCAGCTAGTGGGGTCCCTTCCTGCCCAACCACTGCCATGGCTGTAGTCCTTCTCTCAGGCTCAGGTGAGACAAGAGATCCCACCAGCATTGCAGGAACCCCACATGTTTTACCTGGTAAAGCCTTCCTGAGCTCAGACCATGCTTTTGCCTTCTCTCATGATCATATTTCACCCTGGTGCAGCAGTGTCCTCATTAAAACTCCATTATTGCCACAGGTGCACAGCTCAGGAGGAAAGTGGGTTGCAGAGGTTACATGACTTGTCTGGGATGATGGAGGAAGTTGCAATCAGAGACATGAATAATTGAGGTCAGCTTTCCTATCAGTTTTTTATCACAAGCCCTGAACAAAGCCAAGCCAGCCATAAGCTGGGACTGAATTATCATCATTGTACAAGGTACATTTGCATGTGAGTTACTGCCAAATTTCTACTGGAAATTTCAACACCTGAAGAAAAGAAAAAACAGCCACAGAGAAGTGAATTTAGATGCACATTCGTGCTTAATACTTATTTCCACTGAACTGTCAGCAAATCTACTCTGTTCAGCAGCATCGAATGGTTATTTCAAGTCCTTTATTATCTTTCCTTTTCATTTTTTTAATCCTTCTTCCTGTCCCCTGACTTATTATATTTAACCTCACTAGACTTTTTCTACTTAACTTAGAATATTGTATGCCCTAAGTCTAAGGATTATAAAATGATTGGAAATGATTTAAGAATCTGACTTGTTTCATGGGGTAGAAAATCGTGTCTTTTCTCTCTCTCCACATCAGAGGACATGGTGCTGGAGACAGACACTGAGCAGTGAGAGGAGACCCATGCTTTAGGCAGGCCAGGGGCTCTGCTCTGCGCAGCAAATACATTAATAACCACATAAGCAGCCCTGCACTGTATAATGAACATGTGGAAGCACTTTTACTACTTCGATAGGATCTCTGAGCCAAAGAAGAAGTTGTCTGATTTGTCAGCATCTGGGAAGCAATTCCATTGAGACATGACTGTATTAGTCCTAGCTGTATCCAGCCTTATTGAAGACTTATGCTTTAAGTCTGCATGTAATAAAAACCTGCTTTGGAAGGAGTTGTTCTTCCTTACCTTACACAAGTCACCTTCTTTTAAAGGAGTGTTAGTAGCATTTGATAATGAACTGATAAAACACTTCAAGCTCTTAATTCACCTGCATATTTTTCATTGATGCATAAGAGCTTGCCTGAGTTTTCTAACAATCAAGCAGTTGCACTGTCTCTCAGGAGCACCAAATGGAAGTCCCTGGCAAACCATGGTGTGACAGAAGCATAGAGGCAGAGATGAGAGACCAGTGGTCCTCCCTGAGGTGGGCCATATGATGGAAGCTCTTCTGAGAGGAAAGAGGCCTGGAAATTAGGCGTCATATCCAAGAGCCAGAGGGCTTTACTGATAAGGTGCTTTGGGTATCTGACAGATACCCAAAGCAGGCAGATGCCTGCTTTCCCCAGCTGCATTTGAAGCCCATGGGCTATAGCTGGAGGCAGAAGCACTATGCAATGGTGGGTTAAGCAATCTCTGATATCCTGGCTAGCTTTATAACTGGTATGTTGAACCACATATTTAAGTGGAACTGCACTGATTTATATTTTCTAGAAAACCAGTTTTAGACTACCCAATAGAAGCCAGGCCTGATAGACATCAGTTTTGCTGAAAGTTATTATTCCTCTGACACGGCTTGCTGCCTGGATTTAGTTCCTCCCAAAACTCACATGTTCTTGATTTGTATTCCATGGCCAACCTGGTCTTAATCACTCAAGGCCAAAAATAAGATTAGAAAGATTGACATCTGCTAATGGCTGCCTGGTGGTTTTTCTGGGGTGCTTTATCAACTCTGTCACAAGCAATAATAGGAAGGGGAAGAGTCCTAAAGGTCTTGGAGACCCTATGAACCTAATTCCTCTCTGTTGATTGCTGCAGCCATTTCCCCTTGCCTTGATCACCTCTGCTGTGCCAAGCGCTGGCCTCTGAGCCTACTTTCCCCTCCTCACTTTTGAGCAGCTCCTGAGAGCCTGGAAGCTGCTGGAGCTCCAGCTCAGAGGCTGTTGATTAATGCCAGTTTCTCCGCCAACAAGCACATGCCATTCACATTCAAATATTGCATCACTCCTCAGCAGACAAGAGACACGGGTTGAGGGAAATACTGAGGACCCTTGTGGCAGTGTCTGCTGGAGTCTTGTTGGTGTAAAGTTTGCCAACAACAGCCCTCATGAGGACTACCGAATGTTTTTTTCATCTGAGGATTAATTCAAAGATTCAGCTGGGAAAACCGACCTCTCTTCCCTTCCCATGTGATGTCCCTTGAGTCTTGGAGACTTCTCAGGTATTTTAAGAAATGTAAGTAGATACTTTCTCCCAATACATTGGATTTGTTGAAATGTGCCTGGCAGGACAGCAGAGCTAGTTCTCTTTGCCCAGAAAGGGATGCTTTGCGTGGCAGCAGCTCAGCCAAAGCAGATGGCCAGGTATTGCAGACCAATGTCAAGGCATGAGCCTGGAAGAAGAGATTTGGCTGCTGTGAGAACTTTGCCATCAATTAAAAAGAGGCCAAAGTGGAATACTATTCAAGAAGCCTCAAATATACGCTTTCTCTAGAGATCTTCACTTCTTTCCTCCCTTTCTCAGGCCTGCTTTTAGCCTGCTCTGCCCAGTCAGGGGGTTAGGCTTTCAGAAGAGACGTCCTGCCCTCTGAGGACCATTATAGCTTTTCAGATTGCAGGGGTTCAAAGTTTAGTTCAATGCCAAATGCAAGCAGAGGTGGCTATCTGGGGAATGTTTTGGTGGCCTGGGGCTCTCCCAGGGGGCATCACCACCAGAAGAAGGTCCTGGAGCAGTCACAGGACACGTTAACTAAGACCATAACCCTTGACCAACAGGCCTAGGCATAAAAAGGTGCTCAGAGACCATACAATAAATAACCATAAAAAGGTAGCCAAGGTGAGGAGATGCTGCCCTTCTGGGGTAGGTGGGCATGGGGTAGGGACCTCCACCCCAGTCTCGTCACCTTGCTTTGGTCCCAGGGAGGCAAAGAGCAACTCTCTGTGGCTGACCTATGCAACCTGCAACTGAACAAAGGCTCCTTCTGTTTGTGGCACTTAAATCAGAGAAGCAAAAAAAGAGCCTCTGTCTTTTATGATAAAAGGGATATCAGCTTTCACTGTTTTTTTCTCCTATTGTCAGAAATCAGGTCAAGGGGCTGGGTTAAACAATTCCTGTCCAGCCCTTCCTCCAAGGTAAGTGCAACTTAACCCTCTTGCTTTGCACTGCACTGTCTTTTCTCAGGTTAATTTTCATGGTGGGGAGAAGGACACAGAAGCTGCTTGGCCATGCTGGACGACAGTTTGTGCCTGCCTCACAGGTTAATTTAAAGCTGACTTGCCATCCTGTCTCTGAGTTATGACATGTCAGGTTGGCACTGGGAGAAAATAATATCCAGATTTTTACAAGTCATGTAAATGACTTCTGATTCACAGGACAGTTCCCATCCTTGTGAAGACCACTCCACCAGTCACTACTTTGGAGTGTTATATCCAGCTGTGAGGCTCACAGGAACAAGGCCAAGTGAAAATAAGCTCAAAAGGCAATATTTCTGTTTATCTTTCCTACATGCCCACAGTCCATTTAACCTGTGTGGGATGAATTCCAGATCTTATCCAAATAGTAACCCCCCTCTGTAGGCTCAAGCCAACCTCCCGAACCCTTGCTGTTCAGAGCGGGGGAACATGAGTCAGGTCATTCTCAGTTATTTAATTTACAAACAGTTAATTCTGATTGAGATTCAGAAATATGGGTGATCCTTCTGCAAGACTTCATAACTTAGAATTATTAATAGCAAAGGTGTCTTGCCCATCACAGGTTTAATACCACACCACTGAATCCTCTGCTGAGATTACCATTGTTAAGGCAGTCATGGGCAGCAAAACTCCAAGCATCTCATTCATCCCCTCTGCTCTGGCAAGGTCTGCATGTGAGCAAAGCATCCAAGGTGCTTTGGAGCTGGGCTGGAAGTGCTGGACTCAGTTACTGTTTCTGTGAGAGGGATTATGCAATACCAAGAGCCTGCAAGAAAGCCACTAGTAGAGTGCAGACTACAAGAAACTAAGATTTGGTTTTTAATCATATCTGTACCTGTCCATGTGGCAAGACTAAAACTGATTCCAGCTCAGGGGATTATCCTATCCTCATTCCAGTGGTTTGCAGTCTTGTTTTGAACTCAAGTTTGAGTGGAAAGGGGAGGTGCTGATGGAGGGAGAAATGAAATGTGATTCTTCCCACCATGATGCCTAGCTGGTCCTGAATAAATGAAGCCCAAGATGTACATATTGAGATTGCATTTGTCTTATCTGTGATCAGACATTGCTGGAAACAGAACTTGTGAAACAACAGTGTGAGAATAACAATTTTCACTGGTGGGAAACAAGCTGTTCTTTGGAGTGTATGTGGGGTTTGACAGTCTCATCAACAGAACCTGTTATAAATGCTGCACAATTCCTCCTGCATACAGCCCAGACCCACTGTGGGACCTGGCTCGAGTGCAGTGGTAGGGAAGTGCCTCCACATGCTTCACAATTCCACCAGAGGCATATCTGCATCTTCAAGCACCTAAACATTAGCCATCTGGCTATGCTCCATGCCTTGTTCCCAAGTATGATAAACAGACCATCCTATCCCTGGGCTGCTGAAGGAAAAAATGTGTTAAAGGCCAGAAGGTGCCCAGATGCTTTGGTGACAGAGACAGCACCAAATGCCTTGGGTGCCGAAGAAGCTATCAGTGGAAGGCTGGATTTTTGTACTGGTCTTCTGAGATGGGACAGACCCATTCAGTCACCATGGAAGGTGGCCAGGGTGTGCAGGTTGCATGCAGGACACAAAACTGAGCCCAGGGAGACAGCAGCAGCACCAGAAACTCTCCAAAATCCCATACCAATCTCTGTGCCCCACAGCTCCCTCCCATCTCACATATGCAGTGGGTAGAAGCCCAAGGGGGCTAAGGAAGCATGGCAGCAGGTGCTTTTCTGTGCCACTGTGCCATAGTGGAGGCACTGCCTGCTCAGCCAGAGCTGCAGCAGGAACAGCTCTGGGCTCTCACCTCACACCACTTCTGCCTTGCAGTGGGGAGCACAAACCACATTTTCCCTCATCAGGCAGAAGGTAGAGACTTGGATATTTACAGACTCCCTGCAGCACCATTTGAGTCTCTATTAACTTTATGTTCTTTGCCACTACACTGGGACAGTTGCCTGGCTGTGTTTGAACCATGCTGCTGTTTCCCTGGATTACATTAGTAGCAGCATTACCAAAGCACCACATTAAAAGAGCCTGAGCTGTCAGATGTGCTTGATTTACATTCAACACAACTCTGGACGGGCAGAAGGCTATGCATGAGCAGATCCTATTGCAAGACTGGGGTCTTGGAGCGTGCAAGTCTGTGTGTGCACAAGGGTTCATGTATTTAGAGAAATAATGTTTCCCCTCCATCGAAGGCCAAGAGAATGAAATCCAAGCAAGCCAAAACTTCTTTACCATTGACGCCATAACAACATTTGAGGTTTCGAAAAGGAGTGGAAAAAATGTGTTGCTGTAGTAAGGGAATTGTAATAAGATCTTAGCCTTGGACTAATGCGCTCTTTAGTGAAGTGACAGCTCTGCGGCGCTTCCGCCTCCTTGAGATTTGTGAGGAGAAATGTGCCCCAAAGAATGCTAGTTATTCTGAACAGGGAGAAAACTCAGCTGAGGGTGAATGAAAGACATCCAGGAAAAACAGAGAAGCACTGCCTTTCTGTTCTCCTCCCAGCTCCCTCCCTCAGCTAGAGCAGAGGCGTAATGCAGGAGCCTGGTGGGGCTTCTGGTAAAGCAGTGAATGAGTTCATAGGAGCACTTAAAAAGAGTGAGAGTGCAGCACAAAGAAGGGAATAAAGTGAGGTATGGGTTATGTAGGACCTGGCTGCAACAGAAGGGCATGAACCCCCACTGAGAGTTATGGCAGGCAGCTCTCTCCAGGACAGTGCTCCAACAAATCTGACCTATGGAGGACCTTGCACACAAGCCTCTACTTCTCTCTCCTCCACAGCTGAGGAATTAATGCAGCCTATAAGCTTTGAGAGCTTCTGTCCCAGACGGCTGGTTGTCCTGACCTACATCTTCTTGTCTCTGGCCTGTAGGGACCAGAGTGGTGTGTGGATGCAGTCAAGACTGGGGTTGCTTCCCAGGGCTCAGCAGCCACTGGATCCATTGCAGCGCAATTTCAGCTGGAAGTCATGGAAGTACAAGAGGGGACTCCAAATAACTTTTCAGTCCCATCTTCGTGTCTGGTCTGGGGAATATTTCTTTCAGAACAGGTTTGCTTGGATTACCCTTCAGAGCAAAAGGCTGCAGCTGTCCTTAGTACTCATGGAGGGCAATTAAAGGCAATTTCACATTTCCCATTCTTAAATAACCCTGTGTAGACTGGGCTGTCATCCACAGGCTCAATATCATATATTCAGTGATGTCAAAGCTGACGTATGACACAGATATGATATCTGGTGTTATAAGAGCTAGCTCAATGAGAAACATTGGTTCAGTGCTTGATTGTTATTGAAAGAAGAGAGGACAGAAAAAAGGTGTTATTTTTCCTTGATCAATCCATACTGTGCCAGCACTTTGCACAGGCTTGGTTTCCCTGCCTCACTAAAAAAAAAACAACAAACCAAAACCACAGCAGAGCTGGAGAAGATACAGTGAGGACAATAGATATTGTCAAAGATCTGGACTAGTGTCTATACAAAAAATAATCAGAATAAGAGTCTGATTATGGAAAAAATGGTCAGTGGATATGAAGTAAAAAGTGTGATGGAGAAGATGAGGAAACTACTGTTTGTCATCCATTCCCATTCTCCTGCCCCAAGGGGATCACATGAAACCACCTGGGGCATATTTGAAGCAGGCTGAGGTGGTCCATCATACACTTGTTAACTTCTGCAGTATCAGAGGACACTGGCTGTTGATGTTTGGGGTTTTTTTGTTTTGTTTTGGTTTTGGTTTTGTTTTGGTTTTTTTTCAAGACATTGGTCAATATTTTACTGGGCAGCACCATGGAAAAGAGAACTCTGAAATACTAAAGGACTTGCACTGGGCTCAGGAACCACAAATCACTCATTGCTTGGAAAGTGTTTGGAGTAAAGTACCATTGTATTTTCACTTGTTCTTTTGTTTTTACCAGGCATTTCTTGTCCAGTCCATGGCACTCTGCCAAACCAATTTTTGATTTGATGCAGTAGTGCAGTCCTTGTGTCAGGAAGTGGATATTTGCAGAACCTCTTGTACAGGATGGGGTTCCCATCACTTACTCCCAGTGCAAGTGGATGCATCTGTCTCTAAACTGAGATTCTTCCAAAGTTTTATGGAAGACTGTTCCTGAAATTATGTTACCTGCTAGAGGCGTTCAGTCCAGCTATTCACACAAAACAGAGAATTAAGAGCCAGTGCCTCCTCTGGCTTTCAATCAGGATGAAGCCAACGCTCCAGACACAACTCAACCAGAACCACTGTCTCTTTACTTGGAAATGGGCCAGCTTTGCAGCTGAGGCATTGTCAAAATGTGCTGTCTGGGAACAAGATCAGCCTGAATCTTTGAGATTGCAATGAAGGTTGAATATCGAACAGAGGTTAGTCTGGATTTCATCACAAAAATATATTTTTCATTAGGGTTAATCAAGGAGACAGGCTGAGACCTCAGCACTTGGAATCTTGACCATGTGGGTAGCTACCATAGGACAGATGTACAGTATACACACAGCAAGATCTGTATCAGCAGAGCTCATTCCAGCATGCCAGGCCATGTTATTGGTGCAAATTGCACTTTTTGGTGGTAGAACTGCCTCTGTGACCAAAAATCCAGGAAAGGCTTAAGATACTGAATGGGCACTGAGCAGAAGTTTACCCTTGCTGCATGCTGGCCACCTAAACTTGGATTCCTGGCCCTAGCTGTGCATTTTGGAGCTTTCTGCAGGCAGAAAGGAGCATTTCTAAGAGTAATTATTTCACTTGAGAGTTGTTTTGAGATGGAATTCTTCATCTTCTGGACACCGAGGCATTTAAGACAGCAAGTTTAGACTAGTTTCCCACTTTCAGATAATTAACATTAGATAAATTCCTCAGAAGAGTTCTTGAATTTTAATTCCTTCTTCAAATCTATTACTGGCAGCTAAAATATCTCACTTCAAACTTTCATTCTGTACAGTTTAAGGGAGAAACAGCTCACTCTTCTAACTTAGTGGAGACTTCATCAAGTAAGGATTTGTAGAGAAAATCCTTATTCAAGTTTCAATCAAATTTTAAATAAAGTGACTAAAACCAGGCAGTAATAAAAAGATAATACACACCATTCTTTTCGCCAGTGATGGGGTATTGCACATAATAGGACTTAGTTTTCTTAAGTTCTCCCTAATTACAGATACTGTAATATTAAGTCACTGCTCTTTTGGGATAGAAGTGAGAAAATTTAATGGAAATTCTGTAGCAATCACAGTTGCTAAATCTGAAGAGAAGTCACTGTAACTGTGAGGGACGTGCTAACTGCTGGCCTGATCCTGCCACCCAGTGTGCACGGTATTTGCTTGCTTGAATACTCCCATTAATCTCAGGGGAGCTATTTACATGCAGAAGAATTACAGGTTTACACCAGCCTTCAGAAACATGGCAGGCGTTTGATGCACTCAGCCTCTAATTCTGCCAAGGGAATTGGGGCAGATCTGATGGAGAATATGGATTTTTTCAGTACTTTGTTAATCAGTGTGATCTCACACATATATCTGCTATGACACTGGGTATAAATATGCAACAAGGGCCAATTCTAATGGATAGTGAGATTTTTAATTAACATCTGGAAAGAATTTTGAACTATTTCTCATTGAATATATGCAATTTAGGGTGGAGGACATAGGAGAAAAGCTGAATTTTATTGCCCTTCTCCATGTTTAATGAGAAAATTTTGACACTGAAACAAGTGGGTGAGGAAAGAAATCCTCTAAGAGTACACCTCTAATCAGAGCTAACAAAATACGCTCATTTCCTGGTAGATGTACAAAGTATCTGTATTTTGTTTATTGTCCCCTTGCAAAAACTGATCATGCATGGCTGGAATAAATAATTTGTATTTTCAAACATAACAAACTAAAAAGGCAACGTGCAGGATTTTTCACACTCCACTCTGTTGTACATGTACCAACTTACAAAGTCTGCTGCTCCTGCAGGGGTGTAGCTGAGGACAGAAAGTTGCCCTTTGAGTTCGGGTGGTTTAGTGAAATATATTTGAGAAAAACCCACAGTATGCCTCCTAGAGTCATAAGTCAGCAGCTGGGTGACTGGTTTGAATTAGGACAACGAACAAAGACAAACGAAACATAATCCTGCATGTCTGTACATTCTGGAGGCTTTCCTCTTCATTTGGTGTCCGTACTGAACCAAAAGTATTTAGAGAGGCAATATTGTTGAACATAACAAATAGGAAGGAAAGCATAATTTTTGTTAGGGGTAAGTCATCCCCAAGGCAGAACCATTCCACCAGTCTTACTGCATTTCACTGCACTGAACTATGGTTAATTTGTGGTCGGAAAAAATAGAGGCACTGTGGTTGCTGAAAATTATATATTGTGTTTCCAGTTTAAAGGGAAACAAAAGGCATGTGTTGTAAATATAATCTCTTTCTTTACATTTAAAAACAAAAGCCCATTTGAGTACTCAGACTGGGTTCTGTTCAGCACCTATAGTAACTATGATATTTCAGTGTCCACTTAGGAAAAATTTCTCCAGTGGGAAAAGGAAAATCAGCACGGTTGAAGAATTGTCAGCTACAAGTTGTGTTCTTGTGTCATCTCCTTACAGCGGTGACAATATTTGTTCCCTAATTGTACAGAAAGAATATTCTTGGTTTGAGCAATGACAATTTTTAGCCATTAAAATAAAATGCCAAGAAAAATGTTGGAATCTTCCATCATTTGGGATCTTCAGCTGAGAATCGTAGCTTTTTCCAGAGGTTATACGCCAAACATTACAGGCTTGAGGCAAGAATTGCTTGTTAAGGTTTGTTTCTTAGGAAGGCAGCTTAATGATCAAAATGATGGTTTTGACCTTGAGATTTCTGGCTTGGTGATTGTCATTTGGGACATGTTTTTTGCATAGTTGAGCCTTGACCATAGGAACTTCTTTAACAGAGATATGTAATTTTGATGTTGTTCTGTGTCTATTTTGCTTTTCAAAGGTTCTGTTTTTCTGCAAATCACTGAGCCCTGAATAACACCTACTGTTCATCCAAGAGACATAATCAAGTAGTCAGAAATTAAAGATTCTCTCTTATTACTTATGCAATGTTTTCAAAGGGGAAAAGCTTCATTTTCCAAGGCAGTGAAATGACTGTTGTCTGCTTGAGTAACATACTGGGAATCTCTGAACCAAATGGTCTGTGTTTCTGGGGACTGAACCAAGAAGTCCTGGTAGGTTGGTGGTACAAAGATGTAGGAGGAGTGGTGGAGAATTTTGTGTAATTGGTTACTGGACGGAGCTAGATGCTGTGAGCAAGTACCAAAATTAATCTACTTCTTCCTGCTCTCGCAAAATTACACATCTAATGGCTTTTAGGGGGAGGTAAAATGCCTTTGCTTTCAAAAGTGACCTTGAAGCAGAAATTTTGAACATGGCATAAGCCTGTTTTGCCCAATTTGATGCAGCTTCTGGTTCCCCAGGGCTGTACTCAGTGTGCCAGTTTGCCCAGAAGAATGTGCTCATATTATATTGATAGGTCTGCAGCTGGGCATTGATAGCAATTATGTCTGGTTCAGCCAGGGCTAGAAACAATGGAAAAAATCTCATGATAAACTCACGAAACTTGGCTTCAATTTTGCAAGCACAAGTAGTTTGGGAACTTCAGATAAGCTTCCAAAGGTTTGGATCCAGGTCCAAACAAAACCCAAACTCTAAAATTATGAGGCTCGTGCATCACTAACACTAATACATTTACTTCCATTTGGAAATACTAAACATTTTATAGATTTGTGCATGCCCCAGTTGGTTCTCTGTGCTGGCTGGGACTGTTAGAGTCCCTCTGCCTTTGCAACTATATAGACATCAATAAAGATGAATAAGGCTGGGCAGTCAGATTCTAATTTATGCTAATCATGTTGGATGGCTCAGGGCACTTCAGCACACATGCTTAGCCAGTGACCTTTCACACTCCCCTTCTAGATCAAAGCACTTTATTCCTCCACTTCCAAGAAAATCACAAAGACAAAATTCCCATTCAGTGCTCCTTTATTAATCTACAAAGGGCCAAATCCTGATGCCTTTAATCTGCTCCCACTCATCATTGCCATGATTTAAAACGTATAGCACTGCCATCAGAGTTCTCGTCTCAAAATCAACATGTAGAATGGCCAAATTCTCAGTGGACATAAATGAAGATGGGGCTGCTACTTTCAGACATGGTCTCTATATCTCTCGATATTGCCTTGATGCCAAACCCTCTCTCTGTGAAACTGATAAACCTGAGAAAAAGTTAAATTTCCTTGATCCATGTTTTGCTTTGCTGCTTTCAGCTGAACCCTCACTTGTCTTGTTGCGCTGATTTGTCACACTGGGTCTTACCTGGTTTGGGCAATTGAACCTGGGTCACCTTCAGAGAGGTGCACAGTGCTGAGCATGTCAGCAGTGGGTGATAGATCTAATTAGATGACACAAATCTAGGCTTCTGATAATGCAGATTGCTTCAAAACTATAGGGACATTTAGAGAATTTCTACCAGTGTACATGAGAGAGGGTCTATTTGTTGCAATCTGTTCGGGTCTCTGAGTCTCATTCTCAGGTTGTAACAGGCGAACTCCACAAAACTCAGTTCCAATTTACAACTGTGTCAAGGAAAGGAGAATCAGGGCATCTGATACACACACATCAGAATAAAAAGCATTTTCAGCAGTTGCAGATTGGTCACAATTTCAATTTTCCTCCTCCTGAATAATTTCCATACTTCTAAAAAGTCAAACTTCTGTTCGCTCCTTATGGTTTATGCTTGCTTGTGTTTGATCCTGTTTGAATGCACTATAAGTTATAAAGCAAACTCAATTTTCTTCTCATGCTGAGCTTTCTCTTCAAGCAATGCTCTGTCTGACTAAAGCCCAATTAAAAATACTTTTTTGTTTTTATTCTAAATTTTTCGTTAGTTCCAAGAGCAGTTAGTAACTGCTGCAAGCCTAAAAGAATAGGTTAAAAACACTGCAGTGAATCTATTTCCCTGTTTCTTTATTCAGACACTGAATATCTGGTTTTCTACTAAAGACCTTCGCACAATGATCCATGCTTTCCACAGAATTGTCTCTTGTAACTAGAAACATAAATGCATTTAAATAAAATTGAAAACTAAGTATTATAACTAATACTGGGAACAGATGACAAACAATGTTTGAGTCCTGCTGAAAATACCAAGATATTCCCCATTAAGCATACTTTTTAAGACAGTTCAAGAAATGTCTCTTTTATTAATGTTTCACCTGGCACACAATATGCCATACGAAAAGCAATTAATAGACAGTGATAATTATCTGAGATTGAAATTTCTGCTTTTATTCATTTTTAATGATGGTTTTGAAATATTAAAAGCAAGGAAATGGGCAGATCAGATGACTGATTCATAACCCAGATGTAATGCCACAGATGGGTTTAATAAAATGAAGACGAATACATGCTTTTAATGAGCTAGGACAGAGCTAATATGTTAATGAAACATTAGTTTTCAGACATCTGACCAGAGAGAAGTTCCTTTCTCCTGCTAGTTTGGATCAAAGATCAATTGCAGGTGTTTATCACGCACTTCAGGATATTAGATAAAAAGAGGAGGATCTCTTGTCCCCTACTGCCATGTGTCTGTTTGATGCAGTGACATTTTCCTGCAGACCTTCAAAGACCACTGACCTCAGCACATGATCCAAGTGCTCCAAGGGTTTTACATGTACAGAGCTTTCATAAGGGACCTGCAATGGCTCTGAGGGGTGTGAAAAAATAAAAATTTACTAGACATAAATGCACACTTAGTACAAATGGTGCCACATTAAACTGCAAGAGTCACAGCAAGTCAACATATGCGCAGCCATACTGAGCTGAAAGGCTGTTATTTCATCTTTAGCTCACACTCTTGTGCCTGGCTTTTGAAGACACACCCATTATGCACAAATTTGTGCATACATGGATTTCTGCATTATTTCGCAGTCTCTGTAGCATTTGTCCTTTCATGGCCTCACTTGGAGTCCTCTGCATGGGGTCTGCAGGCTGCCTGCAGGACAGAGGCATGCTCTCCTCTGGTTTTTGGGAACTTGCATTGCATAAGTAATGACTTTTGGTAATATAAAATGTCCTTGAATTAGTAGATGCTGATGCAGTCCATTCTGTCCTTATAGCAACAGTCTCAAAAACTTTTGTTTCAAACATGTCAGCTAAACAAAGGCCAATGTGATGTTTTAAGAGTTTTTGCCACTCTGAGAGTTTTGTTGGTGCAGTTACAGGCACTGAAAGCAGAAGGATAATTTTAACCCCCAGTTAATTGCATGCTTCATTATATTCCTTTTTTTTTTGTCTTTCCCTGTGTTTTCCCCAGTAAGAAGTCTATGCCAGTGCTAAGAAAGAGAATTCCTGATGCTACCACATGTGTTTGCTAACTCCTTCTTCAGGTTTGGTCTCAGTCAAATTTAGAGGGTCTTGATGAGATTTGATTCCTCTTTCTGAACTGCTCTGAACTCCTTGTTGACAGATAGCTTGTTTCAGACAAGTGCTAAAAAGGACCATGTTACCTCCCCAGCTCAGGCCAAAGCATTTGGCAGCAAAAGGAATGATTTTCAGCCCACTGACCTGGCTTGCATAATTTGAGTGCAATTCAGTGTCTCCTGGCAGGATGCTCACACTGTTGTCTGCTTGTGGATTTGTGCCAGCTGGAGGCTTCATTCCTGCGGAAGATGAAAGGGAGCCAGGTACCAAGTAAATGTTTCAGCTTTGAAAACCTCCAGTTGTTTGTTTTATTTAGAACAATTTTCTTGCTGCTGAACAGCATGACAATGGTAATCTCTTTGGGAATGACACAGATGAGCTAATTATTAGTGAACTTCTGAAAACTGGGATACACAACTCTTTGGTAGGAACACGGGCATGAGAAGTCAGCAATGCATGCCCCTTATCAACTCCCTGGCCTCAGAAAAGTGATGTTAGGCTTTGGAAACCTGAAGTGTGATCTCTGGAGGATCAAGAATGACAGTTGTTCTCTGCACCCCTTCATCTCAATGAGGAAAACTTCAAGTAAATCTCTGAAAGAGAAAAATCTGGTTTAAGCAGTTTATGCTCATATTGCAGCCTGGCCATAGCATTTGATCGGGGTATGGGGTAAAACTACCGCCTTTTAACCTCAACTGGCAAGCTGGAACTAGGGATGCAAACCCATAGCACTGGCAAGTCTGCAAGTCCCAAAAGACCATTAGATTATGTTATCAGCAGACGAAGTTCTCCCATGAGTGTTGCAGTTTCCCAGCAGACAGGTGTTTGGCTGCCTGCAGCAACCGAGGAGATGTCCTATGGGAGTGAAAAGAACTCTTATCTTCTCATGAGTCAGGAAATGTAAACAGAGCAATGGGAGAGATGCTGCCCTTACATTCATTTTTACAGTTTCCGTGCAATGTTCATGTGGTCCAAAGGTGCTGTGCACTCTGCAGGCAGAGATGTGCTGCTGCAAGCTGGAATGGAGGATGCGTGTCCCTGGGCTTTATCTAACATCTAACCTTGCTTTGATGCTATCTCAAAAGGGGAAGGTCAGGGAAAATTGCTATCCTTTCCCAACAAATTGAGTAGATAACCAGAGTCGTGCAATACTAGTTGGCAAAGGAGACAGCTGCTTTAAAGTCAGCCACTGGCTTTGGCAGTGCTGTGAGGGCATGAGCTGATGAGGAGGTCTGGGCTGAGCAGCTCTGGGTGCCACAGATCTGATATTAGCCAAGGCTATGACCGTGACACCTCAGAGGCAAACACGTGAGGAAAAGGTCCCATTCTGCCTGCTTGCATCCAGGCTATGAGTGATCAGTGACCCTTAGCTTTGGGGTTCAGGCTCAGTGTGGCAGCCAAGGGCTGGTCTGCAGAGTAACCAAATCAGTGGGGATCCCAAAACCTGTAAGTCACAGCATCATATAACCACAGAACAGTTTGGGTTGGAAAAGACCTTAAAGATCATCTAGTTCCACCCTCTGTTATGGGCAGGGATGCCAGGATGCCACTCACTGGACAGGTTGTCCCACGTAAAACCTCCAGATAGAAGAATGGAGTGAAAGGGAGAAGAAAAGAGTCTTCATCTTCACCCCCAAGGTCCTAGTGGCTTCTTTCCAGCCCTTCAATGCCACATAGCAAACACATCCACAGAGCTCACTGCTGCACCCCGGAACTATTTGTCTCTGGTCACTGTGGTCATGTCACACCACATCTTCTCTGTCCCTCACCTTCCTTGCATGACCTGACACTAATGGCATTGCCACACCACGTAATGCAGGACTGCCACTGTCAGGAGACCAGCACACCATGGGGCAAGTCCCATTTTCTATGCCGAGGAAAGGTTCACCTATTTCTAAGACCAGTAAGGACACATGGTATGGCAAACTATGAGGCAAGGTGAAGTAACATTACTCTTAAAATGCTAAGTAGTCAGTAGGAAGCTAAATGAAAAGTGATGAGCTAGCTATCTAGCCATCTAGACAGGGAAACTCAAAGGACAAGTATGAGCACATAAATATATATCTATATATAAATGTACATATATTTATACACATCTATGTAGAAGACGAAGATGGTTTTAGGAAAGGATTTTCAAACATCCGGTATTTCATCTGGTATGCTATTTCCTCAGATAATGTGAATGACTGATGTGTGGAGGTTGCTACACATCTATTTCCTATCACAGACAGAGCTATTACTTAAGTAATCAATATTTAATCTCTATTAGGGAAAGTAATTTTTAAACCTACTTTATAAAGCACATCTGCATTACTTGTTATAAATCACAGCCCCACAGAGCTGTGTTGGACTCAGAATCTTTGCCCATATCTTAAGGGCCTTTTCATGGGGAGAAGAGGAAGGAAGAGAACTAAAAATACTTAGATAGTTCTTTCTCTTTCAGGCAATGGAGTGAGTCCAAAATAGCACAGGCTTGATTCACAACCTGCTTTTTGTGAGGGTGGTAGAGAACTTGGGGTAAGGGTATCAGCACCTGTCCTGTGGTGAGTCAAAAACTGCAGCCAGAGCTGGCTGTAACAATCCCTCTGCTCCCAGAAGTGAGGGTTGGTCAAAGCTGAAACATTTTTCAGAGATATGTTAGCTCATAGCTGGAAGGACTTGGGGCAGATTGACAGAGAGGAACTCAACCCCTAAAGGCTGATGAGGAACATGGAGAATTAGAATTAATCAGTGCCCTGCCTCATTTGGGGGGTTCCTGGAAGAAAATGCTGGTCTGGGTCAAACAGTGCAGAAATTTGAATCAGTTCTGGACAGACCTTTCTTGTTGCTTATTCAAGTCATAGTTTCAAAGCAGACCCAGCAGAACAAGTCACCAGGTTTTGCAGCATCCCCTGCTTGCAGTGTTCCAAGGGATACTTCCAAGGGAACTTTCCTGCTCCTGTGTCTGAGGGGTTGCCAGTTATCAGACTGGTGCCAGTTCAGGTGGCGCTTACAGTGGTGTACACACAGGGTGTTTCCCCCTGGCCCCCTAGCTCCAGCCCTGCCACTGTGCAGTCCACCCCAGCTGCCTCAAGGGAGCACAGGGACTCTCAGTCTCTCCCTTTCGAAGCCCTCCATCATCATCCAGCAATGAAATGTCCTTTTTCAGCACTCAGAGCTATACAGAAGGTGAATTCAGCAGGAATTGGATGGTGCAAGTTTCCTGGATTTAAAGTGAAAGTTCTGCCAATTTTAACAGCGTTTGAAGAAATCAAGAAAAAGGCAAAGGTGAGACACATATGTGTGTGTCCAGCACTGAAAGATACCCAACAGACCAATTTTCCTACCTTTTGCAATGATATAAACTTGTGGCTGCTCTTACAGAAATACACACAGTATTGGGACAACTTTAACAACAAAGAGATGTTCATTTGGATGTGACTTGGCTAAAGATTTTGAGAAAACATTTAGGTATTCGGCATAAAGAAAAACAAGGAGGGGGGTTGAGATTTATCAGGAATAAACACTGAGTCAACAAAATTTCATTATTTGCAGTCACGGTTCAAGGCCAGCAGAACGCTCTAGGCACACAAAGGACATGCTGGCTCAAGGCTGCAGAAAGTTAATGTTGTGCAATATTTCTGCAGATGTGGAATAGTAAACTATTCTGAAAGCCAATGCTCAGTTCAACAGAGAGCAAAATCAACAGAGAGAATGAACACAGAGCTGCATCAGAAGGCAATATGCAGCCCAAATACACTAAAAAGAATAAAAAACTACATTTATGCCCTGACTTTCGTTTGCCTCCAGGTCTCTGTTCTTTGACTGTCACCAGATACATCATGGCTTACCCCTGGACTCCTGTTTGGAGAGTATCTCAGTACTTTCCATAATAATAATAGTTTAAAAAAAAAAAAGTCGGTGTGACTCAGGAAATAATATATTTCAGGATCTGCTCCTTACAGCCAGTGCAGATGTGCCAGGGTTGGCTCTGGTTTATAAACAGTAGGGACACTTGTTTTTATTCTCCAGAGTTACTGCCGTAGTCGTTTCACCTCCTGTTTGGCACAAGTCAGACAATATCTTGAGCTATTTCAAGACTGGTGCTGTGTGCTTATTGCTCTGAGCATCCTGAAGAGTCAGTCCAGTGTATTAATGAACTCAAAGACTTCCACTGTGATTGTTCAGTGCCTGATCATATCTGTGGAGTTCTCTCATGTTTGACAGCAGTCCCTTCCAGGAGTTGCAAGGGGAAATGCAAGGAACACACAGCAAATGTGCATGAAATAATTGATGCACAGGAAAAGCTGCAACTCTCTTTGCTAGTGGGACTTTCTTTCTCAGATTTGTAGGAGTCTTATCCCTATTGAAAAGGAATATTTTGGCTCTTACCTGCTGAGGATGTTCTCAATAAGTAATGGATATGCTTTTTAAAAGATTTGCCTGAAAGAAGGCAGCTTTACTTGTTTCCCCTGCTGGGAGAGAATGTGAGAACAAAACTCTTCCTGACAGAACTTAACCACTTTTTTTTTTTTTAATGTTCTCCTGGAAATCTCCGGGATGCTGAGGATGAGGCAGATTTAATAAAATGATGAAATACGCTTGAATAAATCTGTGATGGTGGAAACCACTTGCAGGAGTCAAAATCTTCACTCGTTCTTTAGATTTTTCAATATCAAAGATTCCTTTAGTGTTTAGCTTAAGATTGAAGGCTTGTTCGTATTTCATAAAAAATAGTTTGTCCTCACCTTCTTCAAACAGTTTGTTTTAAATTCAAAGCTCTGTGTTGGAACACTTTATTTATGGTTGCAGTATCAAGATAGGTCTTGGCAACATCCCTCCTACAAATGACAAATATTTGTAAAATGGTTTGAATTGTATACACAGAGATTCTACATTAACAGACACAAAACAGCAGAAGTTGAGCTTTTCCAGCAATGTCTGTACAGCGGTTTTGTGCTGCAACTCTGTGATGCACAGCCTTGCTCCAGAATTTACTGTTTCAGGTTTCTGCTCCAAACAGGGCTGTAAATTATCATTTCAGTGGCTTACCCTTAATTAACCATTTTCCCAAGTAAGATTCCAAATAGTAAAAGGGCAGGCTATGGATATCAATTTCCAGGTTTTATAGAATTATGTAACTCTCAGCCTGCTTTTATGGGGTTTTATTATATTTTCCAACTTTCTCTAATCCCATCTAAATGATCAATATTTATTTTCAGCCCTAACTCTTAAGTGACTCTCTCTAAACCCTATGTAATACCCAATATGTTTTGTTCCCATTTGAGGGTTTACCTTATTTCAGACAAAAAAGCAATTTCAGTGAAGTTGAAATGTATGGTTTTGGTTTCAGAGCTACCTCTATCTGACATAAAACTACTAAGCCTTTATTGAAATATATATGATTCTACTATAAACGCCCCCTTTATAGAATGCACCTGGAGAATATAATGGAAAACATACTTGTTTCTTGTACAAAACCAAGCAACTGTTCTGTAATAATATATAGTCCATTTGATATTTAAAATATCATAATTTTACACAAAGAGAAGAAAAATGCAGGCATGGTAAAAAGTAACATTAAAAAGTGTAGCTGTACATCTCACACATCTGCTTTTGTATTAGGCTGACAAGAGCAGCTGACATGCATGCAGCACACTCTGATCTCAGACAGACTAAAAGAAGGTCTCTATACCTCACTGCCCCTCAGATTCAGCGTTTCCCAGTCCATAACAATTTAACATCCCAGTCCCTTGGGAGATAAGAACACGATTCCCAGGGTTTTTTTTCGGTGAGGGGAACAGTAAAGTGTGGGGTGGATAAACACATTTCACAATGCCACACAGGAAGCCTGCAGGAGAGCTGGAGCAAACCCAGGTTTGCCAAATGTAAGATCAAGTTCAAAGAGACTCATCTAAGTGGTTGCACATAACATGTATTAGGAGCCCCAGGAGACCACGTGCTACCTGACAGTGCAGGAGCATGAACTACTCCACAGAAGAACACCAACTTTCTGTACCTGTAAAGTCCAACAGCTGTAACTTTAACCCTGGGATTGAGTCCTGACCATGAATATGCAGCACCAACAGAGGGACTGCATTCCCAGAATAGGTATAAGGGATCACTCCTCCTTCTGCTTAAACTATACAGGGGACTCACAGAAACCCCCAAGATTTTCCTTGCCTAATTTACACTTAAAGAAATGCAGATCCTTTGTGTACTTTAGGTACTGGGAGACCTCCCTGACCCATCGAGGCATTCCAGTATTTAAAGGGGGATTATAAAAACAGGGGGAGAGTGACTCTTTGCACAGGCTGATAGTGATAAGACAAGAGGAAATGGATTTAAACTAAAATAAGGGAAATTTAAATCAGATGTTAGGACAAAATTTTTTACTCAGAGGGTCGTGAGGCACTTAAACAGTTGCCCAGAGAAACTGTGGATGCCCCATCCCCAGAATGATTGAAGGCCAGGTTGGATGGGGCTTGGAGGAACCTGGTCTTGTGGGTGACCCATGGCAGAGATGTTGGAACTGGATGATCTCTAAGGTCCTTTCCAACCCAAGTTTTTCGATGATTCTATGTATGACAGCTCTTACTGTATGACATGCCCCCTGGATCGGTTTCTGCCTTTTAGTTTCTCTTTTTATTAAGACTAACGATGAAATTTCCACCAATGATCTCACTCTTACCCTTATGGCTTAAGGGATAACCAATGCCAGACCCAAATTAAGGGATTCAGGAGGCACAGCACTCAGTATTGAGAATAGAGTATGCCAGGCCTCCCAGCAGAGCCCAGTGCCTAAGCTCCAATTCTGGGCTTCCTTGCACTGTGGGGGAGGGCTGGGGTACTCACAGCTGATCCCAGGAGAGATGCCTGCCTTCAGAGGAGACTGTCCCACTGTGCCGAGAAAAACAAATAGCTTTCAAGAGAACAGGATTTTCTATATGTTTCTTCCCTACCAAAAACTTCAGGGAAAGAGATATCTTAAGACCTTGAAAAAAAATAATGATGCCTTAAAAAATAAGAGGTGTGGGATGAATGGTCTAAGGGTGGAGAGAATAAATGTAGCCTTCCCTCATTGTGTTGGACTGCCCTAGTCTGTAGGTGTTGAGGGAAGCAGTAGGTGCTGCTAAACTCTTGGAGAAGACTCTTGGTGCCCTTGGTGTTCCCACCACCTTTAGTGCTTAAATTGATTCCCAAGTGTTTATATTAGCTTCGTGATTGTTGATGCAAAAGAGTGACTCAAAATCCTCCCTTACATTGATCTGTATTCTGTTTGTATTGGGAAGGAAAGGAAGGAAGG